>JAAGOF010000204.1:25461-237106 GCA_010645155.1 Tigriopus japonicus
TCACCTGGCTTACAAAGAACGCTTTAGTGGCTTACAAAGAACATCCTCAACGGCTTACGAAGAACGCCCTCGCCGGCTCACAAAGAACGTCCTCACGAGCCACAATATGGAACTCCCGTACTCATTATGCTGGAAGTGCCATCAATGAAGAACGCCCTCATCAGCTTGCAAAGAACGTTCTCACCAGCTGACAAAGTACACCCTCACTGGCTTACAAAGGACGCCCTCACCGGCTTCCAGATAACGCCCTCATCGGTTTCTAGATAACGCCCTCACCGGCGACGTAATGGAATTGCAAAGCCCCCAGGTACGAGGAAATGGTTGCCAACAGGATGCCCTCTACTCTTACATAGAGGATTTGAATCATTTTCTTCAAAACAAAAGTGATCCATCGTGCCTTGAAATTATTCAAGACATCTGTTTATCAACAGTAAACCCTTTATTATTATTGTTATTATTTTGATTATCGGAGAGCCTAACCAGTTGTTCATGATTTACCAAGACTGTTTTGGCACATCTCAACAATTTTCTAGCATATCGGACATATCAAATCGGGGCCTTTTTTACTTTTGAATAAACTTTTAGCATTTTTGTTAGTTTAGAAATCACGAAATGAAATCACACTAGCCAGAGGCTTTCTTAGTGGTCTCTTTTGTGGAGCCTTTTCTCAACGGCTTTAAGCAACGATTTACTTTTTCCTTTCTAGTTGAACGTTGATTAGCCTAGTGTCAAAATGGAAAACCTCTGGACAAACAATTTGGACAAAGGGTTGTCGAAGTTAGAGAATCAAAGTGCCGCCTTGAATATTGACGAACCACGCCAGCAAGAATCCGACTTGATTCTTGTCAATGAACATCCAGGCTCTATGAAGACAGATGAAACGCCCAATTGTGACTCAATTTTGGGAACTAAAAAGTTGCCCCCTTCTCTAACGGCGACTTCTTCCCGGAAATACGGCAGCCTGGATAGAAAAAGTCCAAATGTCGCGTCAATCCAGGTACATGGTGAGTACCCTACCAATGAGAGCGATTGTCGTGGAAATATAAATAGTAATCAAAGTGAGAAAATCCAAGTTATAGATCAAGACACAGTTGCTAATGAGCCCATCTCAAAAGTTGGCGTAAAATTGGGCCATGGGAATAATGGTTCATTCGTAGATTTATCTGGAGATGACACAATAATTAGTCAAAACGTGACTGACTGCCTGTCAAATGAATACCTTTCTTCAAACGAAAATGAATCAGATGACCTATCCGACTTGGAAACGATATCATCCGATACAGAAGAAGAACAGAGCGATAATCAAGATCACTCTGTTCAGAATTCACCATCCGTCTTGCACGAAATTGCTGAAAACACGTTAATACTTCCACCACAGAAAATGTTCTACAATTGCAAAAGCCAAAAGCTCTGTCAAGGACTGGTTTCAAACATGGATATGGAAGATTCCAGGGGAATGATTCGAATTCTACCTCACAATGCTCGCCTTGAAGACATTAGTTTTGACTTCGAAGATGTCAAGAACACCACCGATTCAATGTTGTTTCTCACTGTGGGATCACATATTCATTTCGAAAGAGATTCCCGTGACATAAAAAATGCAACAATTGTGTTTGCAGACTCGGAATCTAGTCGAGTGATTGGTGTTCCATTAAATAAAAGTGAAAAGCATGTCTCTTCCGACGAGACTGAAGAACAGGCTTCGGATACTATAAACATGGTTTCACGAACCTTGTACAAGAAAAGTGTCACAATCTTGAAAAATCAAGGGCAAGACGGAACCATTATTTCTTTCAATCCTAACCGTGGGTTTGGCTTTATAGGCAACCAACAACTTGAAAAATATGTCTTTGTGCACGTCAGCCGCTTGTTCACGAATGGTATGCCAATTATTCCTCAGAAAGGCATGAAAGTGAGATTTGTCCTCGGCCCAAATCCAAATCACCCCAAAAATATCCGAGCTGACTTTGCCTTGATTGTGAACACTTCAAGAAAATCACATCAAATGAGGCCAAAAATGCAATCACAACATGGTAGTGTCGTTTCTATATGCGCAACAAAAAAGGAAGCTTTGCTGAATTGCACCGAAATGGACAAACAGATCCATATGGACTTGAGAAAAATTTCGGAGTTTACAATGCCTTTAAAATGTGGCGATGAAGTGGCATTTCAAGTGGATTCAAGTGCTACAAAATCTTCAGCATTTCGAGTCTTGCGTTACGTAGCAAATCGATCCCACAAAGAATTTTCCGAGTTTCTTGATTCAGCATTGGAAACTTTGCAAAGCTCCAAGTCAGTGTTTATGATCTTCGAACTTGCTTCTCTTGACGGCTTGTGGCAATATTTTGGGAACCCGGTAGTCCAAGAGCATATTGATTTGGTGTGGAAGATCCAAAAATTTCTCACACACATCTTGAAGCAAAGTCGTTCTGATGTTGATTTAGATCACATCCTAGAGATCTTGGCCCAACCCTCTCATTTTTTGGAAAATGTGGCCAAATTGGAATTAAAATCGGTGATTGATAACGCTCAAATTGTACTCGAATTCTGTGAACAAGTTATCGAGAAGTGTCCCAAATATGTGATCAAGATTTTCCCCCTGATGACAATGACTCCAAAACCTTTGTTCGAAAAACTTTTGCTTCGGCAACTCACAAGCAAAACTGGACCCAATAATGAGCGGGTGAGTTGGCGGTCCATGGCGGAGGGCATCTCAAATGAGGAATTGTTCCGTGATGACCTCGTTAAAGAGGACAACAATCTGACTATGGTAAAATCTGATGTTCCTTATGACTCCGAAATGCAATACATGGACACCTACTTTCGATTACTTCGAGCAGAAGCATTTCACGCAATTCAAGAGGGGTTTTCTTGCTTGAGGAAAGGAACTCTCAAACCTTTTCAAATGAAGGTTTACGAAGGAATTTCTCTCGGAGGAATAGATTTGGACAACCTTAATTTAGCCCTATGCATTTCCCGTGAGCAACGAAAGAAGATAAGTCTTTCCACTAACAATCATCTAATGCCTGGAAACCTCCTCTGTTTATTGCTGAATCATCAACTGAAACAAGTCATTTGGATGACTGTCGGTGCCAAAGATCCTGATATTCTCAAGAGCGAAGGATACGTTATGGCAGAAATGTGTTCGTTTAATACTCTGACCAAAACTGAGATAGTATCGGCATTGTACAGTGCCGGTGGGAAAATCACAATGATGGAATCGCCGACCTACTTCAAATCCATCTATCCTGCCCTTCAAAGTTTTCGGAAAATCGATCTTGAAACACTAAAACTACGCGATTCAATCGTTCATGCGATTCCCTCTCAAGAAAGGCCGTCTTATCAGTTGGAGTATTTGGGTGGAAGTGATCTTTTGGGAGCGTTGGAAAATGAAGACAATATGCAAAAAATTACGGAAATGGAGGACTTCATGGAGAAACAAATGGCCACAATGGATGATTCTCAAAAACGTGCATTTAAACACGTCTTGCACAGCCCCTTGGGAATCATACAAGGACCCCCAGGCACTGGTAAAACTTACATCGGAACAAAGGTTATTCAGACAATCCTGAAATACGAAGTGGACTCGCCTATTTTGGTACTGACCTACAAAAACCATGCTCTGGATGAGTTCCTGAAGCAATGCCTCAAATTTTGTCCCATTAGACATTTGGTCAGAGTCGGAGGACGATCAAAAGAGCCAGCTCTTGACTCTTGCAACTTATTTGAAGTCATGAAGACCGTCGAGTTAAGTCATACCATCAATGAGTCCAAATTTAACCTCAGGGAATCTAAAGAAGAGTTAACCCTTCAATTGAAAGAAGTTGTTAAATCACTCTGGGCAGACCTTTCTGTCAATGCAGAGTCTTTGCTTTATGCTTTGACGGAAGATCAATTAAACGATCTCATCAGAGGAGCCCCATGGGGAAAGGGACAGGGCAAGATCAATTACACTACAACAAAGAAGCACTGCGCCAATGACACTTGGGTGTGCAACATTTTTGACAAAATAATTTTGAAATTTGAAAGCCTTCAGAATTTCCTTCAAAGCTTTTCGCGCTCTCAAAATACCCCAAAAGAGGATCAAGTATTGTGTGAGCATGCAAAAGCTCTTCTTGACTTGGCTGTCCATCAATGGTTACCCTCTCTTCAAAAGCTAGAAAACTTGAGGGACCTACATTCTGAGTTTGATATTTCACATTGGGTTGAAGATGCCAAAGAGCAGAAATATATGAGAGAGGAAGATCTAAGAGATCAGGAATGTCGAGATGAGATGCTTGGAAACAGAGATTCCTTTCATCATTGTGAAGGTCCAATGCAAAAGCCAAGACAATTTTGTAAGGTGCCTGAACACATCTTGTCAAGTTCTTCCTTTACAAGGGAGCACTTTCCATCAGACCTGGAGGCTAACCCCCTTATTCTCCGAACGAAACAAATGTGGGCCCTGTCGGATGGAGAAAGATATCGATTTGTTTTTTCTCTTATTCGGAAGCAACAGGATGAAACATTATCAACAGTTGAAGAGGCCTTTCGCCAAATGGAGAGACTCATTGAAAAGCAAGAACATCAGAATCGTTTGAAAAAGATCCAAGCCTTGCAGAGAAAAAAAATCATTGGCATGACAATCACTGGTGCAAGTATCCATAGCTGCCTTCTGAAGCAAATCAAAGCAAAAGTCGTAATTGTGGAGGAAGCCGCTGAAGTTCTGGAGCCGCAATTGGTCGCAGCCCTGAATGAAAGCGTGGAACACCTGATTTTGATTGGTGATCATCAGCAATTGCGACCCCATGTGGAATCGTTTTCATTAGTCAAAGATTTTGATTTTGACATCTCTATGATGGAAAGGCTCATTCGATGCCAATTTCCTTACACAGCGCTTTCCACGCAGAGTCGGATGAGGCCTGAGTTTGCAGAACTCTTGTTGGACATTTATTCAGAATACAAAACAAATATGGACCATGTGGCAAAAAATGGTTATCCAACATACATGGCCAAATCCATGTTCTTTTGGACTCACGCACATCATGAAGATAAAAACGAAAGAGGTTCTAAAACAAACATCCAAGAGACAAATTTAGTCATTGCCTTGACCCAATATCTAATCAACAATGGAGTCGATCCTCAAAAGATAACTATCTTGGCGGCCTACTTAGGCCAAGTGGAATTAATTCGATCCAAACTGCATACCATGACTAAGGGAGAGGCGATGCCTTCTGTTCAGACCATTGATATGTTCCAAGGGGACGAAAATGATGTCATCATTGTATCCTTGGTACGTTCAAATCACCATGGAAATATCGGATTCCTGAATTCAATTAATCGACGGTGTGTGCTCCAATCTCGTGCCAGGTGTGGTTTTTACCTCGTTGGAAATGAAAAAACTTTGATCCAGGGAAAAGGAGCGAACGTTTGGCAACCACTTGTTTCAGCCATGGAAAAGCAAGGGTGCTTAGGACCCAAATTACCTCTGAAATGCAATTATCATCCATCGCATGTTGAAGTCTCAACATACAAGGAATTGAATGATATCTTTCGAAACCCTTCCAAACTTTGCTCTAAAGTCTGTGGTGTAGCTTACACATGTCAAATACATATTTGCAACAAGACATGTTTTCCCCAACACTGCCACACCAAATGTCTTACAAAAGTTAAGGCTACTTTCTCACCTTGTGGCCATGGCATTATTAAACCTTGTTGGAAAGACATTGACGATTTAGATTGTATGGAGCTGATCGATCGCGTTCTGAAATGTGGGCATTTAAATCGTGGACCCTGCTTCTATGATGTTTCTAAAATTGTTTGTAACGTGCCATGCTCAGAATCCATGCTCTGTGCTGACAAGCATGCTTGTCGAAACAAGTGTGGAAAACCACATAACCATTTTGCAACATCTTGTGAAGCCGAAGTTTCTTATTGCTATCCAGAATGCCATCATCCTTCCCCTGTAAAGAAAAAGTGTGGTCTAGAAGTTAAATGGAAGTGTTCTTTTGAGATCAAATTCACTGGAACTTGTGGTCATCTTTTGATGAAGAAATGTTTTGAGAACGAAAAGTATATAAAGTGCAAAAATCCATGCTCGGGCAAATTCCGCTCCTGTGGACATTTCTGTTTCAACCGATGTGGCGAAAATTGTGACACCGGCCATTGTTTGTTATGCAAGAAAGACATTGAGGCCTTTCAAAATAAGGCCAAGAAAAGGGTGAAGCAATTGAAACTGAAGCTCAAAAAAGAAGAAGAGTTTTCACTGACCGATTTGGACAAATCTGATGCTCAGTTCTCGACAGTTCAAGACAAAGTCAGCAAATATGTCCAGCCCATGCACAATTGGAGCCCAGTGATAACTCGCATTCAATTGGTGAGAAATGTTAAGAGGGAAATTGCGTATGAGCGCTTGAAGTCAAAAGGGTTTGGAACTTATGAAGACCTCAAGTTCCATGGAACATCCGAAGAGGGCGTGAACAAAATCCCAAAGGAGGGATTCCGAATGCCTGGAGTATCTGGCTCTGCGAAGAAGCTTGGAATGTTTGGTGCAGGCATTTACTTCGCCACAGATTCGTCCAAAAGTGCCCAAGAAATCTACACAAAGAATTCGAACAAATTGCTCCTTTGTAAGGTATTCCTTGGCAAGTGTCTCACTTTGCGAGAACCCAACAACCAAATGAATCGATTCAAACTTAAAAACTTAAAGAGCGATTCTGTTTTCGCTCCTCGAGGTACTTCTGTGAAAAATGATGAATTCGTTGTGTACCATCAAGACCAAGCGTATCCCAAGTATATCATTCACTTCTACACCTCAGGCTTAGCTCCTCGTAGTCAATTTCCAGTGACCTCTACGGCTTTACCATTGCGAAGGGTATTGAAACCCTCTCGCAAATTCAACGCCTCAAATCCTGATGATTTGTTGTACCGGATTGCGGAGTCGTCGTTTTACAGATGTGGCCAGCAGACGAACAGGAAGATTAAGTCGGTGGAGCACGTTACCAATCCTAGCTTAGAAGGCGACTTTCATGCTCAAAAGATCGAGTTCAAAAAGAATGGGATTCCAGATCACGAGATTCTAGCCTTTCATGGCACAAGTTCGGCCAACGTGGACAACATTTTAAAGATAAATCTGAGCCTTTTGCATTCGCATGGATGTGTGCATGGAAGAGGCCTTTATTTTTCTGAATATCCAAACATCAGTCTTGGATACGGAAACACACTCTTGCTTTTTAAGGTCCTTCCTGGCAATGAGTATGTCGGAAACAATTTAACTTGGGCCAACTTTCAATCAAAGACTGTCAACAAGTCAAATGATGGATATGGTCATATGGTCATTGTGGACAATCCTAAACAATTCCATCCTCTTTTTATCTATAATTTAGATTAAGTTGTTCTTTGGGGTGGATTGTTATTCTGCTTTGTTTTATCCTTGTTCTTTTTATGTGACGTTTGAAAGCGAAGAAAAATAAAAGCGAAATTAAAACTTCCTTATTGGACGCCAAATGTTTAAGAGATTTTCATTACACTCAAACTCGTATTTCACATTAGATGCGGGTTTTTGTATCATTACCAAACATGACAGGGGTCACGCACTTTTCACCCCCTCATTTACGCATTTGCAGATATTTTTTTCACAAAATAATTAAACGAGAATGTCCTTGACATGCAAGGAAAATCTCAGGTTCGATTCTCCTTCCATACCATTCTTAAGGAAAATTTTAGACACCCGTCCATCTCCGCAAGTAGTAAACCGATCTAATACCGAAAAAGGCTTTCTATCGGAAAAATAGATAGCCGGGAAAAAACTAAGGTTTGGGTCACTTTCTTACTGTAACTTTACCGTCTCTCTAACGACAGAATTTTGTCGATCAACAGCAACATGATTTTTATTTCGTGAGTTGCTATTCTATCAAGAGACGTTATGTTCTGAATGTATTTAATGAATGGATTGTACTTAGTTTTAATTAACAGAATATTTACTTTAAGATTGCTTTATTGGTGTGCTGGTAGTGAAGAAAAACTATACATCATTAACGAAACGAGCAAACTACAAAATTTTGTTTCGTGTTTCAAAATCATGTACCTTGTCAAAGACGTTGGTAAACAATGAATCTAGTTTGATTGATTGGCAAAGACAGTCGAGTTTATTGGACTTGGCCTTTGTTTTGTGTAAACATGCTTCGGCTCTCTATTTACATCTTCTTTCTTTGTGGTGGCTCCATTTATTGCATGGAAAGCCCCGAGATCTCGCTTAACGAACTTCAAAAAGATTTGGTCACAGATCTCAGTGAATTACAACTTCAAGGCAAAGTTCCATCTCTATACAAATTGGCTCAACAAGATTCAGTTCTTTTTGGGAGCTTGGTCCAAACAAAATTTTCCTCAAAAGAAGAACTAGAAACCGTTCGTCCAGTTCAAATAGTCTTTGGAAAAATTATTGGAGGCCCTTTTTCCATGAAGCAAGCTATTCGCGCTGCTGGAATTGATGTTATGAAGCGAATATTTGGACACAAATCAACAATGCAAGGTAATCCCCTTTTCAATTTTCATTACTACTTACTTCAACTCATTGCTTTTTAAAGGTACTAATCGACCAAAAAAGATTGTCAAAAGGTCAGTGAGTAATGACCTTGACACCATTCCTAATGAGAACTCAAGCTCGCTTCTAAGCAGACTGAAACGTCAAAACCACGAGGAGCCCCTTTTAACGCCTTCATCTGAATCTTCGGATGCTACAATAACTGATAGACGGTGGTTTCAATTCCGTCCAAAACCTTCGGGCAAACAAGAACGTGAACTTCAAGTTGATCGTGCCATTAGTGTGGCTGATCCCATTCAAACTTTGCTTCATCTGAGACGTTTTCCAAACATGGCAAAGGGAAAAGTCATCGCTGGAGACATTAATAATGCCAGATTAATTTCAGAAAGAGAATTGAAAGACATTAATCAAGCCTGGATTGCCGAAAAGTATCCGCGATTCCAGATAACCGCCCCACCAAAAGTGAGAAAAAATCCCTTTTTAAGTCAAAGATCAAACAAACACCAAATAGTTTTTAATTGTCCCTTTCGAAAACTTGACTTACAGGAGAACTCTTTTCCCCCGAGAAGAACAAATTCAGTCGCATTCGTTCCTGGTGAAGACAAGTTATGAACATAAGATAATATGACATTAAAGGACATTAAAACAGTCGTTGCACCAAGATTGGGATAATTATCAGAATCCAAAATCGAACAAAGAAGCATCAAGTGGGAATAAATAACCGATTTTATTGCGTGAACATTTTCCCTTCTTTCTGCTGCTTAGCAAACTTCAAAGCTAAATGAGTAATGGCCTCGTTTGGAAATTGGCTCGGCAAAGATCCAATGGCACTCCCATCGACCACGAATAAATTGTCGAGCCCTTTGACACTGAAAAATGGTAAGAGAAAGGAGAGAGAAGATGATATTGCTCTTTCGACCTTGAGCAAAGAAAGACCCAACCTGAAATTCTCGTTGAGCACATCTTTGTGAGCCATGGTTCCAATGGGATGATACATTGTCATAGAAGCTACTCGAATCATGCATTTGACATAATCATCGTTTCCAATATCGGCTTGAAATTGATCACATTCTGGGAACTCGGGAAGATGATATCTTGACCCCACTTGACTCATCGAATTTCCAATTTTTATGCCAGAACGAACAGCTGAAAACGTGAAAATCAAATTGTCATATTGCTTCTTAAATTCTCAATATCCGCTTGACTTGCCATTTTGAAGACAGTCCAAATCTGCGGGATGATCCAAAAAGTTGGGATCAATCAAGGGTTCAAATCTTCCTGAGGGCGACCTGGGACCAAGCTTTATGGACCCAGAAGATTTCACGTTAAGGCAGATTGCGAGCAGGATAAAACCCTCTTTGAAAGGATCGGTGTGATCAGGAAAAAGAGTCTAAAAAAAGAAAATTAGATGTAAAAGTAGTTGAATCTAAATATTCACTTCTATAAGCGAACCTACATCAAATGTATCTCTTCTCATGTTTGACACATAGGTAAATGCCTCAATATTTGGTGCTCCCATAGCATAGAGTAGGACCATGGTCCCATCAGAAGGAAACAAAGCTTGTCCCAAAATATGGGTAGATGACCATAACCCTGAAGAGTTGGTAAATGAGGCCATCATTCAAGATGCTCTACAATTAGAACGAAATTAGTTCGATTACCAGTGCCTTCGGTCCAGTATTCCCATATGTTCATAGGGTTGAGCAACTTCGCCAGGTTCACTGAGTCTTGACTTTTGGATTGGTTGACATGGAAATACAATGGCATGGACATGTGGTCGGTAAGCCCTTGGCCAACTGGAAGCTCCTTTATCAATGGAACCTGATCAAAAGTTGGGGATAAATTTCATGTCCTTATTTCAATTCTAAACACCTACCCACCTCCTGAGTTTGAAGCACTGATTTAGGCCCAATTCCTGAAGTCATCAAAATCAAAGGAGTGTTGATAGATCCAGCAGAAAGAACAACTTTGGTTCCATCCAAAGTTGTGACGTTGAAATAATTTGTTTTCCTGCGAAACTCGACGATTTCAACCAGGTCGTCTTTGAAATGGAGCTGAAGAAACGAGACAATTCTGATATATTAAAGGATCTTTTTTTGTTACACGTGGTTGAGCTTGATTGCATTGATATTTTACCTTTACAACCTCAGAGAACAACATAACATGAAGATTGTCTCGATTCATGGCTAGTTTGAGAAAAATATCAGCCATACTTAATCGTTGACCATTTTTTTGAAGATTGGACATGGTTGAAAGAATTCCTCCAGAGTCTTTGCTCGCCAAGAATGAATACAAAAGTCGGCTGAAATGAATTCATAAATATGTTTCATTCGTTAATTAATGGCTTTTGATTTATGAGACTGCATTGAAAAGGAACCTTTGGCAAGAAGTCTCAAGGGCAGAAGCCAGTATGGGATTTGCTTCTGCTGACGACACATTATGAATATAGAAATTCATGTTCCCAGTCCCTCCGAGGAACTTGCCTCGTGGAACAGAGGAAATCTGAAACAGAATGTCACTTTGAAGGCTTCCCATATGTAGAAGTTTCGAATTGTGGGCACTCGTATTCTCCACCTGATCATGAAACCCCACGTGTGAGTGAGATTGTGGCACAGTTTGATAGTTCCACGTGGAATCGACGATCATCTGCATTGGAGCCAAAAGAGGTACCCGCGAGATCCACGATTCATGGCCACCAGCTTCGATTAGCAGAACTTTGACATCAGGATTGGAACTTAATTCGGCAGCTAAAACACTACCAGCTGTTCCTGCTCCAACTGATGTTCCAATTTTGAGGGGGGGGACACTTCAAATTGAATATTTTAAGGAGTATAAATTCGAGTTTAGATGTTACTTACTGATGATGTAGTCATAATGCGTATCAGGTCTCTTTTTAATTGAATGGTACGCTGGCTTTTTATAATGGAAATACATGGCTATCACAGCTATCAACAAAGATGTTCCAAAGATGCGCTTCCACATGATGGTCGTTGCTTCGTTGTGTTTTTTCGGTCTCTGTTTTGGAACTTCTTTCTCCTATGAGGCTTCTTAACTTGTTACCGCCTACCCTCGTAATTAGAATGGATCTGTCCTTATGAATTACTTTCTCAAAGGATGGTCGTAGGTCTTTTCTCCTTCTTTCTCTGTCCTCATTTGGACACTGCTGTGCTTTTGAACACACACGATCTGAAGCCTGGTTCCAAATGGTCACGCCAACGCGAGGACGACAGAATGAAGGTCGCATAATGTACCAATTTTATTCCCGCTAAATCAACGTGCACTGGAGAAACATCATGATGATGATGTTGGTTGACGCCAAACGGCAGGCTTTTTTCCCGGGAAAGAGAGAGACTTGCTAGCTTTGGCTCCTCTTTTACAACCAAGCCGAATCTTTATTTACCTGAAGCGCACGCTAAACGCCGTGGACGTTTTTGGTCTGTTCCTTATCTCCTACGTTTGAAGATGTTTTTCTTCGACTTCTTCTGAACACTAAAGATACAAAACACTTCGAAGCTCGTATCTTTAGTGTTTAGAAGTAATGAATGAGTTAACTTTTTGTTTTTTTAGAAATGTGAAAACGCGCAAAGCCTAGAAATTCAGTCAGTTGGGGATAAGAATATCGTCCGTCACGTTGGAATGATGGTCGCTTGTTATTCTTACGGCCAGTATTGACGGTAGCTCAATTGGACTTGTGTCCACTCCCAGCCTTTCTCTCAATATTCTGGGACCGCCTCACGGCATATACAGTGGGTCTGGACACACCCACTTGTTGGAAAATCTGTTTTGGCGTTTGGCCAGCGAGCGCGCGGATCGACACTCGTTTGTCTCTTTCCATATTGAATATCTTGGGAAATATGGCAGCTAGAACGTTCTTTTTTGTTTTGTTATTAACTATGTCTTTATGCTATATTATCTTGGGAAATATGGCAGCTAGAACGTTCTTTTTTGTTTTGTTATTAACTATGTCTTTATGCTATATTATAAAACGGAATCATTTGTCTACCACAACCCAATCTTGAGCAATTGGGCAAATACTCAGTGTAAAGATTTTTTCGTTACGCGCGGTATTAATCATTAACTCTCTTTACAGGGAATGGCCATTCCTTGTAGCGGTTTTAAAAAATCCGCCCCCCCCCCCTCGCCGAAAAAAAGGTGGGAGTGTATTATTTTCTTTCAATAAACTTTTGGAGTTAAAGTTTTCAGATCAAACACACTCCTTTCATTTTGGTGTGGGTGGGGGCTTTCACTTAAAAAACATCAATAATGCAAGATTGCTTTATCTTGTAATGGGTCTTAGTGTATATCACATGATCGTATCGAAAGGTAGTAAAGAGAGGACAAACTAATTGATCAAAAAGTATGATCAAAGAGTATTTCTGGTTGGCAAATGGTAACGGTAGTCGTGCTTGAATAAGTAATCATGACGTCATCATTACGTGGACTGAGCTTGTTTGGCGAAATTTCGGTTTTTTTTTGTATTGTGGGTGTTTGGGTTGGAGGGTTGAGCCTCGCCCGGGCATCGAAGCCAGCCATCACATTATCCAATTTTTCCGATAGGCAGTCTTATGTCCGGTATCAGAGTGGTCAGAGTATCAGAGTCTGCGGGTGCCTACGAATTAACGTTTAGAAGTTTACTTTAGAAAGGTCGGGGAGGAGAATCGAAACTGGGACCTCGGAAACTAAAACCACACATGCACTATGAAGAATGGAGTCTGAGAGCAAAATTGAAGATTATAGGTCGGTTGTTGAGGTAGTTTTGAAGTATAGTACATCTAGAAGCATAAAAATAGTATGAAAGAAGCATATAAGGCGAAGTAGAAGTAACCATGCTCCATCAAGTTTTGTTACATAAGCTGCGTTTTTCAATCGCAGCTTATGCAGCGAAACTTGATCGAGCATGGTTATTTCTACTTCATCTCATGTGCTTCTTTTGTGTTTCTAGTTATCCTTCTACTATACTTCCAAACTACCTCAAAAACCGACCTACTATTATACTTCCAAACTACCTCAAAAACCGACCTACTATTATACTTCCAAACTACCTCAAAAACCGACCTACTATTATACTTCCAAACTACCTCAAAAACCGGCCTACTATTATACTTCCAAACTACCTCAACAACCGACCTATGTAATAGGTTTCGAAAACCTCTGAAACCCATTTTTCCGATGTTCACAAATATCTGATTTCATTTTTTCTAACTTAGGAGCAATATTTTTTTTAATGAGCATTAAGATAATTTTATACTCGCCTGCTTTCGATTAAGCCCTCTTTTGGGCAAAATTTTCGGATGTCTACTAAGAGCCCTTTTGGTCTAATATTGCCAAAAGCAGTTGTTCTCAAACTTTCATAGAATTGTCCTTGAAAATTTTCTTATTTACGCGCTGAATTTGTAAATGCTAAAAGCGTAGGTAATTTGAAATATCTATGAAGAAAATCATCTTCTTTCATGGCTGTAACCATGGTTGCTCTTCATTTGCTGTGTTCGGAATGGTTCTCAATGGTCACATAAATATCATAATGGGCAAGATGATGCGCTCTATTTAGTGATGAGTTGACTTGAAGAGCGTAAAAGTTTTTTGGGTCAAAAGGTGTAGTTTGGGTTGGACACTCCCTTCCTGATTTCGGAGAGGCCGTGTCACCCATTCATTTGGCATTGTTAGAATGCAAAATTATTTTTCAACGTTATACAATTGTACTGCCTGACAAAGAGTCTTTTTACTATGTGGATACTATGGTCTTTTGCTGAGAGCTGTTACACGACACGCTTTATATCAAAGTTTGAAACAAACTTCGACATCACAGATATCACAGGGAACAACCTTGTAACCTCTTTCAAATGCAAGAGGTTACAAGGAAAATTAAAAAATGACCTCCTTTCAAGCCAATGGAGAAATTGTTTCTGTGACCTCAAAGTTTGACTCGAAATTCGATAAAATCGTGTTGGGTGAGCTAAGGACTCTGAAGGAGGGTCCATGTGCACCGCTTCCTTTACTGCACCTTTATGGTCAATGTGTACACGTGTTTCGTTATCATTGCTTAAGTTGGTATTTTTTGAAGTTGTATTCGTCTGGGTGCGTAGATGTGCATAAAAGTAGCGCGCTAAATATATTGATAATGTTAGGACAAAAATGACGAAGGGAACATTATTTTCACTTTTATTAAGTCATAACAAATCACAGCGGACTATTGTACGTCATAATTTGAACCATTTTTCTGGCAAACATGATACTTCTTTTCTTACGTTTTCAGGGTATAAATACGTAAACTGGAATGGTTCTTTTCTTGGACAATGTAGACTTGATAAACTTGATATGTTGAGTAACTGAAATTAGCGCATCATGACTCCCGGCAATTTATTTGACTCAAGGATTCGAGCCTCAATTGATGCCGGAAAATTGAACGGTCATATCGGTTTGCTCTTCCAAAATCGGTGTAGAGGAACGGTATCTTGCTCTCTTATCTCGGCAGAGTTACAGAAAGAAAAACTTTTCATAACATCTGTTGTTGTTTTCCTAAACCCATTTTTGGATCCATGCTTCTTAGGCTTTTCAAAATCATTGCCTAAAGATCAAAGCATTTGTTCTCGAACAGGATGCTTCAAACACATGTGTTCGGCTCCCTTAATGGGTAACCTGTTTCGCGTGTAGTGGTGAACCATTTGTGGAACAGACATGAAACGTTTGTGGAAATCACTTAATTGGAACTCTCGGGTCTGGGTATCTCGACGAATCTTCATATGCATATAGCCTCGAGCGCTCCTGCAAATACAAAGAGTTATCTTTAGCTTTTGAAATGTGGCACAGACGCATTTCCTAAAGGAGCCCTCACTTGAGTGACAGAGCATACTCCTGTCGACTTGAATCCAGCGTTCTAACCAGATAGTTTCCTTCTGCCAAGGCTCTTAGCCTTTCCTCAGCCTCGCTCTTGCTTATGGTTCCATGGTACCACCTGAAAGAAGCCACAAAAAGATCTTTGAGCTTCTGATGATTGGTTTATGCAAAGTAGATGTGAATTTCGTCGTGAACGTGCTCAACTTCAAGGAGAGTTTGAGGGCAATATTGTCTTGAAGGTTTTGACGGAATGTCAAAAACATGTCTACCTTAGGAGAATAGTTCTATTGTGCAGAGCAATAAATGGAAAAGTTGTGTCTTGCTCAAAAACTTTCGTTAACTGGGAGTATAAAGATAAAGCAGGATGAAAAAGCAAAATGTCACCAATAAATTCACTTACTCTTGTCTATCCAGAGGTAGATTAGGATCCACATCTTCACAATCGTTGAGACCAAATGGACTGTTCGTTGCGAACATTAGTGTCTTCAACGATGGATCGATTCCGAAAGAAAGTGTCATCTTAGGACGGGCTTTTCGCTCGGGAGTTCCTAGAAATGAATATTATTCTCGTTAATGGCTCCATTTAGCGGAATTGCTCTGCCAAATTATACCTCGGAATTGGTTATTGGCCAAGTAGAATTCATCTCCAGAGTCTTCAAAACCTGGAGGTGGAGGTGGAACGGGTTGCGGAAGAACCATGTTTTCGTTGCTACTTTGGCAAGAGGATGATTGCGAATTCGAGACGATACTCATGTTCCTGGATGGCGGTTCCATGTTCATGCTTTGTGGACGGGAGCTAAGAAAATTTGACTGTTGAGTCTTCTTTCTCAGTTTAGGCATGTCCCAGGGAACATTGAGCAATTCCTTCATGTCTTTGAGGTCTTGGGAGTCCAGTGAGATCCCGCTATCGGATCCTTGTAATTCCAAAGTTCTTCGATGTTGGACCAAGTTGTTGAGATTCTTGTTGGAGCCTTGACCCTGGAGTCTTCGCTTTAGTTTGGGCATGTCCCATGGGACGTCTAAAGCTTGTTGGATTCGCAGCTCATTGTCATTAGTGTTCTTTGAAGAGGCAGATGCATCATTATCGTTCAGGACATTGTTATTCAAGTTTTCTGTAGTCATTCTGCATAATTCATTATCGATCACCGTGTTTGCTTCTATGCTGGATGGTGTGAGTGTGGAGGAAGGAGAAACTTTAGGAGTTTTATTACTGCCCGGGTCACACACCTCGGAATATTGTTCCTGGGACTTGTCCGAGATGGGTGATAAAACTTGGAACTTGGAACTCACTCCTCCGGTCACCAATTTGGGATGGCGCGAGTAGCTTAGATCCAAACTAGGCTTGGAAGGAAAATTATCCGAACTTTGTGAGCTCATGGAACTAACAGCTCCACTCTCAGAGCTCATGAGACTTTGCACACCATCGGATGTGGTACTTCGAAGGGATTCCAGGCTGGACATGGCTGAGGAGCATGAGCTCTCGCCACTACTGAAGAATTTAGACTTTGAACTTTGTTTAATGGCTAGGTCCTGAATAGGTTTGGGAGCCATGACTAGAAGGTTAGGCCTGGTACTGGCCTCCATGCCTCTCTTGACTAAACGTGACTGGCCTGTTGACGAGGCTGGAGGCATCTGCTTTTGGGGCGAACTTTCCGCACTACTCGAATCTTCACGATCAAGCTTGATTCGGGCCCTTAGTGAGAGTGGAAGTTTAAACCGCAAAGATGAACTGGGAGATTTGGCACCACTACTTGTCATGCAGACCTCATTGTTGGACGATGAGTCAGCGGTACTTTGGATATCCGATTCACGTTGCTGTGTCCTCAGCAAGTTCTGTGGGAGGCGGTTAAACTTGGCAGGCAATGGAGCAGTATTGGGCGGAGTCTTCGTTTCTGACAAGCTATCCTTGGGTTTGGCTCCCAAATCGGGTGGAGGAGTAAAACAATCTCTCTTAGACGATGAGCGGACATTTTCTATCACAGCATGGACAACATATTGAGTGGATGAGGAGCTACTCCTTTGAGAAACGCTTTCCTCGGAGGATTTGAGAAGCCTCGAACCTCGAAATGACCTTGACTCGGGCTGGAAAGTGTCCGTAAGGCCTGAGGCTGACCATGTGGGTGGTGTAGATGGGGCACTTTTAGCTCCCATCCCAGTGTTAGGGTTATACACCCAACTTGAAGTGGCAGAATGCCCACTGATGGGCGAAGACGCAACGCAATTATTGAAAGTGGTGGATCTGGACAAGCGACTTTGAGCCACTGGACCTCGAGGATTAGCTCCTCGACTTCTGCCAAAGACATGACCTCCTTGGGTGACGTGGTTACCATTGGTCGGGGATCCTTGAATGGATTGTGTTCCCGTCCAGATTGACAAACCCAGACCTCCATGACAAGTTCCAATCACAGAACTTGACAACGGATTTTGGACGCGCTTTCCCGTGAGACCAGCTCCAGATTCGGATCTGGATTTTCTTAGGGAGGTTTCCCAAGCTGGTCCCTGGTTGGTGTGAGGCTTGCTTCGTAACACTGGATGGTTGGCAATTCGATCCACTTCATCCAGGTCCTCGTGGCTGGAGCCATTTCCAACGAAGGCAGTTTCGATCAGACAACCTCGACTTCTGTTCCTGTACATCGTCAGCAGATTACATGATCATGTCCAATCCCATTCCATGAAATATTTAATGCGCTTCTCCGCCTTTACACATACCCCAACACAACACTATCATCAATCACGATGTTTCTTCCTACTTTAGCTCCATCAGACTCGGCCAAAAGAACCGTCTTTTATGTGCTTCTTTCATCCGAACACGGGGAATTTTTTCTCCATCCCGAATCCCTGAGCCTCCTTTGTCTCTTCCATCGCAACGTCTTCACACTTTTGACTCCCACCGTGTTCCAATCTGTCGAAGATGCAAACTTGGACCATTTCTCGTCTCCTTCAAAGCCATAAACTGTTCTTTTGGTCTCGTTCTCTCGTTCGATGGATAGGAGAATCTTCTTTGGCTTTCCAATCTGGAACTGTTATTTGTTTCGCAGTTGGCCCTTGCTGTTGTTGCTTTTGCCTTGATAGGGAACCAGAACTCGACTGGTTGGGAACAATCAACTGTAGAAAGAAACATCGAGAAAAGCAGGATTAGTCTCGAGAGATTCAGAGTTCACCTCAGTGCTTCTTCATATCTAACGGAGAGTATCCTATCAACTCAACCAACGACCATTGTGTGCTCAGCAGCTACTTGTTCCACACAGTTGCCTATTTTTCTCGAATCGGTGGAGGGATAAATGGATAAAAGGAGAGGAAATAATGCTCTCATTTCTGTTCCACGTTGATATTGATGTTTTCCCTTCTATCAGGCTGGACTATTAGTTGCGCATTCTGAGTGATTTATTGATATTACCTTTTTCTGAAAAGTGGAAATATGTTTTATGATACATTTCTCATCAATACTTGTAACTCCCAGACTTTTAACTTTTAGACCTCGACAAAGGATAACAGAGTTTCTTTGTGTTATGAATTTGAGATTACACGTCCAACACCATGCAAATGACTGTGAGTCAGAATGAGTCAATGAAATCGGTGTTTTCATGACAGTAGTGAATTTCCAGTCGTTGAACTTCTCTATCAACAAAGCCGGAAAATTGGATTTATGTTTTTGAAATACGACTATTGAATCTTTGCCATTCAGTTCAAATTACTGTCTTGTAGAACAATGAGGGCAACTTTATTGCGCATAACTTTTGGAAGTCAAGTGGCTTTATCACCTTATTTAAACTTTGCACTTTTTGAAAGCTGAAATAACATCACAGTACATTGAGAGTTGAAATGCAATACAAAAATTCAACATAAAGAGTAGTACAACTGTCAAGTCAGTCGGAAAAGTAGGTCGCTTGTTAAAAAATTTGTTAATTGGGAGCAAATTTATTATTATCTGTCTAGATTCAGTTTTCTGATTGCTGAATGAAATAAATCTTAATGGCCATTGAATTGCAGCTAAAATGGATTCCATGTTTCAATTGAGTCAAACATTGGAAGAATCATTCTATGGCTGAGTATCAACAATTGAGATCAACAAACAATCTTTTCTATCGTTGAATGGATTGAAACCATTTAAAGGATTTAAAAGTTCATTAGCTTTTTATGAAAGACTGGCCAGATCATTAACTTGTAACCTCAAAACTAGGACCGTTAAAAGTGTTCATTTGTTAATGAGGCTTATACAATTCCCATGTTTGATAATTCAAATTTACAGCCGTTTTCCTGCAGAAATTGTCCACGCACTTTTTTTGATGTGTTAAAGTAAATATTTACGAGATGATTTTAGAGAGTGTTGAGCAAAATTGAATAAGAAAGCAAGGAACCAATTTCTACACAAAATATGCATTGTAAAAGTAATGAAAAAGCCATGTTATCCCCAAAACTTGCAAAGAATCTTGTTATTGACGCATTTAACGCTCTCTTGAATGAATGATTCACTTTGAGATCGTAACCTGACCCTCTGCAAGAGTGTGCATTTGTGCTGGTACTTGTTCTTACCTATTTTCTCGGGATTGCACACTTTGAGCGACGCTTCTTCGATGGCAAATGGATTTTTAAATGACACAGAGTTCAACTCTTTCTAGAGCTTCCCCTTTCAAAAATTGTTCACTGAGAATCATCGTTCGTGGGCTCCCTCAGAAGCATTGCATTGGCGTCGGCAGCTCTCGCTCTGTACTGTTCATGGGGATCTTCTCTCAAGCCTTAGAAGACCCTTCGTCTTTGTATGTATGTACGTCCGTTCTGTAGAGGATCGAGCGCATTTTTCAGGATTCCTTCCTCTTTTGAAGGTACCGGAGAATTTCTTCTAGTACCTCTGGTTGGTCCTTGTTTCCCACTCATCAGATGCACAACAACCCATCCAAGGAGAAGAAAGCCAAAAGCAAAGAAGCAGGTCCAGTTTGGACGAAGGATGGGGTGGTTGGGTGGCTAAGATGGATGCCTGGCGTGAAGTTCCTACACCGACCAGGCAAAGCCACGGCCACGAGCTCTCTTCGATGAATAGCTCAAGATGGTTGAAAGTGGAACCACTCATTCAAGAACGGCGAAAGTCTGACTCACATGGACCACTCAGTCTGACTCTCCTCCATCCAATTCCCTACATGCAGTACAGATGATGGTTGGTGAGATGCTGGCAAGGATGCTCAACGCCAATCGAACCTTGCCGGCTGTGGCGGGTTTCGTTCTCGTGACGGTTTAACAACGGAATGGCTTGGAAAATTGGACTTGAGGAAGGCTGTTTCCTCCCACCCACGACGTAGCAGGACGAAGAAGGCTGCCTGATGTGAGCGTTCGTCATTACAAGGGGGATCTCCGTCGTTCTATTTGGAGCGAACCACAGTATGTGACGGACTGGATCCTAGCATGGACTCTATACTGGACCCGTGCTGGAGGCACAGAAGGGGACCTACTAAAGGAGAAAACGGCCAATCATATATGAAAAGGTCCCTTCTTCCTCGTCGGCGTTTTTTGAGGCTTGAGAGAGAAGGGAACTTTGTTGAAGCGACGTGTTTCGGGAGCCAGAGTGCTCTACATAGAAGAGGACGACGAACAGTGGTGACTCACCACTCTGAGGGAAACTACTTTGGGATACAGAGAGAACACTCACTATCAGTGACAACAACGGCTGCTCTCAGTGGCTTTGCTACTGAGTAAGCAAGCACTAGCAAGCAGTTTGTAGGGTTCCCCTAGAGCTGTCGTCGGTGACTTCCCAAAGGGCGATTGTGTGACTCATGCTTGGTATGGAAGACTAGAAGAAAAATGTTGTGTCCTATTTGATGGAACACTCAAAATCAAGTGAGAACCATCACTGATGGTTCTTTAAAGTAAGGTTATTTTTGACACGTGGAGGAATTGAATAATGATGAAATGGTAAAGCAATTGCAAGGCACAAATGTGTTGAAGGTGGAATATGAAAAGGGCTCGTTTATTAACACATTTTAAAATTATTTCATCATTCGTAAAAGTCTTTTGAAGTCATGGGAATGTCTCGCATCAAAGCTAGCCCAAACGTGTGGAAAAGTGTCAGAAAATGTAAAGAGAGAGGTTAAATAGAATATTCAGATGTGGCTTTTCTTGTAAGGCTTCCGCTAAAAACGAGGGACGTTGCAAGGTTGATGATTTTTTAAGGGACAAACAATAGAGAAGATTTTAATTCATGTCTGATATTTCGCAATATTTTTAACTAAAAAATTATGACATCCAGACCGTTTATTAAGCAGTACGCAATTCATTACGTTTCTTCCCTTGCTTTTTCTATTTCAGTCCATAAGTATTCCTCGATCAATTTGTGTTTTCGTCTCGTATTCGCTCACAATGCATGACTAAGGACTCGGAAATATCTCATTGCTTATCAAAATAAGGCAAGAGCTTCAAGGTTTTCAAGGTAATCTGCCAACCGTCAAAGATTAGTGACCTTACTCTTGGTTTGCGTCTAATTTTCGCGCAAACGTTCCAAATGAAATTTTCCTTTTTTTCTTCATCGTGGAACTAGTAACAATCAACGAATGTGGAGGTCCTCACGCAAAGAGTCAGTATTTTTAGAGTGAGACGGTGACTCATCGTCACCTTGACAAATGCATAAGCAGGTCGGTTGTAGCAAAGCAAAAAAATACCTTGAAGGAATAATCAATACGAAAAAGATTTGACTAGTCTTTGTAAATCTGCTTTGAATGACGGTCGAGGATAAAAAATGGAAGGATATGAGAAGATGGATTCGATATCCATTACAGGAATAGAGGGCTAATTGGAGATTGTAACTTCACGATCTACAACAACGAATGTGGCGTTTGGTGGCTCTAAATCTAAAAAGTATTTCAAGGGTATTTTGATGACCTTCTTGTTCGTACTATCACTACTACGTATATATTAGTTTTGCCAAGATGATAATAAGGGTGACTTTGATCGAACTCTTCAGGCAGCCAGAAACTGAGGGGTTCTTTTTTATCGCATCTTTTGATTAGTTCAGTTCATAACCTCCCATTATCTTCAAAGTCTTTGACGATACATTCAATTGTGCCTTTTAGGTACTAATTATTTCTTCCAGATTTTCGAAAGTCCCGCACTCTGGAGTTTAACGATACCTAAATCTTATTTTTTTACTCAATTTTTGGTATGATCAAGGTTCTCCAAAAATATAGTTTCTTTATAAGTTTGAATTCTCCTACAATCTTGACAAAATTAAGTCAGTCTAAATTTATCCCTCTAACTCCTTTTATATGGAAATCATTTGCTTGTTGTGAAACTTGATCATTTTCATTAGCCCGTCGTGTTACCGTGCGTACAAATTTGCTGTAAACGTTAGTGTCATGTAGGGGTTTGTCATTATAATCAACAGGATTCGACTTCATAGGTTTGGTTAGTATATCTTATTGATACTTTCCTGAGTAACATATCCCAAGCCACCACACATTTTTGTGCGTGCCCAAAACGATGCTTACCCATTTTCAAGAAAGTTTCGAGAAATTTCACCCCGACATTTTAAAGTTTGTCGTGGTATTTGAAATGAGAAAAGGAGCTTATCCTCGCTGTGCCAAGCTTCGCCAATTGAAAAGCGGTAAGGCAAAAAAGATAAAGGCCTCTATTGATTGTGAGCTACACGTAAATGAGGTCAAAGTCTAATCTCAATCAATTATGCAACGTATTTATTAGAGATTGCATCATGACTTAACAGACTATCAGTGATTTTTACAAAAGGGTAAAATACTCGGACAAACTTTCCAATAAACTGAAACTCGTATTTTCAACAAGAAAGATACGATTGAATAGTTCCGAATGCTTAAACGGCTGGAAATACAACGAAAAATTGACCCGTAATTAAATGTTTTTTTGAAAGCAAGTAATGAAGCACCTCATAAATTTTCAACATTTTGTAACCAGTTACAATATTTCTCCCAAAAAACTCCCATGTTTCTTGAAAAGCCAAATGTTTTTCGCAGTACACAACATTCTGCGGGTTCCGTATTATATTATCATTTGGTTAGTGTGGTCGGACGACTTCAGTTAGGGATTCTTGGGGCCAAATGGCTAGGGATATGCTGTATTATATTTCATATCAAAATTGAGCTTTCTAATTCAGTGTTCAGACAAATTCTATACTAATTAAAAGACGTTCGTCCTGATTGCCTAAGAATTTAAAAAAATATTTTACACAAAGACATCACAAAAAATACACAACCCAGTGATTCTCTAAGCTGGAGAAGTCATTTCGTATTCTTCAAACTTTTGAGAGGTAAAAGTAATTTTAAACAGTTATTTGAATTCAGTTAATCAGATCAAGGGCGAAAACTTTAAAATATTACTTATAACTTTTAACATGCTGAAAAAATATTTGAAAAGTACTTTGGCTATAATCTTAGATTTACGAAGAGCCTTTTTTTCATAAGTAAAGCTTTTTGTACTTTCTTGTCTTCTTCATTTTTTTAGTCTTGAAGGGCGAATTTTAAGATATTGATTGTCTTCAGTTAATCAATAATACGCTGGGAATCTTCAAGATTTCAAAAGCTCAGTGAAAAAGGTAAGAAAACTAACGAGAAGATATACCGCCTAGATTTGGGAATGCAGTAGAAGCTGGATATAAAATATTCGACTTAGCGACAACTTCTATTAAGTCTTTATCGAAAAACATGCACTAAAAAGAAGTGAAATAAGAAACATGTTGTTTTGGAAGGAAAGTATTCTTGTATTCAGGCATAACTGTGCTCTCGACTTCTGAGAAGGTCTATTTTCATTGAGATTTCCGCCTTTTTTTGTTGCCTGAGTTTTGCAATATGTGTCGAAAGATATTTAATTTTCAAATCTAAAATATTGCCAAAAGCTGAAATTTTTCAATAGTAAATAGAATATTGTTGACATTTTTTTGGATTTTTTGAAGTTTTTAGGCCAAAAAGGCTCAAGTAAAAGTGAAAAGTGAAAAAAGGCAGAAAAAATAGTTCATGTTAACAAAAATCTGTCGCACGCTTTGCCCGTCCCTACTGATAAGATTTTTGTCTCACGATCTCGAGGTTTCTAATTTCGTAGGTAAATTCCCTTCAGTTGAACAAATATAAAGACAGTGCAATGTGGTTAGATTCTCTAGTTCAATCGGGCTACTTCAACAGAGAGCAATGGCGCTCCAAACCCTCATTCAAAATTCGTGTATGGCTTTGGCTATAAACCTTCACTATAAAAAAAGCTTCAAATTAAATGTGTCCCATACAGCTCCAATTATTATGCTTGTGATATTATCGTGTTTTCAATACGGTGCCATTTTTTGGCCGGCCTTCCTCGGAACGTGTCTACTATTTTGGATTATGTCGTTGGAAAGAACCTTTCCGCTCAAAAGTATCGATAAATATGACACAATATACTTTGTCGCAAATCTTTCTTCAGTATTCCTATTCAAGAATCAATCAGTTGATCTTACATTGAATTATGCCGCTGGATTTATCGCTCACATTTTGCAAATGATCCGTAACCCAGAGGTTCTGAAAACAATCTTGAGGCCGTTTAGACTTACCTTGGGTCCTTGTGGAATTTTCCTCATCATGTCCTGTGCCTGGAAAGTGGCCTTCTATTCATCAGGAGTCCCAATGATTTTGAGAGTTTTAGCAATGACTCAATTTTCAAGTTCAGCATTAGGTGGAATTCTCTTCAGACCAGATAATATGGAACTGTTGAGCGTCTTCACGACACGGGTTCCCAAACCTGGCCAACGAAAACTGATCCATGTGTTAGCTAACACTTACTCCATTTTCATCACAATAGTATTTTTTGTTACTTCTAGTTAAATGACTCATTTACGCTGTGTATTGTCAAAGAAACTCTTCAATGAGATTTATAGCCACAGTCAAAGCTGGATTCAAGAATTTTCGACATTGTTAGAATAACTCCTTATGGAAGAATACGCTTCCAAAAACATTGGAAGTTATATTCTGCACGTAACAACGTTTCTTTCCAAAAGAATAACTGTCAAGATTGAGCTGCTGACGAACAATTTCTTACATCCAACTTTTACTATATTTATACGTAACCACTGTTCTAAATAAGACATCAGGACTCATGTCCGCGTAAATTTTTGTCTTTTATAAATGAGATATTTGTACCTATGTAAAGTTGCATACATGTCATCCATTATGCATAAATGAGACATCAACAAGTGCAGTCGAAGTACGTTCAATAAAGGCACATTCTATGAGCACTAGAAGCCTCTTGATTTATTTCAAATTTGGAGTCGTTAGTGTATTTCATTTGATTCATACCATGTAGCGAAAACTTTAGTAATTTAGTTTGGTCCGAAAGGCTAGCTATAAGATATTGCAGAAAACGGAACATGCTTGGATTCAAAACTACCTTTGTGAAAATGAAGATAGATCATTTCTCCCCGCCATTAAAGGTCTTATAATCCAGTGAAACCAGAGTGAACATTTGCACTTTTATCCAAAGGCTTCCAAGAAGTGTTTAAGTGGAGTTTTGGGGTATGCCAAACTTAACAGATCATTTTAAGGCGTTTCGTGATCAAGGGTCGGTCAAGGTTACAAAATGGAACTTACGTCAAAAATTGCAGCTTTTGATGTTCTTGGCCATATTAAGCAACTTTTCTAAAAAAAAAAAATCGAACAAAAAGTGCCTATTTTAGGCCACAGGGAAGTTAGCAAAATCAGACCGACATTATTCCTTCATGTAACTTATTTTGTGAATTATGATTTATTTCTAAACATGCCAATGCAACGTAAAACAACGGATAATAAACTGATTGAGCATGGAAACAGAATGAATAGAAACCAGATAGTAGACTCATGATCCAACGACCAACCAAGTATTTAGGGCCTTCCTTTTGTTTCGATTAGGGTCGCTGCAATCTCGAGTAACTGTAACCGAGCTTTACTCAACAACTTTGTCCTATCTTTTTGTGAGGCTCCTTGAATGTTCACCTCAAAAGCCTTTTCAAAGCCTACCATATGAAAGATGTCCTTCAAGTAGGACCTTAAAAAGTCTGGACGGTTTCCATCTCGATAAGTTCCACCACAAGAGGTCACTAACACCAAAGATTTCCCAGATGTCACCGGTCTAAGAGGGCTCTCCATAAAATTAATCCCCGGTTGAATCGAGATGTCAATGTACTGCTTCAGAATGTAGGGCACAGAAAAGTTCCACATGGGTGCTCCTATGACTAAAATATCGGCTCGATTGAGCTCCTCAGCCATATCTAAAATGGGTTGGAACAAAGCCTTATCCTCTGGAGTGCCTTGGTTATGGATCAATCTCATTTTGGCTGAGACATGTTCCAATCCGTACGGAATCAGTTTTTCTTGGAGCAGGTTTCGCTCCTGAAAGTCATATTTGAACGAGAGTTGGGGCCAAAATTCTTGAATCGATTGTCCGATCAAAGACTTTGGCCCATGTGATGCGTTCACGAACAAAATGGACACTGGATTTAAGTCACCAGGGATGTGAGATTTTATTTTTCGGGGTTTATTCCAATTTTCGAGCTGGCCATCGAACATGGAATTGCCACTGGAAGTCTTTCGCACGGAACAATACTGAAAATATCGTTGGGTAAACAATTGTCGTCGAATCAAGGCCATTTTCCTGGAGCAAAGTCTTCTCTGAATGTTAATGCTCCGGTCTTGTTGATGCAACTGCTTTTTGTCATGACCGCCAGAGGTCCGTCGGTCCAATGCCTTACGAAAGTTACAACGATGACTTAGGCGGTTCCTAGCGGAAGTTTCTGGAAGTTCGCAGAAGAAAACAACAACAAATCAAACGTTATATCCGCACACTGGGTTTATGGATTAAAACTTGAATAACTGGTTGTGGGTATCAGGTAAGTGACTTCCTTTTTCTTTATTACATGCTAGAAGCATTTCAGAAAATTGCGGGTAGGCTGTTTCGAATGCGAATAAAGATTTGTCGATCCTAACGAAGATTTGGTTGTTCCAAGGCTTTTGACAGGTTGTTTGCATATAAGAAAAAAATGCCATTTGATGCAATCTACAATATGATCAAAGTTTAAAGATATCCCTCTCAGTTTGTGTAGGGTAATCATTAAGTTTAATTTGTCAGTGAATTATCAATGCTTCGAAAGCGTTCAAAGGTTGTATTATATGAAAGGTAAGATCTAATTTGATTTTTGTCCTATAAGCTGAAAATTGACTTTTTTAAATGAAACTTTTTGATTCTGCTCAGAACAGCAGAAATAAGATATCCTTTGAATTTTGTAGAACTTTCCTCTGGCTAACAACTAAACATTGAGTGAAAAAATGCTTTCCACCATCCGTAAGAATGATTTTTCTGATTGTTTTGTCAAATGCAGTTTTCAAATCAATAAACATGTTCTTTCGGTGTCAATATTTGAGAGTCAAGGCGTGTTTATCAAATTGTTGATTTTTCATCTTCCTGTTGAAACCCAAAAAAATCCGAATAAATTTCTTTAACTTAAAAACTTTCTTTGTCCCAATTCTAAAAAAAAGAACACTCGTGAATTTCTTTTGTGCTCACAGAGCTTTTGTTGTGATGGTAAATTCTATCAAAAGAAGTACAGGGTGGTAACCGGTATATTTTCAGATAAGTTCTATTTTAAGATGCTTTTCCACAATTGACATCTAGAGGCTCTTGTGCTGAATTTTAATTGGATCTCGCATGAACCTTTTTGTCATGTTCAATAACTCGCTACTAATTGTCTCCGAGAGCAAAACCACTTGAATTTTAGCATGGTCAAGTCTTTGAAAGATGTCATAGATTTCTTCCTTGAAATCATACGGCAGCAGCTTATTGGCCTCGTAGAGAATGAGCATCTTAACGTTTTGAGTATCCAAATATTTGGCTAGTATCATGTGCTTTACACGACCAGGGGTCCCTGAAATATAAAAAAGGAGGCGACATATACCAAGAATTTAAGCACAGATAATTTAGAAATGTCCTTACCTACAACAACATGTGGACCTTCTTTCAATCTTTGTACCTCTTGAAGCACAGGGACTTCTTCGATACTGGTATGACATTGAGCTCCGCAGGGTTCACCCAGTTCCATTAGCTCATAATTCATGGCTTGAGCCAACTCCCTGTTGGGGACCAGAATTAGAGCTTGGCAATCTCGCAAAGAAATGTCCAATTTTTGTAGAACCGCAATAGAAAGCCCAAGGGTTTTGCTTGATCCAGATGGAGCTTCGACCAACACATCCAGTCCTTGAACACAGGGTGGAATGAATTGTTGATGGATGACCGAAGGCGTTTCATAACCACGAGATTGAAGGCTTTGAAGAAGCTCGTTTTTAAGGTTCATTGCAGCGAAACTTTCACAGATCTGACCTTCACTTGATTTGTTGTTGATTGGAACCTCTGGATTCTCTAATAAGAGATCATTTTCTTCTTGGAACAAATCAGAACTGCAAATTGAAAGATTTTCTCTTTTTTGCCCCAGTAGTTAAAACTAGGTAAAAGGACTTGAAATAAAGGTTTGCTTAACAAAACAAGATTGATTTACCTGTCCATCTTGAGGGTCTCTGAAGCTCTCTTACTACACTGTTCCTTTCGAAAAGAAAGCCTGGTCCAAAAACCAATGCGTTGCTAAATGCTGTATTTCTAGTTTTCACCTGCTTCGTTTTACGTATTCCGTGATTGAGACAAAAGCTTCAAGGTTCTAACCTCGGTTGTCGTTTTGATATTGATACGAATAAAAGAATTTACTTTTCACGGAGTATGCTGTTTCCTTCTCCTTTCTAATATTTTATGATATTATAATATTATATGAATATGTTTTTACTACTTCATAATTTCAATACTTAATAGCGATTATAGATATTTCTATAGGAAACAAGTAAAAGTTAACAATACCAAGTTTAAAGAAGGGAGCTCATATTTTAGTCAAATGGGAACCATAGCTTCATTCTGAAACAATATGCTCTGAAAGAAATCAACAGTTTGTGGGTAAACTAGACCATCTGCACCGAGACTTAACTTGCCAGCATTACTTTAACTTTACTCAAGCTTAACTTTATGCTTAAACTATCGCACGAGCTTTTACTAAGACATAAAATGTCCTTTAGAGGCAAAGTCGAGTAAAGTCAATTTCAGAATTCGTTTATTTTTTTTTTACTTGTAAGTCAGTTGTTCTTAAGAATATATTTGATCTATTATTGCATGTTTTGTTCATGCGGATACTTATAATCATCTTGGAATCTGAATGCACTCGTGAGGGTTTCCTTTTCTCTGAGACCGACTTGGTGTTAAACTAACACTGATCCTCCACTCGTTGACCTCGGCAATCGACATTGGGCCTGAAGAAAATTCTGCGGCATAAGATGCGGATAGATCTGGGGAGTGTACATAACATAGGGATCTTGCTGGTGGAGAAGATCCGTGTAGATACTATCATGAGATCGGTGAAGAAAGGGTCCTCCACCATTGGCACTATTTCTCTCGTGGAGATTGGGCAGAGGAATATTTTGGTAGAAAGGTGATGTGGCCCTGGGGATTGAGGTGATATCTTTGGCGTTCTCCAAGTCTCTTGGGATCTCTGTAGCATCGCCTTCATCGTCCAACTGGGCCTGAGTTGTGGGAGGCTGTTGTGGACACAGTCTCAGCATGCCGTTTTCCAGAACTAGTGCGTTCTGTTGGGGATGTTTAGGTTTTCCTGAACTTCCCGTTCCCTCAGCTGACCCGCCTCCACCTCCTGAGGTTGAAGTTGAAGAAGTAGGGGGAGTTCCAACACTCTGTGAATTGTGGAAATCCTGACAATGACTCAAGAGCGTATTCTGTGACCCACTACGCCATGGTCTGGACATGGAAGTTGTCTGGGACGACCAAACTGACAATGGAGCTTGGCCGTTATTAGCATTAGTTTGGTTGTAATGCTCCAACCATTGAGGACTGAATTGACGCCAATTTTGACCTCGAGACCCAACTGCATCTTGATAGAAGTGTTTGGATCGAACGTGAATAGGAGCGTGAACCGGGACATTAGTAAAACTGGCCAAAGTGGCATAGCTTCCACCGAACCGTGAACGATGGAGACGGTATTGCTGACCTGGAGGCAGAAGACCATTGATGGTGCTTGCTTTGGCTCGATGGTCTTTGGCCGGCATTGAGTAATTGGAAAATTCTTCATTGGGGCGCAAATTGATAGTCGAACTAGCAAATGGGCCCTGTGGAATGCGTTTCTTTCGTGTCACGTACATAACCTATCGAACAGAAATGGGAACACTTCAGAACGTACTCAGTGTTGGTTTTGGGAACCATGGTCAATAGGCCTTGACGAAACTGAATCCCAAAGAAAAACCACGCAATAAGTGGTCCACAAGTAGTGTATGTGCTGTATATACCGCATTGTATAATGTTGGAAGTCTATCTGGAACACGGTGCAATATGTTACTCACCGTGAGAAGGACCGAGAGTAAGGAAACCGCTCCAGCCACAGCTCCAAGTACCAAGATGGTTGAAGAACCAGGTGGAACACGTCCGCTGTTGTTGTCAAAGTTATTGGTTGTGCCTTTTAAAGATGGAAGGGCGCCTTCATTGCTTCGACCGAGCAAGTCATGATGTTCACGAACTTCTCCCGGATCCTTCACATCTGACAAAATGGATGCGTTTTTCGTGGCTAAGCAAGCCTTGCGTCGCTTGAAGTTCAACGTCTCGGTTCTTCGCTTATTGAAAGTGAATTTAATCTAAAAACAAAATTTGAAAAATCGATCAGATCCTTTTTGAAGCACTTTGAGGATCTCTCATCCCATGGCCCATTTAATTATGTGATTGCCGGACCAAACGTGCTCCTATCCGACATAGAAAGATCCGGATAACGACGTTAAATACTAAGCAAAACTATACAACTGACTAGATTTTCCCTATTTTAAAAGCTAATATTACTTTACTTTTTGAGTTTTTACTGTCTATGTTCAGTCAAGAATAAAGGAAAGCTGGACAATATTTTTAAATCATTAATGACGTTTTATGTGATTTTTGTTTATTGCAATTTTTTTAATAACGCTATAAGGTTCTTACTAGTAAAACACTCACACTGTGAGTTATTTTACAAATAAAACGAACGAAGTAAGAGTAGCATTTTTTTGAAACTTGGCTCCATCGAAACTTATAGTCAGAATTTTTTTACACCTCAGTACCTCCACACAGAATATATTGGTTAGTTCGCTTTTTGAATTTTTTTATTATCAAAAGAGCGCTCAAAATTGTACAGAACTTGAGAGATCATAAATTTTTGACATACGTCGACGTTTGATTGGCCTCATTTATCGACGATCTGACTAACTTAGCTCTAGTGAGGAATTATTTCTAGGGTCACTTATGGCGAAGTTTAAAACTAAAAAGTATGCCCAAGTGTACCAGTCCGTCTCCCAAATGAACTTCGTTTATCATGACAAAACGATCTCTGCACTGTTGCTTTTTATGCCAAGTACTTCGGGGTTTCCGAGACCAAAGTAAAGGAAAAATCAAACCCCCAAGTACAAACAGGGTTGTTCTAAATTAGAGTCCAAAAATTTGAATGGTAAATTGATGACAAAAGGAGGCGATGAAGTGTACTTGGGGTTAAAAGAACTTAAAAAGACTAACACTTTGTTTTCGTCGACTAATGAATTACAATGCCCCCACCTTGGGCGGGGGTATCATTTTTGAAAACGAAATCTTAATTTCATAACGAGTCCATCAATTTCATAAACATTAGCCCGAATGTTAGGTGCACTAATTCAATGATGGCTCAAGCCAGGATTACTTTCAAAATACACACTGGGTCCGATTAGTACAGTGAAAATTAAACGGAACAATTTATTTGTTGCAAAAACCTCACATTTTAGTACAATGATCGGACCCAGTGTGTATTTTTGAAATTCGTCCTGACGTACAGTGGTCCCTGACTAATTCAAATGGCCCAAAGTAGAGTATGAATAACGCTGCTCGAGTATAGTCTCTGTACATCAGCTGCCTTTCAAACGCAGTTCATGTACGGAAACTATACTCGAGCAGCGTTATTTTTACTCTTCTTTGGTATACTTGAACCATTTGAATTAGTGCACATAACATCCGGGCTATTGTGCCTGAGTATACCTAAAACTGTTTTCTTCAATTGGTTAAATCTAATCACAAAAGTAATGTGTCACAAATGATTCTTGATTTGGTATTGGACTCTAATTCGTGATAAGTGATAACCCTGTATATGGCGGCTGTTCTCGTCTAAAGCATCCTTATTCTCGTCCATCTCAAGTAGAAATGATCAAAACAGAAATTTTGGTCCGTCTGTACTACCAATTGCTCCAAATTCTGTGTGTGCATGTTTCCTTGTGGGTCTGATCGACGAAATAATGCCAAGGCCTGGATTGGTAATGGTATTTTGGCTCCAACTGAGATCATTAGTCATCCAGGGTCCTTGCGGTTTCCATTCAAGCAAACCTCGATCCTCTCCATTTTAAGTATAGTGTTCCCACTTTTATTCTTCAACATGGGTGCACAATACGTGCAAATGCTCTGTCATCATTAGAGAATGCACTTGTCATTTAGTCAGATCGTTGAGACCCTCATAACTAGTTAATTGATGATTTGCAACTTGGGGAAGCGTTAATGATAATGATGATTGAGCATCGTTTACCTGCAGTAGAAAGTCGATTTCACCCTCCGCTATCCCTGTACAGGGAAAGATCACAGCAAATTGGCTATTTTCTTTCATTGGCACCACTCCTGTACTCGAGATATTCAACGTGGGACGATCCATGGCTGGTCCTGGCGAGTGGATGATATGAATGCTGTATCCCACATTGGGTCGAGTAGCTTTCCAATGGAAGATGAGTGCGCTGACTTGATAAGGAATAATCTGGAACAACCAAGAGGAACTAATGGATGCCTTTGCGAGAAGCTGGCACAATGTATCATTTATCAAATTCTGAGCGAAACGAAGGCCAGCTTTTGAGCCAAAATTCAGTTTTAATCCCTGACCTATTTTTTGAAAATTTTACTGTTCTTGTAAGCAAAAACATTTCATTTGTTTGATAATTGTGAAAAAATATAATCAATGTTATGCCTTTTTGTTATTTGGAACTTTTTCTCGTTTTTGATGTTCGTAATGTAAACCATAACAGGAAAAGTGCGGTGAGTGCGACTAGCATATTGTTATTCTACAAGTATTGAACTTCTTTGTTCCCTTGATGAATGGGCCGAGATTTGAGTCAGTATCCCCTAGCAACTTTGATTCATGCACTCCCTTGAGATGAAAGATAATCCCATTCGAGCAGAGACGTCAAATTTCAAGCGCAATCTTATCGCTGAAGGCTAGATGGGAATAACGATTTGGTATTAGGCTTTCTCTTTTTGATCTAGAACAAAAATGCAACTGCCTGAGTAAATAGGATTATTTGCTTGCCATTCATTCATTTATGAAGACGATCTAGAGTTGACTCGCGAAAGAAATTTGCCTTATAGTTTATAATTAGCTTGAGTGCGGAGGTTTTCCGACTCTTGGTGACCTTTCTGTGCATACGATTATGAATGCTTGGAAGTTTTTCTTGGTCGTCAGTTCCATTCTGAATTGCCTAAGGGCCGTCACAGGCCATACCTGATTCTGAAAGGTCATGGCATAGTGGTTGACCATTCCATCTTGGATATAAAAAATGCCGTCACTCTTGACTCCGTACAAAAGCTCGGTTTGATCAGCGTCCACGTAGAAATCAATCACAGCCGATGTTTGACCCACAAACATGGGTACTAACAGGAAGAAAAGTAGGCGAAGAAGGGCACAGAGATTGTCAAGAACTATCATTGTGTCACAAATGATATATATTTGTCGTCAAATGTTGGCACTTTTGTTATGACTGGAAGCTCTTAGCCCCATGGAAAATGATATTTCGGCACCGTCTCACTTCGAGGATTGCCTCGAGTCAAATATCGAACACAACTGCAAGATTTGAAAATTCCAAATTTGCAAGCGTTTCTTAGGAAATCCAGTTTTGTTGCTCCAAGGCCAGAACTGATAGTAACGATGAGGATTCTTCATGGGATGTGGCACAAGAAGGCGATGTTTTTGCACAAGCAGTCAAGCGATTCATGCGATTCTGTCCGAAAGTGTTTGAAGATCTCTCTCCATGATTCGAGAGATCGAGGGTCTGGGGCCATTTGTTTCCACGCACTCAGCAAATGATCTATATGATATTAGTCTTGTTGTTACTCGTGTTGAGGCCAATCGAGGCTATTTGAGGCGGTGTTGTTCCCCCTTGCCTTGCATTCACTCGAGGCTTCCACCACATACTGACGCAGCTTTTTCTCATCGTGTTTCGTCTTTGGACCCGAACCTACATATAGCGGAGCTCTTCGTCTTGTACTTCCCCAGTCTCCTCTCCTCCACCATTGCGTGTTGTTCGCTTCTCTGTCTTCATTCAGCTTTGGTGCTCTTTTCTACTCTAGCCGCCTCTCTGTCTCTCTTTCTTTCTGGCCTCTCTGGAGCCTGGAATGGTGTCCGCTCTTTGAAGCCCACTCTGTGGAACTAGAAAATGGAAATGGGGGAGAAAAGGAGATGATGTTTGGAACCAATGAAGGAGACCGAGAAGACGCGAAGAAGGAAAAGACTGAAGAGCGCGCCTGGCTGACTACTCTTGGAATAGGAACCAGTGATGTGGGACGGGAACGTTTTTTTTCGGCGCCTTAGGTTCGTCTGATGTTTAGTATTGAAGAGGAGTGCGATTGTGTTGTAGAAATACTCGGGGAAAAAGCAGATCTCCGACGTCTTGCTTGGATTTCGCGTTGTAAAAGAGCCCTTAGAGACATGTTGGACAAGTTGAAAACTCTTGTGAGAGGACGACTTGTTCTATAATACTTGGGTGTCCCGAGCATGCATCTTCATCTTTGTGATGACGGATGTTGGCAAGATACTTGAGAGTGCAAGAGCGTAAATGCCAGGAGCACTAACCTCTCATGGCTGTCGAGACTTTTTGGAATTTTTCTGGGCTTGTTTTGAAGAAAATCCTTGTATTCCATACCTTAGAAAAAGGGGGGACACAACTTCCAACTTCCGTATTGGAACGACACCAAACAATGGAGACTGGGTCCGTTGATATCTGGCATCAGCATATGAAGAGGCCCCTTTGTTCTCCAAAATGAGCAAGAGTTTCTTTGACTCATTTATTGTAGTACAAGTGAACATAAGAGGCCTTTGTCCAGAGAGACCCTTTAGATGTTTTGTCTCTGTCGAGACGACGGAAAAGGTTCCCGTTCCCCACGGATAAGGCCGGTCTGCTTTCAAGGAGGCGACCTTCTTTGTGGATGCTTCTCACATCCAGGTCTTCTTCCTCCTCTAGAAAGACCCCTGTGTTTAACCCTGAGCTATCTCTAAATCTAAGGCGAGGAAGAAGAAAAAAAGCTTAGAATCATTCTGCTTTATAGGGCAGAAAACGGCCCATTTACTACGAATTTAGAGATACTTCAACAAAGGCTTGAAAACCAAGGAAGTTCCTTCGAATCTTGTATGTAAGGATAGTAATAAAGGCCTATATCAGACCTCAAACTTGCATTATGAGCATACAAAACCTTTCGTGATTATAGTGGTTATTCCTCATCCTTGTCCTCCTTTCCAATGTTGCCTCGAATGTTACCGCCCTGACAGGCGATCTTCGTTCCCTTCAGAGCTCGTTATTGCTGCAATACCATTAAAATTTCCAGCTCGGTGATGCCATGCTGAGGCCTTGGCCCGTCCCCAAATTCTGTTCTAGGCCATAAGCGCCTTCCAATTTAGAGACTCTTCTTTTGGGTACGGCTAGATGAAACAGATGGACCTAGACAACATAGAGGAGTCATCTTCAATTCTTCATCCTCTATAGCTTCAATGGTCCAATGTTGGGTACGTGCTTTTAGGAGCATCCATACTATAATAGTCTTCTTCGTGACCAAACGAGGAACCTTCACCGTTGGTTCAGGTTACCCAAATGAGGCGTAAGTTGCCAACAACTTCCCAGACTCCGAGTACATCCGTGTTCGCACGCATAATGACTTGATGAAAGTCTCTAACCAATGAGATGCTTGGCTCTTGTTCCCTCGATGGTGTTTGGAAACGTTTGATCCTGTCTTCGATCCAACTTGTTCTGGTTGGCTCAGCTCAAAAATTAACACCATCGCCCTTGGGAGCTGAGGCATCACTTTGCTTAACAAGCCTAATTGGAGAGCAGAAGCTCCATTAGGCCACAAGGCCAGCCACTAAATGAACTCCCCTCCTGAGCTGAGTGTTGCTTGGTTTGGTCTGAGTTGGTTTTCCTGTCAGAGAACGTTAACTCAGGAAATGGTGATAGGACCACGAAATGGCCTTTGTTTACGTGTTATTAGCGGGACCTTTTGTCTGTCAAGACCTGAAATATGGCGGTGGTACTTTGTCTTGTTCCATTGGGTGGGTTTCGGTTGCGGTGAAACTTTGGTCGCAATTTTGATTGCAAGGCCGAGTCTTAGGGGAAAGTTCCGTTTCCAATGTTAGAGTTTGATTTGAATTCGTCGATTTCTATCAAGAATGCCAATAGAATAGTCGGAGTCTGCTCCAAAACCTCGTGTCCTTGAAGCTTCAAAGCCAAAGAACTCCACTTTAGAAGACGAATGAGAGAAGACCTCACTGGAAGGAAGCAATTTAATTTTCTACTGCCAGAAATGTGCTTGTGAGCTCGCAATGGTTGTGATATGCAAATTCTGTTACCCATCTTCAGAAATGTCAGCTCAGTGTCTTTTTGCCCGTCGTTGTATTAGCAAACCAAACATGACATTCCCATAAACCTTTCACATTCAAAATGTTCGTAAATATCATGATACCACTCCGCTTGATCCGTTGTCCCAATATTCTTGTTCCCACGCCCTTGGAAGGGTATAAAGAAACGGAATCCATTTTGTCAAGGACAACTGAGCTAATACCCACCCAATATTGGTCATCTGTCTCTCCGAGGTCCAAAGTTTTCCACCTCAACTTTTGCACTTCCACTCACGTCTTGTGAAAGGTTGTGTTAGAAAAGAGTGAGAACACCGTGTAAGATTCGATCGCCATCTTAACCCACCAAAGTCAACAGAGTTCCTGAGCCCCAAGAGTTGATTCTCTCCTCTGTCTAAGTCTAAGGGATCCAAGAAGTTCTCAGGTTGTTCCAAACAAGTTTTATTTTGGTTTTTTTACAAGACCAAGTAAAAAGAAAGAATGAATGCGACATTGTTAATTATTGACACAGCAAGTACGTTGATGCAGAAGACTCATTGATCGATTTTATGGTGTTCCATTGAATGGCTCATTTCTTATTCAATGTACGAGTACAAAGTACAAAGGCTTTTCCAAAGCTCATTCCTCTTTTCATCGGAGGATCAAATCACATGTCTCATTATTGGAAGATACCTTTTAGTGTTTTGAACCTTGAAAATCGGTCTTTACTATCTTTCCTGAAAGGTGTCAGAAAATCCTTGGCTTGAGTTGAATGTCCTCCATTGGCCAGAGGGCTCAGTGAGCCCGAATACTGTTGGTTTTGATGGTAATGATGATGGTTGTTGGCGCCTAGAGAGCTGCCAGAAGGCGGACCAGACACGCTTACGCGTTCACTTGAACGAGTTCGAAAAGCAATTCCTTTGGATCCAGCATCTGGAAGGGATTGAAGAGAGGCCATTGAATGGGTCACGAAGATGAACTGCTTTGAGCGGAATTACGTATTTTTCCGAAGTTTACAGATGACCATCATTTAGAGAAAACAGGTTACCTGGGTGATTTCCTACCGACAAGGCGTTAAGGAGAGAAGCAGTGAACTTGTCTTGATCGTTCTGCTTTCCGGGCCATTTCGATCCTTTATCCTGTCAAAATCAAAGAAAAATACTCCGCGAGCTTTTGATTTATATTCCCTTTTAACGTTTTCAGATTTTTTATTCGCTCTGCCGCGAATATGCGTCCATTCTTCCACTAACTGTACCTGAGCGAGAAGGCCCTCTCGAATGCCTGCATGGAACACCCGTTCCACTGAATCCCAATCTTCCGCTGAACTCGTTTCCAAAAGAGGAACTTGGAATTTTTGGGCCAAATCCTCCATCTCAGACCTGGGAACTTCTCTGAAAAGAAAAGAGAGGAGAAGAACACATTGAAACAGAGTAATACGAATAGGTCTGGTGGGAGGTAGGAAAGCGAAAAATGTCATCAACCACTGTTCTCCCGAGACCCAAGAAAGGGGCAGATGTCCCAACTAAACTATCATCCGTCCTCGACTGCAAACAAGGAGCTGTCAGAGCGGTCAGATTCAACGTGGATGGAAACTATTGTTTGACTTGCGGGTCTGACAAAACTCTGAAACTGTGGAATCCAGTTCGTCGAATCCTTCTCAAAACATACACCGGTCACGGTTATGAAGTCTTGGATGCCGATGGATCCTGTGACAATAGCCAACTTGTCTCTTGTGGCATGGACAAGGCCGTCATCGTGTGGGATGTGAGTGCTGGCACCACTGCTCGAGTATATCGCGGTCATGCCGGAACTGTCAATTGTGTTCGCTTCAATGAGGATTCTTCCGTGGTGGTCAGTGGAGGATTGGACGGACAAGTCAAATGCTGGGACGTGAAATCCAGAAGAATGGAACCTATCCAAACCTTAGAGGAGTGCAAAGACAGTGTGACTGCCCTCGATATGAGTGATCATGAGATCCTGGTCGGAAGTGCTGACGGAAGAGTCAGGCGATATGACTTGAGAAACGGACAACTGATGACGGATTATATTGGTACGGCCATCACTTCTGTATCGTTTACACACGATGGCCAATGCCTCTTGGTGAGCTCGAATGGCGAGAGTGTGAAGCTCTTAGATAAGTCATCGGGTGAGATGCTGTCAGAATACCAAGGGCACATCAACAAGAATTACAGGATCGAGGCCGTTCTCAACAATACCGACCATTGTGTTCTCTCAGGCTCGGAGAATGGCTTTGTGTACATTTGGGATTTGGTCGAAGGGACCCTTCTACACAAATTGGATCACTCGGATCCCGTCAAAAAGGTGGAGCAAGAGCCCACTGGTACAGCTACGGGGTCGCTGGTTCCTGATTCTTGGACCTCGAGTCGACCTTCTCAATCTGTGGTCCATTCACTAACTTTCCATCCGAAAAACATTGAGCTTCTCACTGCTGTGAAAGGCAAAGTTTTCCGTTGGACCACAGATTTGGAACAAGACGAAGGCTAAGAATATGACACAGTTTTTTATCTTGGACTCCTCGTATTATTCATGGCAATAAACGAGCTCTTTTCCTCACTTGAGAGATAATATACTCGGCTCACTGTCTTTTTTGGCACACATACTCGTAGATTATATCTTAGAAGAGTGGCTTGTGCCGTTGGGAATCTTTTGGGGAAGATGAAAATACTCTTCTTGTTCTTGGTGTGCTCCATGCATGATAAACAGATATTGCTCGACTGAGAACCTTACAAAAAGAGTTGAGAAGGCATTCGTCCTTAGTCTTTGTTGTAAGGAGGTAAGTCTACTTTTTCATTGATCTCTAGGTTTATTTGCATGCCTAGTACATACGAACAACGTGCAAGTTGCCAACTCCTTTACATTAACGTGACTTTCAGTTCCGAGAGTTTTCCTCTAGGCCGCATTTCTTGCCAAATTCATTGTCCTCAAATCTACAACAAACTGCCTTGATTACCGGGATCATTTTCGGAATTCTTTAAGGGGCTTCCAAAATCTGCGAGAGCTGAGAGTCCTTATTTACGATATTTTGTGGAGCTTCATTGTTGACAATTAGACCTACAGAAGCACCGTCTTGATTCTAAAAGGAAATTTAGAAGTAAAAGCCTGTACTAACGAAGTTGAGACATGGAAGGGGTGTTGGATTTTTCCTCGTTATTCGTTATTTCTGAACAAAGGAACACTTGTAGTTGAGCAATATCACAGATTTTTTTCGAGCGCATTTTGATACTACGAGTACCTACTCGTAACTACAGTGTCTAGGGCAGTCTTGCGTGTTCCCAATACACAGGATAGAGATCTTAGCACTAACCAAATTAAAGCCCAACATCAGTCGCGTCCTTGGATCCTCTTGGCCTCCAGGGGTCCGTGCAATCGTTCCTGTCCTTAGTCTTTGCTCACTTCCAAGGTTGTTGGTCCCTCTTACTCTCTCTTTCTCTGTGTACCAACGTTGCCAAGTCATGGTATCCACAGAGCACGAAGACCCACATATTTACATAATACTATATACTCACTTATAATAATGAGCTGCGACAGGGACGATGGGTAAATTTATCAATTTCAACAATGATGGGGCGCTTTTTTGTGCCATATTTGGGTGAACGTTTCCTTGGTAAAAGGATAAAAGACTAGACAGGATTGATCGTATTTCATTTACAACAGGGGTAGGCAACCGGTGGACTGCGGCTCATATGTGGGCCCAAGGGTGATCTTTGGTGGGCCCAGGAGATATGCGGAAAGTCCAAAATAGACATCCATTTTACTGTACTAGTGGGCCCAAAGCTCTGATCGTTAATTTCTGGGCCCCTGAACCATAGATTTTTTGACACTGGATGGCGGACGACCGCTCGGTTGGTTGGAAAAACTGTACAATAAACCGGTTTGTGATCAATTCCCAGGAGACTGTTCAATGTACTAGTTTACATCCAAGCGGTCGGTCGTACGACATCCAGTAGTCAATATATCTATGCCTGAATTAAACCTGCCAACGTTTGTTTGGTGGGCCTCTGACAAGTTGCCGACCCGTGATTTACAATCTATTGTCAAGTAAAAGTAGTTATCAAATGAAATAATGATTGAAAAAATGAAATACTGATTGATCAATCAGTTTGGCGGCAAACAATTGGACCTTTCAGGCAATTAAAGTCTTTGAATTGTCCATATGATATTGAACAGTAACGATTTAGTAAAAGACGGGGCAGTTTTGTAGACTTTTAAACAAGTGCACTTTTTGGTCTTAGACAATTCTTGTTAGATAACCTCTCTTGGAGAAGAAGAACCTTGAAAAAAATGTATATATGTACAGTAATGTGTGGTCCTTTCCTTTTCCTCTGCAGTGTTCATTGAAGCTGTAATGGAGATTGCATGTAGATAAATTTAGAAGTAGACTCATTCATTCTAATTTAAGATCAAAGATAATTCTGGATGGCTCGTAGTGATCTAATTAAAGACCCAAGAACAACAGACCGAAACAAAATATCCGTACCAGGAAAAGTAAACGGACATTGCAGCTTCCACACAAACACTTGCGTTCATTCCTCAAAACTCATTGCTTTTTTTCATAAGCACCATATCTCTGTTGTACAAGTACTGTGCAGTATAAATATTCAATGTGGTCCCATTCAAGCTGGTTGAGAGGGGGACAATTCCGTTGGGAAACCATAAGTTTCAGAGGGGGAGGAAGTCAACGAAATAACCTTATGTAGCGCACTACTCGCTCGACGCATTACATTGTCTTTTCCTCCAAATTGCAAAGAGCCTCTTGAATTCTTGATATGAATAATTTAGCCACACTAGGACTAACAAACAAACCCAAACGAAGGATCTATTTATGAGTTTTCTAAAGATTTTTGTTCCACTCAATCTCATGCTTCAAAACTTTTGTACTTTGGCATGGTTGGGGGCAAGAAGTCGGCCACAATTTCAACAAGTATGTCCGAACTGTCCAACTTTTCTCAACTGCCTCAAAATCTTTGAAACTTTGGGTTTCGTTAGAACTGACCTTGCGCTCTCTAAATCACTTTTGGCTGCCACCAAAATAACTGTTGGAGCTTTGGCGACGCTCATTGAAAGAGTGGGCGTGACAGCTCGTCGAAAATCCTTTGAAATGTACCCACCCACTTGGGCATCATGGCTGGCTCGGCGGGATCGATGTTGAGCGCCAAATCCTTGCCACATATCCAAGTATTCACTTAATCCACAGAATGAGGACTTACTCGTTATAGAGAAAACCATCAGAACACAATCTGCCCACCGTAAATAGCGCTCGGGAAAAAGATCCTCCGCGTTCTGCAATAAAACCAGTGAGAAAAGCCGATGAACGAGGTTCTTGGAAAGGCCTCGACCGCATTTTAATGCGATTCACCACTTGGGATCGAGGTCAAGTTCCAATTGAATTGGCACTCACATGGTCACTCGTATCCATAACACGGACCAAAACTTGGTGTCCCTCCACCCAATCCACTTTACAATACGTATCTTCTACGAAACAAAAAGAAGAGAAAAATCGATAGCTTTTCCACGAAGAAAATTACATCAAGAATCATCATTGTACGTTGGAACAAATGGAACCGAAAAGGAATGAGAAGCAAATAATATTGGATATGTAATCATGGTTCTTGTGGTTAGCTCATGATTAGAAGTGGTCGTTGCTCGTTACTAACCTAGGGCTGGGTCATAATCGCCAATGAAACGTTGAGTCATATACCGAACAGTAAGGGCGGACTTTCCGGCATTTAGAGGTCCCACGAGGGCGAGGTTCACTTCATATTTGGGACTGGAACTTGTTGAGAGGGAACTTGGGAAACGAAATTCCGCAACTCCAACTAACGGTCTTACCTGTTTGTTTGTGATGAGAGAAACCGTCTCGAATTAGCACTAATCTTTCTCTCGGTCATTGTTTTATGTACTCTTGTGATGAAATCAAGTGTTAGAGAGTGGTTCCATCGTCCGTTCCAAGTAGAACGTGAAACACAACTTCGGGCCCAAAATGTTTGGAGAGATGCTTGTGGGTGCTCAAATCATTCCGAGAGCGGAGGCAGATATGATCTTGCCATTTCACTGATACTTTCGAATTTGTCAGCGGAGTTTTTTTTCACGATCTCTATCCAACATCTTCTTCTTGGCCCACCTTGATACAGTTTACAAGTGCGGTGATCTTCAATGCTCATCCTCGTATTTCATCTCAATTTCATCGCTGCACAGTGGCTTTTTTAGAGGAACTGAGTAACGATTTTCAAGTCGTAAATTTGAGATTGGGGGTCCCAAAAGAAATAAACACCTTGGAAAAAAGTGTGAGGAGCGGAAGAAGGTGGGACAAAAAAGGAACTGGAGCGACGACTAGTGTCTTTTTGGCCTTGGTTGGAACACGCAACCACTTGAATTCAATTTGAACAATGATCGTTGGAAAGGGCGAGGTTGAAGTCTTTGTGAAATGTTTACCAATGTTGCAGTGTCAAAAAAGTAAAAAAAAAATATTCAGTCTAGGAGAGGAGCTGTTTCCACCATTATCTATTTACAAGCGTGTGATGGCTGGTTAAGTTTTTTAAGTCAAGAAATAGGCTAATACATATTGCTTCTTAAACAAAATTTATTCAGTGCGCCAAGGTTATAAATCCTTTCATTTCAAGATCCAGAGAGAGAGGAAATGTACTTTGCTGTAAAAAATGTTCTTCTGGACATCAACTAAGAACAGGCTCTTGCTAACTTGAATCTCTATCATAAAACTGACACGAAGAAATGCTCCTAATCAGTTTCGCGTAACCTTCAGTAGAAGACTGTGCCAAAACTAGACAATGGAACTCCTTTATTATTCAAATTACAATAGAAGTACAAGTACTTTATGAACTTATGTTGGTAGTATCTCGGGATCTCCAAATACTTGTATAATTACTTGGTATGTGAATACTTTATTGCTACTGTGGATCAGAGCATCATTGCTGAGAGAGTTTATTTTTGTAACTTACGAAAGCTTTTAAAATGTGTAAAATTCGTGAAGACTTTGAACTCAAGCTTGGAAACGAAGATAATGTAAGTGTCAGATACTAAAAATCAAATATTTTTCCATTTTGAGTTGGACCAAAAACGCTTTCAGCCTTCATTTTTCCAATTCTAAATCATTTTCAAACTTATCCCATAATCTAAAGGGGGTTTCAAATGAGATTAACCATGGTGTTGGCTTTTTTCGCTCTCTTTCGGTCTATCACTAACTAGGTGCAGTGAAGTACAAGATGCAAATGGAGCCTTGGGAGCCAAATGGTCATATTCCCCAGAGAAAATTAATCCAGGAACCACTGTACGTCAGGACGAATTTCAAAAATACACACTGGGTCCGATCATTGTACTAAAATGTAAGGTTTTTGCAACAAATATATTGTTTCGTTGAATTTTCATTGTACTAATCGGACCCAGTGTGTATTTTGAAAGTAATCCTGGCTTGAGCCATCCTTGATTAATCCCACTCTTCGAGATACAAATTATATTTTCTGTGGCATCGTCATGGTATAGGAAGGTCTAAAAAAGCGCATAAAAATAAGCAAATAATTCATTCTCTCTCTGTAGTAGTGTTGGTAAATGAGAACTAACTTAGTCTTATATAATTTATATGGGTTGTGAGTCATTAACTCAATTTCTCAAATGCGACTGTTCCAATGCAATCTCCAATTTTCCAAAGTAAGTAATCAAATACCTCGGGTTAAATCTTGTAAGGTACTAATAACGCTTAACAATTTCGCCAGACTTGTCATCAATGCTTCCACCGAATTACTTTGGGAAAAACTTGGTCAAGTGAATACTTGGCGAAATTACAAATTTCACATAAATGCATCATAATTCACAACATTGAAAAGGGTAATAATGTTTTATGGTGCAAAAGAGGGGGAAAACATTTTTTCTCCAACATCGACTCGCGACGCCAATGGAGATCTTTAGCTAGTACTAGTAGGGAAACAAATCAGGACGATATCAAGTTGAAATGAAACGAAAGACAAACTTTCGAGACGGAAGATCTCAAGAATTATGATTTCTGCTTCCTCCTAGCTCGTCTACTACTCTACTAATTCCCAAGGTGATTGGCCAAAGTTTTTTGATTGCTTTCTTCGATCTCACTCTCCTTTCTCGCCCAAGATCGTTTATCATGAAAACATTTTCCCATCTTGCGGGGGAGAACGATCGAGGAAGAAGAGGCAAATTGCCTTAATTCGTTCTCAGGTACGGGAACCACTCAGGTATGGACAGTTTTATCTCTCTCTTGTAATCTATTTCTACCAATAGGCTTGTTGTACTTTGTAACAAAAAACCTCAAGTTTGAGACGACTTTTCACCTACGTGACAGTTGAAATTAACGGAGAGCGACGTCAATCAAAAGGCACAAAAATATGGGTTGCGTGATTATTAACATGACTTCCGAAGTAGCCGAGTACAGACGGTCTCAAAGTAAATAAGTCAGGGATGCATAGATTGTTTAGTAATATATCAATAGATATATAGTATTTAATAGATCTAAATGTAAGGATGTCGGGAACCATTGTACTTCAGGACGGATATAGAAAAATTCACTGGTAATTAGCGACTTAAGGCGCCCAATACACCTTGGCTCTGATCTGTGTACTAAAATGTGAGGTGTTTTGCAACAAATATTTTGTTCCTTTGAATTTTCATTGTGTTGATTAGACCAAGGATGACTCAACGAAGGATATATTACAGAATACCACTTAAGGCCGAGTTACTACAATGAAAATTAAACGGAACATTTACTGCTTTGAAATAACCTCTCATTTTAGTACAATGACAGGCCTTAAGCTGTATTGCTGTAATTCGTCCTGAGAAATTAAGATGTCCTTGATTAGACCCAAGGTATATTATGAAAGTAACCATAGCTGTAGCCTTTCTTGAGTACACACATGTCAAGCTGCTTTTTGAAAAATGCACCGTAAACATTGATTGTCTTTTTTAAAATGGTGACTATTCAAAAGTATTGGTAAGCCAAAATGGTACCCTACTAGAACCGAAAACTGTAAATTAAGTACGTCTGCTTTAATATCAAAATGAAAGTCAATATCCTAAAACCAGAAAAAATGTAGATAGTTTCTTGTGTTTGAGATTTGTAAAAAGACATGCATGGCGATTAATTGTTTTGTTACAACACAGAAGATGCCCTTTTTACATCAGTAACATGTGCCTTCAATGTTTGCGTGCGAACGTAATTGAAAAAAAAATCCTCAATTGTGGCAGATAAAGCTAAATTTTTAGTTCTACATTTAAGGAAACTTAAAACGAATTGTCTGACAAAAAAGCTTTGACGGTTACAACCTTCAGTCGAGCCCTAAAAAACTCCTTTTATGACTAATATGAAATTTAAAATCATGTAATCGTAATTGTGTGTTTCAAAACGTATTGATAGCGATTACTTTTTCAGAAATCTTCTTGAAGTTGAACTTCTTGAAGTCTGTGTCTAATCAAAGATGTTAAATAAAAACGACGGTAAAGAAAACTTCAAAAGAGGGTTAGCGAATGAACCGATAGATAGAGTAGCCCTGTCACAAAAACAGATCAACTTTTATTTTGTATTTTTCAAGCTATTTCATATCTTCAAACTGTGGACGGATCATCCTTCAACAACCAATCACGTTAAAGAGGATCAGCATAATCTAGCGATTCGTCAAGAGGCGAGGTGAACTTTTCTCCCAACCTATTCCAAACTCGCTGGTGCCCAAGATGCCCAAAAAACATCCACCGACAAAACCCCAGAAATGAATTTGACAAATGCACAATAACATACGACTGAAGGTTGAGTAAGAGGAAGTAATTACTTTCGAATAAAAAATATCGACCCCCTTTTCTATTGCACTTCACTACATGTGGCTTTGCAATGGTAGCGGAAAATTTCATTAGGTCAAAAAGGGCGATTAAACATAGAGAGAGTACAGCCCCTATAAGCGTTTAGTAGTATTTGGAGTGTTCTAGCAAAGTAGAACATTGAAGTAAACAAGAAAATGAAATCCAGTACATAAGCTCACTCATCATCATGTGTCAATGAAAATAAGGGGGCACAAAAATCCCCAACTTCTCCTCTTTCCTCGAACATCGTTATGTTCTTATAGAACACAAAGGACTTACGCACACTTGTCTAACCTGGACATTTATAAAATGTCTTAAACGAGTTTCCTGTTATTACATAGTTAAAATGAGACAAAAATTGAGCAAGATTCCTCCGAAACCGGTCTTGATTTAGTTGAAGATTAACTATATATTTTCATTCACTGTTTCTTGGTCAATCACTTCTTTTGTCTAAACCGTACCATTGAAATAAAACGGAACACCGAACAATGCATATCCTCTAACACTAAAAAAGGAACATACCAAACAGTTATTGCTCAATTTTTAGGACTAAAACTCTTTTACATCAGGAAGTTTAGCTATGATCATGCTCAGGGAAAGTCAATGTGAATGAAAACATTGAAGAATTGTTGTTTCACGTCTTTTTTAGCACACACACTTTTTATGAAGTCGATTGTGTCCGAGTTAAAGACAAAGTTTTTTGTTCGGTTTCTATTGAATCACCCTGTAAATGCGTTTGGTCTTAATCAAGACTTTGGAGGCCCGTTTTCATCTGTTATTCAATCTCCAATTTGTGGTCTCTTTTGTCTTAGAGAGTTTTTTATGTTGCAAAAATATCGTACTCTCAAATTTGATGATGTCATTAACCTGAAGATTTTGTAACCAGGCATCTGGTTGCTTAACAACGAATTCCATGCTTGTTAACATCAGCATAAATACGGACGCAATTGCGTTTCATTTCTTTTAAAGTTTTGGTCATTACGGTTGGTGAAGTAAAGGTCATCGTAAAAGTAAAGGTCAATGTAAAAGTAAAGGTCAATGTAAAAGTAAGGGTTAAAATACCTAAAACATTGGAGTCTTAAAAGTGTATCTCTAGCAAAAGATTTCAACAAATTTGTCAAGCTTAATTGTGAGCATTATCGCGACCCGACCCGATCCGACCCGACCCGAATCCCGAAATTTTCAATTACACTAGAAAGTTATTCAAATGCTATTAGGGTGTACACTATTGAACAATTTTATTTATCAATGTAACAACCCTTGAGCTTAATACAAGTTGATATTCTTAGGGGCATTCCTGCTATAAGGTTCTCTTAAGTGTTGGGTTCAATCTCTGACTAGGCTTGTTTCACTTGTAAATTGAGTTGTTTCAGGTTGGTGGCACCAGGCATCTTTGCCAGCCTTTGCTTCAAGATTGGCCAAAGATTGTCAATCTTTGGCCAGGTCGGGTCGGGTGAGTTAGGTGGCAACTTAGCCTTTGGCCAAAACCCAGGAAGGTCATTTTGGCACCACATTTGGGCAAGATGTGAGGTGTGGTTGGGCGCCCATCCTGTTGAAAAATCGCAGAGGACATGTTGCTCACCATTCTGCGTGCTAAAGGCGGACCTCTCCTGGTCTTTTTGGTGAAGGCAGCCAAACATGGACCAACCAGGATCTTCTCCACCTAGTATTGGGTCGTCATACACGACCATCCTTTTTTCAAAGAAATAAAGCTCAGACAGACCCTGAGCCAACATCATTTCCCAAACCATGACGGACTCTGGGTGCTTCACAGTTTGTTGGACGGGAACTTCGGCGCTAGAATGCGCCCAGACTCGGTCAATTTGGGCATTTGTTGGCTGAAACAGGTGAAACAGACACTCATCTGAGAAGCACATCCGTCTCCAGTCATCACCAGTCCATCTCTTCCGCTCCTTGCACCATTTTACCCTTGACAGCCGTTAAGCGCTGGGGATTTTTGGCCTTTTTGGTCTTCTATACGATTTAAGGCTAAGCTTATCCTTCATGTAACATTGCACAGATGATTTGGTAGTTTTGTGACCATTTGCAGTAAGTTTTGCAGCTAAATTAGCTGTGGAACGGTATATCTTGCCCACAGACTTGGAGATGACAATCTTGACAACGCGGGTAAGGCCAGGAGGCCAATTTTTTCTTCTACAAAAACGGTGTTGGAGGACACCTTGAGAGTCTTGGCTATGGTTCTATTGGACATTCCAGCCTCAAGAATGTCCAATTCACGTCCCCGAAGCGCCCATCGTCCAAGTGACTGATGTCCGGACATTGTAATTTCCAAAAATATTGATGGCTTTTCAAATGCGCCCAAGTGATCATTGTTTTTGTGTCAAAGTATGTTGCAAGCAGGTTGTCCAAAACCGGTTGAGTTGGAGCAACATTATTCTGGTAAACGAAACAATGTTAACTTGTCCTCTTCAAACAATGCGACCATATCTTATCGAAAATATGTGTAAATAAAACTTTCGGGACATACTGTATTAGTCAGCCTAGCTTCTTTTTCAGTGTAGGTTGAGAAAACTTAATAAAACTTTTTTCTCTAATTGCCCGTGTTCCAGCAATCATATTTGATGAACCCCCTGCTTTAGTGTTATAATACCTTGCAAATGTGTGTGTTGTCAGTCATTATTTGTAAGGAGTTGTTGCTATCCCTTTTAAGATAATTAAAGTACCGCATTGTCATTTTGGTGGATGTAATTCGCTTTCAGGCACTGCCAAAACCCATGTTCATGCAATTAGGTGACATTAGATATTAGGCGAAAAAGCACAATCTTCTGTGTGGCATATTTAACTACTTTAAGAACAGAGCTTTTGAGTGTATAACTTTGGTTACGAATATGAAAACTTAATCTCCATAGTCAATATTATGGTATCGGGTCTACATTGTGTACACCCTGACACGAAAGTTGTGTCGTAATCATACTTGGAACCTAAAAATTACGGATATGCGTGGACAGTTTGGCACATTTAAACCACCCGTGCCCCAACAAGTTTCTAGAATATTGTTGCATTGGTAAGGATGTACTTTAAAGACAAATGTTCGGTGTTTTCTTCTTGCACGGTTCTATCTGGCTCTAAACCGTTGTGAAAAAATAGGGGATGGCGGGAATCAAATTTTACTCAGGAAGAAAGGGGAGTCTTTGGACACACCTGCAACCAAAAGCAACTGAAATATTACTGTCCACCATGATTCAAGAGCTCATAGAATCTCGATCGTTCATCAGCATTTTAAGCAAAGGAGACACCTTAAAAATGTAGATAAACGTTGAGCCTTCCACACTCACCAATTTGGTCGATAGCACACCAAATCATTTCCAAGGATAGAGAGCCTAGTTTGGGATAGATTAGATGTTAAGTCGTTCAAATCTATTATTACATAATGAAAATATTTTGGTTCAAAATTTCGACAAAACTTTCATGTCAGGGTGTAAGCTCCTCTGAGAACCATCTAAAGTCCCTGACATTAAGACAAATTATCGTAGATCACCTTTAGAATACGATTTGGTCGTGAGAGAGCATAGAACAGCATCGCCAGATTTGGTCTTATGAAACTAAAACAAAGGAGAATCATAAAGTCAAATCTCAGGGGTATTGAGGCGTTGAAAAGGTTAAGGAGAACAAGTGAAAAACAACACTGGAGATCAAATTCGAATCGAAATATTTGGTGCCTTAAAAAGTACACATTCTTCAAAACCAGCCTTTTCCTATCCTTTCAACCGAAAATGGGCAATGAATAATTAATAATGAAAAGCCATTTCAGACTTTCGATGAATCATCACATCAAGGTACAGTTTGTATGAAGTGCTTGTATCCATAATTTGGAACCAGTCCTAATATCGAATAATAGGCACGTAATTTGGCAAACCTGCTAGAAGTGAACCTTTTACTGAAAGTGACAAATTGTGAAACACCTTTCCTTTTCCTAAATTTGAACCCAACAGTCGGGAAAAAGGTCGATTTTCCTCCTTCAAGATTTATTACTCCAACGTTAATCAGAATCACCAACAGAAACGTGCGACATTTGGAGTGATTTGTTCCTGTTACACACATTGCATTTTTCTAACGAAAGATCACACTTCCGTTGTCACTTTTGAGCAATTTGCATCGGTATTTTGATAAAAATCAATGTCAAACACCCGTTGCTTTTCCTGATCCAGGTAATTCAACGTGATCTTTAGGGAACATCAATTCTTCTGTCGAGATGCTCGATGCACATTTCGCTATTCCAAGTTTAGAGTTGGATATAGATTAATGATCCATTGAAATAGTCTGGTTCATTTCACTCCATTGATTTGCAAACAAAGTGAATGACTTCGAATTAAAACAAAACTCAAACATCATCCGTACTCCGTTTTGGAAAATGGATTGCTTGTACGTAGATTTGTTAAAAAACTAATCGTTCATGAGGTAAATGCCATCGACAATTATCCATTGGAGAGTACGTATCAATGTAGTGAGTGGACACTTGAAAAGGATTCCTCTACTTAAACTTGTTTCAAAATACTTCATCAATATGCATTTATCAGGTTATAAAACCGACCAGAACCAGAGAAAAATTGACAGAGCTTACAAAAGTTCAATTGATAAGAATACCTAAAATTTCCGAGTTTGCGGCTAACGTGACTGGCAAGTCTCCAAACTCTTATGCAATCAATGGCATTGTACGCAGTTAAACCTTTGTACCAAGATCATGCATAGCAATATATTCTCGCTTTACCTCATAGTACCACAAGCGAGTTCATCCGAGTTTGAACCATTCCTAGCTTGTCAAGCTTGTGTAATCTTGCCCAAAGATGCCAGTTTATGTAAGTTCGCTTGGCTGGTTCAAGTTGGCGTTCAAACGCACTTACAGGTGCTCTGCTGACAAGTGCATGATGGTTTGGAAGTTGGGATGAGCCTCTTCTTGACTTGCCGGCGATTTCAAGTCGACATTCTTCTTGGTTTGTAGTACCATATGTAAGCGAGCTATCGCTTGCTTGGAGAGCTTTTGCTTCAGTATCAATTCCAACGTGTAGCGCATTACACCCCGAAACCGAAGTAGCTTATTCTCAATCTCTAAATCTGGAGAGGAAAATAAGGACTTTCATTTACTTGTTTATGACCCATTTCCGCTCAACAGTTCTGAATTACGCGCTTAAAACCAACCAGCTTCTGCTCACAACCGATTCATCGAGCGCTTTGAATACCGTGAACACTTTCTTAACCCCAAGGCAGACTGAAAATCTCAAGTGTCTGAGACGGGAAAGTGTATTGTAAGGATCTCAAGAAGAAGAGACAAAAAGTGTATTCACATACTTAGGCCGCCGATAGCCAGCGATCCAACTTATGGTACCAAACGCGCACGCATACATTCATCTTTACACACTACATTCCTACGTACATACAGTCAGTCAGTCATTTAACAAACGTAAAAGTGTCGGCGTTCAAGTGTGTATGACACACTCCCGTTGAAGAGGCTCGCACTCAAACAAGTGGTTGTTCGGAAGCGACCTTGAATTTCACTTGCAAAAACCTGATATTCCACGGCCAACAGTTCCAAGTTCAGAACTAGACCAACGACAACAAGGTTTGGACATCATGAAAGTGAACGAAGCTTTTGAAGGCGACGGGCCCAATGGATCTGTGACATTGAAATCGGTGCAAGTTGTGAAATCTCCGGATTCCTTGGCAGGTGAACATCATGTCTGGCAGAATAAACTCTTTAACCAATCCAATGATCGGCAAGGGCGAGGTGAGGCCAAATTAACTCCTGAAGACAGCTCCAATGACTCCAACAGCTCCCAAAGTGATATCTCCGGATCGCATGAGGATATTGAATCCATCGAGGTGCTTAAACCAAGAGAAACTATAGCTGTGATTGGAAGTGGCGACTTTGGCCGAGCTCTCTCGAGTCGATTGGTCCAAGCCGGTTATGAAGTGAACATTGGCTCCCGAGATCCCCAGAGAAACGCGTGAGTAGCTCATTATAATGATGCTGTCTTGTTTTTCGTCTCTAAACGAAGATTGAACTCGTTGCCATTGCATATACGTTGCATGCACTTGGAAGTGACAAAGATCGCCTGTCATCCATTAGACGTCTCGGCATGGATTTTGTTTCTCCTCCATGCAATTTGAACTAGTTTAAGACTTGATTTGTAGATCTAGACATTGCACTCGGTTTATTCACCCGTTACGAGAAACCAAGCAGTTTTTGATCAAGGTCATTGCTAAATATGTCAAATTCAAAGCACAAAATCGTCGAGCCCTAACGGATTATTTGGCGATGTTTTTCAGTAATTCCAGTAGTATATTTCTGTGTATCATACGTCTTTTACCATGAAATCAACTTGTCTTCCGTGTCCGTTGCATTGACATTTCGGACGATTTGTCGATTTGTTGCTAAATGCCCTGCTTGTTAGATCCAATCGAGATGATGGAAGTGGGTGCGAATCACGGAACGAATCGCAGACTTCAAGGAGTGATATCCTGTGGGAAAAGCTAATGCAGGGATGATGATTTGAACTAATTTCCTGCATGATACATGCAACTGGTACTGAACAAGCTGTTTATTCAGACGATTCTAAGATCACCATGTGCTCTTTAGTGTCCTTTAATGCCGATTCACGTCGATGAGTTCGTTGTAAAGATTGACGGTCTACCAAAAGTGCATCGTTAACGGCGAATCGCTTGAATCTGCATTTAATCCTTTCTGGATTTTGAATTCATTCGGAACCATTTGTCCAGCTTAGCATTAAGGGGACTGTGTGTAGAAATGGACTTTCCTTGTCATTTTCGCTTAACTCTCCTCTTCTTCCGTACACGTTGAACTTTCCAAGCGATACCTTTTTCTATGGTGGTTATTGTCGACGACGTCAAAGTATCCGAGTGTATCTCCAGATCCTATTATTAGGAGCAATCAAATTCCTCATAATCATTCTCCGTGCCAAGTTTCTTACAATGTTCTCTATCTCCGCAATGAGAAAAGATGCTCTTATACCGTATAGAAGAAAAGACACTAATAGCATTACCTACCATACCATTTGGTTTGACGTTCTCCACTATGATCAGTTTAAGTTTGAGAGAAATTACGCCGCTTTTCTCGTCAACTTTTCCTAAAATACTTTTCACCGTTTCTAGCATGTCTAGATCTTGCATCTATGCATATATGTTCTAGCATCTCTCGCCATATTCTTGAGTTTAGTACACATCGTAGGTGACGTGAAGGAACGAGATTGAATAGATACAAACTGTCAACTATTTCTGAATTTGCAGTCCTAAGGGTATGGATATTAGTAGCATAACTTTATGAGATTGAGGAAGTTTGCTGATCGAATTTTACAACAACCTCGTGGTTTTGATTTATTGGTAACATTGACATGGCCGTGGGAAGCAATCGTAATTAAGTGAATTCATCTTTTATTTCAACTGTGCTAGAGTGCAAGTCCAGATTTGGTCCGGAAGCCCAAACTGAAAAAGATGCATTCACGTCTTTTGTCCTACCAATTCAAGTGGAAGTTGTGACTTCCTCTTTGAGCAAATAGAACAAGATAGATGGACCGATGTGACCAACTACAGATAGAGCATGCAGTTAAGATCCAGTTTCCTGAAGATGGTTCGTCATTTGGAAGTTGTTGCCTTTTAGTAGATTAATGAAGGCACGACAAGAACGAGGCGGCCATTGAGAATTGACGAGTGAACTTGATTTATCGTTTCCATATGTTATTCGTCCCCAAAGCGTGATGATTCTGTATTTAAGCTACCATTACTCACGATGTAGGAAGCTATTGTTATAGGCGTACTTTTGTTTGGCAAGAATTTTCCCGGAAGTTGGACCGTTCCCGAAGATTGCAAATCCAAGCTTGTTTACCAATCTCGCCAATTTTGGCTATGAAAAGTGGCCATTGGCAAGGACAAGATCAAGTAAACAAACCCAAGGCTCAAACAAAACGAAATTAGTGCAAGAATCTTGAAAATTTCCGTCTCGAGCAACTGCTTCGTGAGGAATTGAGTCGAGGAAAGAAGAAGAAGAAGAAAATGATGAAGTGCAAGGATGTTTGGGTTACTACTAGGATTACTCTTCCCCCCGTTATGAACGTTCGTTCTCTTGGAAGGTTTGAGGGCAAAACAAGGCGTAGTCTCCTCGTGATGATGATGATCTTGTTGGCCTTTTTTGCAAGCCTCCATCACCCTTGATGCGCGATGTCGGTGGCTGTGCCCTTCGGACAAGCTCGAGTACAAAGGCACGGATTTTGCTGGCACAATCCCAATTTGCAGAGGCTGCCCATTGCCACTGCTGACTTCTCTCTTTCGACCGACCGAGATTCAGATCTCAAGATGCTCTTGAGAAGCAAATGAACGAGCACGTACATGTGTACTGTACATATGAACGAACGAACTACACTTACGACCCTAAAGTTTGGGCGGTGATGGAAAGAAATCATGAGCATGCATACATGCAACAAAGGCCGATGAAGGTGCTTCTCATGAGAAACGACGCCGAATGCGGCGACAGTATGAAGATCCGAGGGCTTGTATTAGAATTGCTTAGAACTAGCTCTAGTACTGGGAATAGTACCCTCAAATTTAGCTTCCCACCGTACCTCAGTTCGAAATTCTCTAGACGGCACAAGTAGTTCCATCACTACTTGCTCGACTTGCCTCCGGAGACATGGGACTGGGAAAAGTCAAAAATCAATTTCGAGCCCAAGAAGAGCACGAAATATTCGCCTGAGTGTTGTGTGCAAAGCCTGATTGAGACAACCGCAAATCTAGGTTTAAAAAATCTTGAAACGAGTTTTCATCCGCTGGTGAATACATGTGGGTTTCCTTTAGGTGATAGTTTCTGCCATCCAAGAAAATGGCGAACTTCTTCAGAAAGAGTCGGAGTGATCAACCCAAGTTCTACGCCACAGTGGGTGAAGGGCTCAAGAAGGTGTACAAGACCAAGTTATTACCCCTTGAGGAAGCGTATGATTTCCACGAGTTTGTGTCTCCTCAACTAAACGATCCGGATTTCGATGCCAAACCCATGATACTTTTAGTTGGACAATATTCCACAGGGAAAACCAGCTTCATTCGCTATCTGCTTGAACGTGACTATCCTGGATTACGAATCGGTCCTGAGCCTACCACCGATTGTTTCAATGTGGTTATGTACGGAGATCAAGAACAAGTTATCCCCGGTAACGCTTTAGCCGTCGATAACAAACGACAATTCAGACCCTTGTCCAAGTTTGGCGGTGCCTTCTTGAATCGCTTCCAATGTTCCACCTTGAAGAACCCCGTTCTCCGTTGTGTCACCATGATCGACACACCAGGTATTTTATCCGGCGAGAAGCAAAGGGTTGATCGTGGTTATGATTTTGTGGGAGTTCTTCAGTGGTTTGCCGAGAGAGTTGATCGCATCATCCTTCTCTTTGATGCCAACAAACTGGACATTTCGGACGAATTCCGTCGATCCATCCACGCTATACATGGATACGAGGATAAAGTTAGGATTGTGTTGAACAAGGCCGACCAGGTTGACCATCATGAGCTCATGCGCGTGTATGGAGCACTCATGTGGTCGATCTCAAAAGTGATTAGTGTGCCAGAGTGTCCCAAAGTGTTTGTCGGATCCTTTTGGGATCAGCAACTCAAACACGATCTCTACCGGAAACTTTTTGAGAGAGAGCTTCAACTTTTATTTGACGACCTCCAAGACCTGCCCAAGTATGCAGCACTCAGGAAGATCAACGATCTCATCAAGAGGGCTAGAATGGCCAAGATACACGCCTATATCTTGAGCTCGTTGAGGAAGGACATGCCGCGGTTCTTTGGCAAAGGCCGAAAGAAAAAGGAATTGATTCGAGCTATGCCTATAATGTTCAAGCGAGTTCAAGAGGAGCACATGGTGTCGGCCTCGGATATTCCCCCGGTAGAGGTCATGCAGGAGAAGTTAGCAGGGTATGACTTTATGAAGTTCCCACACCTGAGAGAGAAACTGATTCAATCTGTTGAACAAATGCTGGATAACGACATTGCTGAACTCATGGCAATTGTCCCTCAAGACTCGGAAGAAGCTCCGATCTCAGGAGGAGCTTTTGATGATGTCAAGGACACGAAATCTCCATTTGGGTACCAGAAATGTGAGGGCATTGACCTTGGATCGGGTGAGCCCGAATGGGTTGTCGCCAAAGAGCGGAGCAAATGGGATCTCATTTTCAAGGAACTCAGCCCCGTTAACGGAAAAGTTATGGGATCCACTGCCAAAAAAGAGATGGTCAAATCTCGTCTTCCGAACCCGGTTCTGGCCAAAGTTTGGCGTCTGGCTGATGTCGACAAAGACGGAGCTTTGGATGAGGATGAATTTGCCTTGGCCATGCATCTGATCAATGTCAAGTTGGACGGATTTGACTTGCCTGACGAATTGCCGGATCACTTGATACCACCCTCCAAAAAGCAATCCTTGTACAGTAATTCCAATGGCAATTCCATCCCGTCATACTGACTGGCGGCTGGACCCGAGGTGAAGCAATCCCAGGGCAAAATCGCGGCGGAATTGAAAACCATCCAAAAGAAAAACAGCAACGAGAACCGCCAAAGGGCCCTCTTTCTTTATCCCGACGAGTCTTTCCCGGAGGAAATCTCCGACGACATTTACGATCCCGAGTTGGAAAGAATTCGTTGGGCTAAAAACGAGGCTAAAGAAAAAAGATTGACTGAAGACATTGTTCGAGGTCTGGAGTCCATTTCTGTGCTGACTTCTGAACACCTTTCCGCACAAGGTCTTTTAAAGAAGGACACCAATCCCTTTTCCAATGGACCCTTCTCTACACCTAAAACCTCCACAACAACAACAACCACGGCTTCGACCACCAAAGTGACAACGAAAGCCAAAGTTGTTGAAAGTAAAAGGAACCCTGTTGATCCCAACGATTTGCCCCAATCTCATGCAACTACTTCTACTCGAGTCCAGAAACAAACCACTTATGCCGAACTCGGCCACACCTTTCGCGATCTGACATCGAAGATGAAGGATGCGGTCGCAGATTTGAACTCGGAAGACCTTCACGCCCAGAAGAACTTTAAGTTCATAGATGATGGTAGTGAAGATGCTCTCACTCATCGTCGGAATCCTGCTGATGAGAGTGACCTTGATGAAGCCATAGAAAACGCCACGGGTTTGGATAAAAACCTTGTGGTTGATCAAGTGATGATCCAAGAAAAGGTCGACGATTCGTCCTATACCGAGGCCTCTACTTTAAAAATATCCGAGACAAAGAAACATCCAATCGTCCAGGTACAAGAGTGGACAATTTAAAGCCCACCCCTTGGTCGTTTTTTCTATCTCTTTTCATTTCAACCTATTCCCAAGTATTTCTAAATCATTTCTTTGTTCTCGATTGATTGATCATCTGCCGTTGGATGAAAGCCCTTCGAACATTTGTGTTTGTGATGTATTTTCTATCTCCATTGTGTTCCGTCTTCATTGATTTGTCTCAAGCCCATGACCTAAATTCATTATCATTACAAACCAACACAATTTTCAGTTCTGTTCCTTGACTCTAAACCATTTTTCAATAAATTCAACACGACGAATCGTATCTGAACGAGTCAATTCTCATTGCTTGTTCAATCGAAGTTGGAAGATTTTGTGGGAAAATTTGGATTATGCATCCTCATAATCTGCAATGAAAAAAAGAATGGAAATGTAAAGTCGAGTGAATTGTTCTTTCCTTTCAGGCTTTTGTACGATATTTGTGCTATTGAGAGTCTTCTAAATCAATTTTGTCAAAGTCAATTTGGTGCCACATGCCAAACTTTTAGGACTCTGTCTCTTTGTTGGCTTTATGAAGTGGGTTGTCAATCAGTTCAAATAGATGATAAAAAATTCAAGGGCAGGCCGAAAAGTTGAGTTCTCTTTTTTCAGAGGAGGTTCTGTTGTTTTGAGTCGAAGACTTCTCTCACTATCATCAATATTCTTGAAGAAAATCTTTCTAACATTTGCCGGTGAATTAATTTTTATTCGATGGAACATTCAGCTAGACCTACAACAATTAATCATGTCGGGAACTCGAGTTAGAACTTCATCTTCATCCTTACTCTCAATCTTGTAAAGAACTTTTTCAGTTTTTTAACGTTTGGGAGTGAAATGGCGTTCTTTTGTTATTTCTCAGAATTCGTACCAACACAAAGCAAACTCATTAGCTTGTCAAATCGCTTGTGAGAATTTGGTTGTTACGATTCAAGAACTGAGGATGGACAATATTCAGTCAAATAAACGAATGTGTCGTGAATGTGTAATTCTTATTCGAGGATGACGATCCTCTTTGAGGAAATTGGTTTAACTCCATTGAGAAGTTTTTTACCGATTGTTCAGTGTTTCCATTGGACTCGCATTTTTCCAAAAGAGATTCAGGATGAGGAGGATTAGTTCGTATTGTATCATTCTTTCGTCTAAGCGCCAATTTGAAGTCACATATGATGGATAACTCGTCTGTTCTTTTATCTTTCTGGATCCTACAGACCAAATAATCATTTGTTAGAGCCTCTGGATTGTATGCACCATCATTTCCAGATGTTCCATTGCTCCAAAACATTCCTTGAAAGGGTAAATGCCTGATTATCAACGATATATTACGACTGCCTACTCTACATATATATCGCTTCTGTGAAAAAAAACTTTCAAAGAAGCGTTAACAATGAAAAATAAGAGTCTTAATTTTCAATTCGAGTCAGAGGAAAGTATTTATACATCGTTGAGAAAGCTAGGGTAATAGATTCCGTTTATAATCATTCCCAATTCAAAACGTTCCCTTCACCACCATATACGTAATTCTCCGACAATCAATTCCCGAAAATCAATGAGAAGATTACAAATAGAGCTCCAAATCTTTCTTACATCTTCAGAGAATTGGTGGAAAAGGTCGGCGCTAATCCTCGGTTTCAAGATGAGGCCATTCGTTCAAGCAACGTGGTCATTGTGGCCGTTCCAAAACATTTCTATGAAGATTTGCCCACCAAACTTTTAGCGGGGAAAACCGTTGTGGATGTGAGCAACCGAAACACGGTCCAAAGAAAGACCATCTTGTAAGTTGTTGAATCATTGCCTTTTTGAACTTTTAAAATTGTCGTTATGCGAATGCTACATTTTTGTAGAACAGTGATTCGGAGTGCTTAATGAGTATATGTATGAGTCCTGGCAACGAAAATTTGCCTTTCCGGGAAGCATGTAATTCCATTGTCTTCAAAAAATGCCAAAGAGACAAGGAGAGTCTCCAAAACCCAGCCAACGTAATTTTTATTAGGCTGTAATTCAGAAACCAAAAAAGCTTTGACTAAGAACAGTTTTAGCTCTTCATTATGAGCGAATTGACGAAAAAATAGATTCAAACTATAGCATGCATGTAAGTTTCACTGTTGGCCGGGTGATGCACGATTCAGATGTACGTATGTAGAGCCCTTGAAGATGTCTAATGCCACTCTGCAAGGCTTAGAAACCTTAATTCCCCTGACTTGAATGGGTAGCTGAGCTCTGTTGAGAAATGAGCCAAGACCGCCATGTCATAATAATCCTCGGGTATTTCCAGGTCTCAGGCCGAACAACTCCAGGCCTTGATTCCAGAGGCTCATGTGGTGAAGGCTTTTAACGTTCTATCGGCCTATTCTCTGGAAAGTGGAGGCTTGCAAGGAAGTAAAGAGGTAACGAATGAGTTGAAAGCTCTGGCTAGGACTGACTAACTCTCTCTGTCTTTGATTGATTTGAAGTGATTAGTTTGGAACTGAATCTGAGTTTGACTGGAATGTGAATCGAATTAGAACTCGACAAACGCTGGCTTGCTCGAGGAGTTTTATTGAATGGAAGATAATTGGCAATTTTCAAAGGCTCGAGAGCGATTGCCGGGGAAATTGACCTGACATTCCAATCTTGCTTTTGTTCTCCACCAAGCAAGGTGGATGGAACATGTAGTCGAACACGTTCACAAAGCACGCTCTCCATTCAAACTTGGTTGCTTGGCACGAGGAAGATCTCCAAACTTTGGTAACTAATGTACCAGGCTTTAAAAAAGGCCCTCTTCAGGAGCAGTCCGTGCGAAATTTCAGCCAAGATTAATGATTTTTACAGAAAAGCGTTTCCACAGGATGAACCTCGGTTGGAATCCTTTTCGAAAGAAAATCTCTTGGAACGTGCAGATGTCCCAGAGGAACATTCTGTAATGTATCCCGTTTGCAAGATGGGTTCATCGAGCCTTCGTCTTTTTGCGAGGCCAATTCTGTGCAAAAGTCGTTTCCTTGCCAATTTCTCGTGCTCCGTACAGTAGTGTAAATTATGTGTCTGACATATCGTAACATCTTCATAGCGTTTCTCAACAACATATTCTCTTAATAAGTGATCTTCCAACTCGAATTTACCGAAGTTCTGTCTATTCGTAGGTGTTTTTGGCGGGTGACAGCCATGAGGTCAAAGACATTGTTACCGACATTATTCGTCGATGTGGGTTTATCCCCGTTGATATGGGTCTCCTTATGGCTGCTCGGGAAATTGAGGACATTCCAGTTCAAAGATTTTCCAATTGGAAGCGCCCTCTTATCATTTCCACCATCTTCTTCGTTATCTTATGGCTGCTGAGCTTCATCAAGTGAGTAGAGTGAACACGACTCCTTATTCCTTTTGGTGATCTAAATTTGTGTTGATCTTGTTCCAGGATGCAGATTTGTTGGACCTTAGAATGGGGCGATGGATCTTGGCACTGGGAGAGATTTAATCAGCTGCCCATGGAGACCCTGAATAGGACATTGTCTCTTCATGCTTTGACACTCTTGGCCACGTGCTATTTGCCCGGAGTTTTGGCGGCATATCTGCAATTGTTCCGTGGAACCAAGTACTCACGGTTTCCTTCTTGGCTGGACCAATGGTTGAAAATGAGGAAACAGTTGGGTCTCCTCATGTTGTTCTCGGCGTGTCTGCACGTAAGACCTAGTACATTCTTGCTAAGCGCTTCACTATAACATACATGAGGGAGAGAAACGTAGATTAATACTATCTTGTCCTTCTTAAGAAATGGAAATCCCAACAACGTGATTAGATTTAGTACCCTCCAACACAATTCACCGTATCTTGATGACGAAGGAAACAAAGTCGTGACTCTCTTCGACTTCGATCAAGTGTGTTCCAACTAATCTGTGTCTAGGGGAAAACTTTACTTGGTTCTTGCCCCTTAGACCCTGATCAAAAGATTTGGGACCCACTTCAAAGTCGACATTCCTTGATGGCGAGGTGGTTTTGTGTCATAAAAGCGATGGAACCTTAAATCATTTACGGTTCGAGAGTCTTCACAGAAAAGGCGGATCATAAACCATTGGCCTTTTAAGACCAAGAAAAGAGCGCCCCGTTGTGAAAGTAACAGTCGAGGTCATATTTGATTAAGAAATAACTTTTCCGTTTCCATAGGCTTGTCTGTCGGTGGCCGTGATGTCTCCCACATACCATGATCTGGTTTACGGCCATCCCACTGAGATCCTAGCCCATACCATGGAAGGCGAAGGCTGGGGACCAAAGACTTTGGTGGCCAATCAAACTGTCAAAGTTTTCGGCGAAGAGAAAATGATGTGGAGAGGAGAGTTCTTCCTCACAACGGGTAAGCTAGACGTCCCCCTAATTCGAGCGTTGGATAATACTGTAACTCTCATGATCTGTCCTTTGCAAATTTCGGCTTTTTCATTATTTGAGAACGAACGAGGTCGAGTTTTTTGGATCATAAAAAGTTGAGGTTATATTTGTGACTTTCTCGGTTTCCTTTTTTTACAATGCTCCACTTGGCAAGGAAAAAACAGCTAAAAGGGCCAGGCTAAACCACGATCTCTTCTGCGTGATGTGGTTACTATTTTTGATTGGAACTAGAGATGACAGGCTAAAATCTGAGTGCCTAAACGAATAAAAGATAAATTCCAACCATAGCAGTGGCCTCGGTGTTGCCTCTGATTGGAGGAGTTTTGTCGATGGAAGTTTGGGGTGTGTCGGTGATTTATTTCCCATGTTATGTTCTTCTTCGCTTTGTTACAGGAGTGTTGGCGTTTGCTTTGGCAGTGGTGTTGGGCATCACTTCTCTGCCATCCGTGACGGCCTCGATGACTTGGAAAGAGTTTGCCTTTGTCCAATCGAAGCTGGGATGGATCTGTCTGATATTGGCTTGTGCCCACAACCTTTTCTATGGTTGGCCTTACTTGAATGGCCCCAGTTGTCATATCCCATCTTCGTTTCAGGTAAGTGGGCACTTTTCTAATTAGAACTCGTTGAACTGTATTCTTGACCGTAGATCCATCACAAAGCTTCAGGCGAAAAAAGAATGCTCCGGAAATGCACGAGCTGACAGAGATCGAGCCTAAATTGATTGGAACTGACTCCCTAAGGCTCGTGATCAATTAATCTTTTTGGCATTGGAGTGACTCACGGATCTTTACAATTATTAGTTCAAGTCCCGTGCCCGCAAGATTTTCTCAATAATGCATTTGCCCGTCAATACATGAGTTCTTTTCCTTGCTTAGACCCGCTGTGTAGGCATATACCCATAAGTACGTATATCAAAGAGAAGAAGGCCCTTTGGGGTTACATATTTGTATAGTCCACTCACTCAGTCAGTTCCACTTCGTGGATGATGGTCCGCCCACCCAAGGCTTTCTCTTGTTGGTTACTCACTTCTTACGGGGCTATTTGGCTACTCGTTAAACCAGCTTGGGCCACCCCAAGATCAAGCAAATGCGTTTGAGAGGCAATGATGTCCAATAATAAGAGTCCAATCATTATATGTAGGCACCATCTCAAACACTTGTATGATAGCTCCCTGTTTCTTAAAATATTTGTTGATTATGAAAAAAAAACACACTTTTTTTTTGATTGGCGACAGGCAAAAGAAAAACACGTAGGGAATTTTGCCAAAAAAAAGGACTAGATTTATTTGTACTTTAGGAAAACGAAAACCTCATTATCCAAATATGTTTAAAGGAGAAAAAACAATTCAACTTCAAGCATTGGTTGGTAACCATGAAAAGTTGGAACTGTGAATTTCCGTTTCCGTCAATTTAAGAGTGTCATTTTCTTTGGACTACAACACCCTTTCATTATAGTGTCCTATAGGTTAGGGTATTTTTTGTATGAATGGAACCATTTGGATTGTCACTCTTCTATGGTCATTGCCTACAATGAACCCATGGGATATGCTTGGATGGAACAAATGATGGAAGAGGGAAGTGTGATTCCATTAGAGGAATTGAGTCGCCCTCGTTCTGTCTCATTTTATCGTGGTGAATTAATAGGGAACCCGTAGCGAAAAGACCGCTGCGGCCAGAGCACGTGAACACTAGAACTCAGCAGGGAAGGTCAATCTGGAGCCAAACAAACAATGTCTTAGATTGATATCTCGAGAAGGTTTCCAGAAAGAAAAGATCATTGAACACAATATATTCCACTTGGTGCAACGACCGGCGATTGTTCTTAGGACCAATGAGATTGACGAAGTACGTTTTCTTTCCAGTATGTGATGTACTTGCCAGGTTTGACAATGTTGCTGAAGATCCCTTTGGTTATGCCTTGTATTTCCAATCATTTGGAAGCAATTCGTGGCGGATATGAAAGAAGACAAAGTGAGAAGAAATTGCTTAGGAAAAGCAAAGTGGAACAAGCTTAATTGCTCAGTCTTTCCATCCACACCTGACGAAGGCAGTATTGTTTTTGGTTCAACTTCTATTCACAAACGACTTCAACCGATCTGAACACGTTGTACTTCACTACATTGACATAATACTCGTCGTTATGTATTTAAAACGTGGCTGAGACTTGAATATATAGATATTGTATTTGTAACACGTATTTTGATTCACAATTAAAGAACAAGTACGAATTTTCACATCCTTTTGCTCTTAGTTTTCCAATGGAAACGGATCATCCTCGGAATATTCCGGAGGAGATGCCAGCGGGCCATCATTAACATAACAGTACATAGGTACAAATCGGGTTTCCCCATAGAGTGAAGCCGTTTCAATCAGATCATTGGGATCCACCAGATCTGTTGCTGACTGAATGCATTCCATGTAAGAAGGTGGGGGATCTGGATAAGGCGGAGAAGGATCCCATCCAGACAATGAAAGACTCTGGGACAAAATGGATGGGAGAGGTGGCAACAACCGACGCTGTGGAACCGTTCCAATAACTATTGGCAGCTGAATCATAAGGTTATAGGAGCCAGTGATGACAAGAACCACCTGAAAATGATATCGAGTAGAAACATGTTTTCTTTCGACTTGACTCTATTTTCCCCTATTACAGTACAGGTATGGGTTTCAAGGGCTTTTAAGAGTCTTACCCAAACATTGGGCTTTAAAAAAAAACTCTGGAAGTTATGGCTTGAGGCTAGTTGTCTTACCTTGACAGAATAATCCACTTTCATCAGACCGCAATTGCTGATAGTAGGGCTTACAATAGGGATCTTGAGAAGTTGACCATCCCAAGTGTCTTCTTTACCAGGCAAAATAATTTGTCCACTCAAAGCCGTGAATTTTGTTTTTTTGGTTCGTATCTTCCCTCCAGCCATAAAGGTCTCTGTTTGGCATAGAACTGCTTCTGGAACAATACGTCTAGTGCTCTGGTTAATGAATGTAGCGTCGATGGCAACGGATTCTCCTAAATTGGAAACGAGTCGTCAAAGCCTGTGTTTTAATTGCAACATTTCTCGGAACCAAACCTGGACAATAGCCTTTTCTATCTGTGGTGGCTCTCATGAGAACTTCCCCTCCTGAACAAGTCCAACAACATATGGTTTTTTCCGAGGCATCTTCCACGGGTCTCTGAAAGCAAACTATCTTTGTAAACAAAGAAAACCGAAAGTCAACAATTTGCCTTGTGTTACCGCAAATTCTTCTGTATTTATATCAAGAGGTGATATGACGGTAAAAGCTTTCTTGGTGCGATGAGTGGCAGCCCATGATTGGTCCAAATCAGCCTTGATGTAATATCGAATGGATCCAAATTTGCCTTCAAAAGACGTAGCGATATCATCCGACGACGGAAGTTGGAACCGGAAAGCGAACTCGTGTCGACCTTCGGAGAGCACGTGACGTTCCCCTTGCTCATTTGCACCAATCAGGTATCGCTTCTTATTGAAGTACTCAATCTCAGCGTTGTATTGCTCGGTGTAGGCTCCCAATCGATTTCCCGTGGCTCGGGATTCGGTCCAATGCACTCGAGCCATACCACGCATCGATACGGCGAGAGATTTGAATCTCAACGTTCCAATCACTTCCAGCATCAGATGCCCAGTCACCTCCTGACCCGGTTGAAAAACGGGCTTGGCTTCCTTGTCCAAGATGATCTTGAGAGCTTGAATCTTTCCATTCAGACCTCCGATTATTCCTGGGATTCGAAGTCCTGGAGAATCTCCGGGCTCGGTGGTTCGATTGGGATTATTCGGCCGTCTGAAATGGCCCTGAAGAAGATGAGACGAGTTGCCCGAGAAATTGCCCGAGATGGAACCGAAATGGGGTCTGGCATTTTGGTTCAAGCGAATCCCACTCAGCATTGTAAACATGGTGGAAACCTGCCACACCTGATCACTTGCACTCGAGTGGTTGAGGGGAGTGAAATGTCATGTGGCTTTCTAAATTCAACTCCATTGCGTTTGACAGATTCACTCAAACAAGAGAACACTTTGCCCCTGATGCCTCATTCACACAAGTCAGGTTCCAATGTGTTCCAATCATGTAAACAGACTCCCGTTTTGTTCCTCATCTGGGACAGCTGTTCTAGCCAAGACGTCTATCTAGTAGTGTACATTAAAACAGCTGCCAAGAATCGAGAGTACGATGTTCCGTGGTTGTTCCATTTCGTGGTGATGCGAGCTCGTGTTTGTGGGAACCTGGGACTCAGCTGCTTTCTCAACGTTCCCACGAAACGACGACGAACTGTCATCAGTCAGAGCTAGTACTCACATACAACAAATAAACTTACTTTTTCGACGTCACATTGTTGTAATAAACTAGAAACTTTAACTGTTTTTTTCAATTTTTTTAAATATTTTAATTAGAGTTCTAGGGACTCTACTATGAATGAGTACTATATAAAGTCAAAATTTTGCGGGGTCATTATAACCCTTACGGCATCACATCATCCTTTAGATGTCTCATATTTTTTCCCTGACACGTTAAAGCGTAATGGCTAAACGTAAGTAACGTACGTGTTATAATATTCACACTAAAGTATCAAAAACGTTGTAGAGCTTTGCGGGAAAATTAATCAAACAGCTTCAGACAGAAGTTCAATTGTGATTCCCAAACGTAGTGTATGAAATGACTTGTTGCGGCATAGCATTCCAAAGTATATCATTAGAAAACAATTTATTATTCTTCGTACGTCATTACATTTCTTTCAAGTCTTGACGTTTCTCACCCTTAACTAGAAAGATCCTTGCCACTGAATATTTAGAATCTTTTTTCTCTCTAATCGCATTCAAACTGGATGAAATTGGTTCCAAAAGTGAAGAATATGGGAGGAAGAAACAATATATTGGTTCCAAGTAAACCAAGAGGCTATTCACCAAAAGTACAACCTAATTTTTGGCATAAAAAAACAACCGTGTCAAAATATGGAAGCACAAAAATTCACGCCGTTATTCCCTTGTGTGAGCACGGTTGCGGAACTGAAGATGTTAGGTCGGTTGTTGAGGTACTTTGGAAGTCTAGTAGAAGCATATCTAGAAGCATAGAAGATTCACAAATGAAGCATATGAGATGGAGTAGAAATAAGCATGCTCGATCAAGTTTCGCTACATAAGCTGTGTTTTTTCAATCACAACTTATGTTTCACAACTTGATAGAGCATGGTTATTTTTACTCCGTCTCATATGCTTTTACAATGCTTTCAAACTACCTCAACAACCGACGTGTTATTTTTCAATAGTGCATAACGTCTGATCTGCTTTCGTAATTCTAATTATAAAAAACATCCTTGTCATTATGAAGATGTTCCATTAGCAGAAACATTATCCGTAGTGTCAGTGATGCTAATCACTCAAAATCTACCATTGATCTTTTGCAAGCATTACTAAGTCTCGGTTGGAATCTCGTACAGGCTTTCATGATTGCTGTTGTGGGCAATCCAAGGGCTTATTGTCAAACATTAAGAACTATTTCATTTATTTGCGAGACATTGAAGATGAGAGATATTGAATGAGAAGTTGAACCCTTCAATTATTGTTTCAATGGCGAGAAGGTTTTATGGAAAAAATGAAGGGTCGACATTTTTAGACGAAATGCAGTAAGGACTCTTTCCTTCAGAGGATCTTTTGGACGGCATTTGACGTGTGATGGGATATGGTTGTTCCATCTTATAGGTCGGTTGTTGAGGTAGTTTGGAAGTACAGTAGAAGCATATCTATCAGCATACAACAAGCGTATAAGAAGCATGTGAGACGGAGTAGAAATAACCCTGCTCAATCAGGTTTCACTACATAAGCTGCGCTTATCGCGTTTGAAAAACGCAGCTCATCTAGCGAAACTTGATTGAGCATGGTTATTTCTACTCCAACTCACCTGCTTCTTCTATGCTCCTTTCATGCTTTGTGATATGCTTCTACTATTCTTCCAAACTACCTCAACAACCAACCTTATATCAAGATCTGATGTTTAGTTAGCTGGATTTTTAGATAGATCTCTTGAATCATTTTCATTGTCTTCGTCAAGGTGGCTGAGGTTGATGGCGATTTCTCTCTCGTACTATAGATGAGAGCTAAAGGACAAAAATATCTAGGTTTGTAAGTCAGTTACTTCAACTTCAGGTCTCTAATGACCATAAAAGGCCCATCTTCCATGCGATATGTTTAATACAACTGTATGTAGATTACAATAATAATCAAAACCTCATAGCTTCTATCATCGTAAACATATTTCAACCAAAGAAAAATACTTTCCTACAATTTGTTGGTAAACGAGATACAAGTACGAACAAGGCACTTTTTTGCTATTGGGCGATGCCAACTTCAACTTATTCTTTGTCCGTAATTGCTTATTCAGAAGAGATTAATGTTGTAAAAGAAGATCTGACTTCCCCACGCACTAAGATTAGGGCAAAACCCCTCTCCAGTACATAAGTTTGAGAAGGCATAACTTTTCACTCCGCCATTCGATTGGCCTGAATTTGAAATATGCCGTCTACTCAATAGTAAAGTAAAGTAATAGTAAAGTAGTAGTAAATAGTAAAACTCACAAGCAAGTTCTCGTTTGTAGAAAAACGCATTTGAATTAACCCTACTGGGTATCATAATTCTCATCGGTAGCCTCTCACTCCAAAAATTCAGTGCTTCTTGCCGTGAAACAGATATGCAGATTTTGTAACCCAAACAACACAATGATTAAATAACAGGCCTAAAACCATGACCGCAAAGTTGACTTGTTTGGTACAGTTTCAATACACGATTGTGCTTGGCTTAGATAACCGAAAGAACAAAATATGGCAAGTTATTGAAGTAATCTTTCCGCGTACAAAGAATATTCTCAATTGAGGGTATTTGGTCCCGACAAAAATGAATATTAGGGCCAAAAAATGCATATTCCGGTTCAGTTCTTTTTACCCTTGGGATGTTGAGATGGGAATGGTGCATATCTCATTTGGCAAAGGGACAAGTCTTTACCCCGCCCTTGCCATCAAACCAATGACCTTTGTTCCTGGTTCCAATCCCTGCTTAAGAAGGCCATTTGTCTCAAGGTCGAGTGATGTGGAGAATATTGACCTTCCTGTCCGCAGCTTTGAAACACGTGGATAAAATGTGGAAGCAGCAAGGGGGAAAAACGATATTTCAACTTGCACAAAATTGGATTTTAGATCATTGCAAGGATTACATGGACACATGAGAGCCCACAAAGGCATTAACCAGGGTTTCACTGCGCCAATTGGCTGGAAAATGACTACCTAAAGAGGCTCTACGAAGAGATTGGTTTTCTTGAGGAAACAAACTAAATTCTCTGTTTATGGTCACTTGAAAAATAGGAGTGGAGTATCAGATACCAATGTCTTTTGTTTGGCAAAAAGACCAGCTAAGACTTTTCCTTAGAAACAAAGGACTGAGTCATCAGAGACAACCAAAAAAGGAAGAATTTCCATCCAAGCATGTCTAATAATGCAAATAATACAATTCTTTGGCCTTTAAAAGTGAACCGAGGAATATAAAAATTACATCGAAAGAGCTAAAAGGTCATGTTTTTTTCACCTTTTCCTGAGAGGATTATTATGTAGGGAACCAAGGAAAGGAATCTTTGAATGAAGCTTTGCAAGACATTTTTTTTACAGACAAGGGATTTATTTTCAAACTTCAGTTGGAATACATGAAGTTTTCTAGTGGCATCTACTATCTAGTAAATGGTTGTAATTTTTTTGGCATTGGAAGCATCATCGGTTCATGGTGATAAGCATTGTTCCAAGCAATGCAGAAAAATGTGCAAAAAAGTTTTAAGAATGTGTTGCCTTCCTACATTATGTAGACCTTGGCTTGGCTTTGTAAGACATGACCAGGCAAAATTGAACGCTGATCAATCTCGTCAATACTTTAGTATTTTGGAAAAAGCTCGACCTTTCTCTTATTGGCCCACAAAAAGAAAGTTTTTGACAGTTCACACGCACTACTCTTTCACTATTGAACGAACACTTTTTGCATTTTTTTGTGCATTTTCTGATCAATCCTAAATGCATCTTTTTAATAACCAACTTTTATTAGCTTATAATATTTCCTCATTTTTTTAATGAAATGCTCAAATTACATAAAAATCGCATCCTTGTTTCAAGACCATTCCTCGTTCTCAACTTAGCCCAAATTTGTTTTATTGTTGTAGGCTCTTATTTAAATATGTAAGTTCTTCCAACTAACTTTTCGAGTATTTTGATACTAGCTGTTTTACAATAAAAACCAAAGTCCAAGATTAGTTTCTCAGCTCACTTGATTTATTTGGAACTTGCTGCTTGCTGTGCAATGTGGCTAACTTTGTTTGATGGCTTAGAGTGTCTGCCAAACCCTTTGATTTGTTCTATCGCGTACTTGCGAAAGTTGGAGACCAAATTAGGGTCCGTTTTCGTTCCAATTTATTTCTGACATTTCTCTGGCATGGTTGACATATTACTGTGTACAGTTCGCAAGAGTACAAGGCCAATATCATGGGTGAATCGTTGGAAAGAAAGTTTGGCTTATGATGTTATGCTCTATGATACTAATGATATGGTTGGATTTTTCTGGAATGTCCATGGTAAAGTATGTGTGTAAGTGATTATTGGAAGTACTTCAAAATAAGCCTGTCGTAACGCAAATCATGGTGTCGAATTTGGTCAATCATCAGTGTAATTTCAAGCTAACTAGCAATTTGGCACAGGTTTACTACAATACAATATTATATATGTTACATATATGTGGTGTAATGTAGTAGAAAGCTAGCGACGGTCGTATGACAATCTGTAAATATAATAAATAAGATTTGATCCATTTTAAACTGGCAATCAATTTGCTGTTTTGGCAACAATATTTTAAGTGAGGTTTGCGTTTCCAAGTGAAACGTAAACGCTATCAAGGAAAAGAAGGAAGAGCATGAGGCGAGGTGATTCTTCTCTCTCCCCAACTAAGTCTTCACTCCGGTATCACAGTTTGTTTTCGCTCAACCATTTAAAGCCATCCGGACTTCATATTGCCCGACATCACAGAAAAACCTTTGCCGTTCCGAGGAGTTGGTGACGGCAATGGAGATGGCTCATCAGCTGCCCTAGCTGCGCCATCTTGCTCGGTGGCTTCTTGAGGATCCTCGTTCCCAATGTCAACCGAAGGTTGAGTGATGGCCAAAGATGGAGCGTGAATCTCTCCTTCTCCACTTGGATAACACTCGTCCTCGTCCAGAGCAAAGGCCGCGTCAGCCGGAGGTGGTGCTGGGGCTGGCTTGGACTTCTTGCGTTTGCCTGGAATTGGCGGAAGAGGACTCAGCTGAGGAGTGACAATTTCAGCGGGAAGAATCCGGTTACCAGAGTCAATTTGACTTAGTTCAAGATCCGCGGACGGAGTTGAGCTCAACTTTGGAGATCGTTGAGAAGCTGCGGATTGAAAGGACTCGTTGGAAGGAGATTTTTTCATGGCTTTGGATTGTTTGGAACCCTTAGGAGTCCTGATGATCTCCTTCGAATGTTTTGGTGTTCTTTTGCCGGGTGACTGCACATCCAGGTCTTGTTGGGTGTCCTGTTCGGCTGAATTTGGCTCTTGAGGAGCTCGAGATGGATCAGGCTTATTTTCGGGCGACAACTCGATCAGATCATCCAACTTTTCTCCTTTACTTTCGTTGCTACCTGGTTTGACCGGCGATTTGGCGTTTTCGTCGTCCTCCTTGATCGATTCAGTCATACTCATGGAGGAAGTGGTCTTCATCAGACGTTGAAATTTCTTTGGCTTATTCCCGCCCGAGTTGGATACTTCATTAAGGCTGATGGTGGATCCTTGGGAGTTCTGTCGACTAAACTCTGGTCTTGGCTCCTTTACAAGTTTCGACAATTTTCCTAAAGACTTGAATTTTGCGTAGGCCAGTCTAGTATGGGGTGTATAATCCCTAAGCTTAGGATTGAATTCCACCAGCTCTTCGGCTGTCATCTGATTTAAGTCGTCCTGGCTGCCTCCTCTCGCCAAAATGGTCTTTCGGTAACTGGCCATGCGTCGCTCTGCGATCGTTCTTGATGATCCGATGTGATCCACATGTGTCTGGCCTTGCATTTCGGTGTTCCAGTCCTTTTGAGACTTGTTCCCGATGGCCTTGGCAATGACCTTGAAGAAATCCTTCTCCTTGGCATTTGGATTGTTATTGAAGGCTTCCTTTATTGCTACATCCACAGTGGAGATGTTGAAGCCTTTTCGAATCCGTCTCTCAGTTTGCTTTGCTCGCTTGTTACTCACGAACACATCTCGCTCGGTGACGTCGGGAGTGACAAACTTGTTGTTTCTTAAGATGTCAATCATTTCGTATCGGAACTTGTTAATATCTTGTCTTATCTCGGAGACGTCGTCTTCAGTTATCGCAAAATCTTCCGCTTTCTTCTGTTCTGATGTGATGTAGCGCCGAACGATGCATTTCATGACATCGTTGTAGCGTTTATTTGCCACTTCCTTTTCCTTGTTAGTCACCTCCTCCTCTTTTGCACAACATCCTAGCAATCTTCCAATTGCTTTTGGAGTTGGAATGATATTGAAGGGCGGCGGAACAGTGGATCCTGTCTCAAAATAACTGATCCACAGTTTGGTGCGAGAAAATTTCCATTCGGTGTCGGATCTCTCTGAGATGATTTGAAAAGAATTGGACATCATAGCAATAAGCATGTTCAGGAGGACAATAATATTGCACACGCTGTACGAACCAAACATCAGAAGAGCCCAGAATCGAGTGAACTCTTTGATACCTGCCAGTTCAAAGTCAGTCAGCGAGACCAAGCCAAAGGTGGCCCAAAAGAGCGACTGAGATGTCTCAAATAGATTGGCAAATCGACGCCAAACGATGCATGAATTGCCTTGGTTCTTGACATCGGGCAATCCACCGGGGAGACTGTAGCACTTGTTATATTCAAGATCGGCGTAGTACCACAAGAGTTGATTCATTCCACAGCCGAATGCAAAAAGGACCAAGAGAACGAGAACCAGGAATTTGGCAATATCGACGGCCATTCGTCCCAACGAGATCTGAAGTGGTCCAAGATGTGGATTGATGGAGAAGATGTGGATGAGTTTAAGGAAACTTGATATCATTCCGGCCCCGAATAGACCCTCTGAGATCAGATAGGGATCGTAAGCATGCCAATCCTCTCTTGGGTAGTAGGGATTGATTCCCATCATTTCCTCTCGTTTGACCAAAACGAATGCACCCAAGCGAAGAAGAATCCATCCGACAAAGCACATATTGGTGAAGCAATCAGCCAAGTTCCACAGATCACACAAGTACTCCAACAAGCCAACCTCGTAGATCTCTTTGATTTCTTTCCAAATGAGTGCCAAGACCCATAGAATAATGATACATTCTATGGGTGACGGCAATGAGCCTCGTTCATGCCGATGCCATTCATCGACCATCTTGTTCAGCACATCGATTTGGAAGTAGTCTCCGATAAAGGCCAAGGTAAGTCGTTCCACCCTCTGCGAGGCCGCTGCCAGAAGCAGAAGAAAGCACATGTAGGAACCAGAGTGAGCAATGAATTTGACAAAAGGATTCTTCATGAACGCCCCGCGATCACTGTTGGGGGCGACCATATAAGCCAAGCAATAGATCGGAAACATAAGCCCAATTCGAAACAACTCAAACGTCTGTCCAATGACATTCATTCGCCTCCAACCAGGAAGACCCTCGTACCAAATGGTTGCCAAAAGCTGCTGCACACTAGGGTGAGCGACGAATGCCTTTTGCTTACATTTCAAGGCCATCTTCAAGCGGTGAAGCGTTTGGGTCTCCCCCGGGTCCCACACATCCCCATTGAGGTCGTAGTTCAGCATGATTTCCAATTCATATGAGGTCCTGGCATGATCCAAGAGGTCCGTGGCAAACCGTTGAACTTGAAGTCGAAGTTCCGAGTACTGAGCACAAAATTGGGATTCCATTTTCTTCAGCTTCTTCAATTCGTTGGACAATTGGAAGGCAGTCAGGATGGGATCGGAGCTGGTGAGTGATATCAAGGAAGGAGAGGCAAGAGCACGATAGGCGTTAATTCTGGACAAGGAGAAACGGAGGGAGTCCTCTTGGGAGGCTGTAATACAGCTATCACAGCTACATTTCAGATCATGAGGAGTTGGCAACGAGGCGCCACGATCCAAAAGGATCTTGAGAATCTCATAGTTGTTCTTATGGGCAGCCAAAATGAGGGGAGTGATGTCAGGCGTGTAGTTGGCGGACACGTGATCCACAGCTTCCCAAGAATAAGGAGTCCCAGGGCTGTGGGTTCGCTCCTCGTACTGAAGTAGGAGCTCGACACCCTCGACATATTCCTCGGAAATGGCCAAAAGCAACGCATCGGCCACGGCAATGCCCTCATTCAAGAGCAGTTCCATCATCTCAGGGTTCTCATTCATGATGGCAATGGACAGTGCCGATCGGCCCAAGGGATCCATGCAATTGATGTCAAAGACCTGGGGCTTGTTTTGATAGGTAGCGATTGTTTTGGCTACGGAGGCCGTGTCTCCTCGTTCCACCAACAAGATGAAACGTTTCTCCTCGGGAGTGAGCACTTGGTCAATCTTTTTAGCACTCAAGTCGAACGAAGTGCAGGACTTTTGCCGATTCAACATGAATGGCTTGTGTCCTCGGGGTCCGTTGGATCCCATGGCTGGATCGCCTTTTTCTACCGAATCGGACGACATGAGTTCTTTGGTACTTCCATAGATGGAATTGTTGGCCATCTCCGGTGGGTTGGTTGTTTGGTCAACTTAAAGTCTGAAATAGAAAAAAGGAGAAAATGGCCTTTAAAGACTGTAGAGAGTAGTTTCCGGGTCGAAATGACGTCAAAAGCAGTTTTCGTCATTCTGACAAGGAGTATTGCCATCGAAATTATTGTCTTAAGAGCACTTGTTATTGAAAGTAACTCTTCGAGAGGCTCGTTCCCTCGTGATCCATCTCCTTGAATTGGAAAGTGCCACTTGGAACCCCCATATTGGGCTTTATTAAAAAACCTCTTACGTCTTTTAACCAAGAAGTTAGAATAGCTTAGATTTTTGTATCACTCCCAAAACGAAGATTCTTATGTACTGTACGAAGTCAACCATTTGCTCAGTTGGAGTACATTTCACGTAACAAATCACCTCTTCTTGAATTGGGTGGTTGTCTCTTGCAAACCCAAGATCGGGCTCACCCAACTCTAGGTTCCAAGACAAATCGACTAGCCAAGCGGACACAATTGCACTCGACGAATAACAACAACAGGAGGATTTTCGCGTTCAATTTAACAGGCATGAGTTATGATAGGACTGAATGGGTTCCTTTCATTGGAGGACGGTTGCCAGTCAAGCAAATGCCTCAAAACAGTCACATTTGGAAGGGTGTTTTACTTCTATGTTTTGGCGAATGAAACGTTAATTCCCTCGGTGACTTAGTGTGCACGCGCTTAACCACTTCTCATATTCTTTTGGACTTGAGCTCGTAAGGAAGCGGGAAAGTGTGCTCTTGACGGAACAGATGAGCCACCAAAATTTCAGCTAATGAGTTTCTTCATCATTTCCCCTCCTTTCTTCAGGCTCAACTTTTAAGGACTCTTTACTCATCAACGAGAGTGGACCCACTTTGTCTCTCTTCCGAAACAGATTTTTTCAACCAGGCAAGTTTTTTGTGTTTCTCTGACAACTTTGCTTTCAAATACGATTGCATTTCCAATTTAACGGATGGAAATGTTGTTTTTCAAATCCCTCGGGCTGGCACCTACTTGAAACCTACTTTATTGAATTAGGAAAGAGGCATTTGTTGTAGAAAAGGATAAGGAGCGGAAACTCTTAGATGTTTTCATTCATTTTAAGACTTAATAACGGTAACAAACTGATTAAGATACTTCGCATTGGTTCTCGTTAACAAACTCTGATAAAAAAGCGGCGATGAGGCATAGCAAAATTTGTTAATGATGAACTTTTGCCATGACGTATGGAATGGATATTAAACTAGTTCTTAATACATGTAACAATTTTAGGGACATAAAATGGAAAATCTGAGCATTGCTTGTCAAAAATGAGTCTAGTTCATCGTGATTTAAAGAATTGAGAAGAGGGACATAAAATGGAAAATCTGAGCATTGCTTGTCAAAAATGAGTCTAGTTCATCGTGATTTAAAGAATTGAGAAGAAGCCTTTTTGAGAAGATTGGTTACAAGGGGACCAATCAACGAAAATTTTGGCAGTATCTAAAAAGTTATCTTAATACTTATTCAAAAATCAATGAGTCAAATAAACTAGATGGCGTTTTTCATGGCCATAACTTTTTTTTTGAGTACTAATCTAATCTAGAGCATTATGGCTAAGGTGTGAAAGCCTAAAAAAGATCTTGCTGACAAGATTTGGTCAGCGTCTTAAACCTGTAACACTTGCAACGAAACAAGGTCGCTTTTTTTTCTTTCATAGTTTCACTAAAGCACTCAAGTTTGATCTGATGTATTGTACTAGTATGAAAAGTACAATAATAAAAAAGTGCACCATCTAGTTCCTTCATATAATGGCTTGCCAAACTTATGAAATTCATGACTTTGCACATAACAACAATCATAGAACATTTTTGGCTAACTGTGCCTTCAATATTGACAGGGGATTACAAATGAACTTGCAATGATTTCTGCCAAAATAATGTGCGAATCCCTTTTAAGATTGCGTGAACTGTTCAAAGATAGAAGAAGAATTTAGGTTATGAATTTTGATTTAACTGAATTCACTTAAAGTTCCATTTCGAATCTCCCCAATTGACATTGAGTCACTTAAATTTGTTCAAAACTGATGAACGATCATTGTCATTTATAAATCCATGCAATCTAATTGAATTGACAAGATATTGCCACAAGAAAGAACTACGTACAGGGTAGGCGATCCAAGTGTAGATTTTGGCAATTTTGGTACATAACCAGGGTCTGGTTCAGATCTACTAGGTGGGGTGAAAAGTAACCTCCTTGACCGACGAAATGCAATGCTACTGCAAAATATGCTTATAGTGCTTTGTAGTCCGTTCATATTTAGGCATACGTTTCAAATTTCAATGGATTATTGCCATTCATTTTGTTTTGACAGCTCATTGATGATGCCGTGTTTGGCATCATGTCGAAAATGGATCAACACGGTTTTCGTTTTGTCTTAAAACATTATTTTTTACTAAGCAAAATGACGAAGGCAGCAAAAGAAAAGTTTAATAAATGTAATGAGATAAATGCTCCGTCAGATCATACCTTTAAATATTAGTTTTGCCACTTTTGTGGTCTCCAAAACTTCACTACCGATCAAAGACGTTGTCGAAGGCCCTCGGAAACAATTACAGATGAAAATGAAAAAAGTTCAGTCTAGTCTTAATGTTAGCTACCAGCTCACGCACCTTCACTTTCCGGTCAGCCACCTCCTTTTCATGAACTTTTTTGACGTTTTCATCCGTAAAATCATCAGATTCATTTTCAACATGATGCCAAACACGTCAACATCAATGAGCTGTCAAAACAAAATGAAGGGTAATAATCCATCGAAATTGCATTGCATTTTGTCGGTCAAGGAGGTTACTATTCACCCCACCTAGTAATTAAGGCTCATAGATTTGTTTGGTTGGTATATCCTCAAAAGTGAGACATGGTGGGATACCAAAGAGTCCATTCCAACCCAAAATTCTGCCTATCTCTCCTTGAGGGACAAATGCAAGGCACTGTGTCAACTGTCCCAATTAATTCATCGATGTCATGATCTCATCCATGCCCAAGGGCTTCAACAGGAATTAGTATAACACAACTTCTATTCCTTAATACATTGGGGTTCTTTGACTGTAAATTAGAAAAAAAAACTATCAAAAACTACAAAACTTATGATGGCCCTAAGGGGTCTACATTTGGGCCACCGACCCTGTAGATGTTGCATTTTATGATCTTACCTTTTTTTTAGAACGCTAGTTTAATCTAGATGCTACAATGCAATGTGAAGCCTTTCTTTTGCTTATTGTTGTTCAGGAAGAAAAATGACAGATCAAGAAAACCAGTCAATCGAGGCGAGTCGGAATTTCGAGAAAAGAGATAAATGAGGTTCTACTACGAATCTTGCTTTCTTGGACAAAACCACTCCAAGGGCATTTCCCTTGATCTCTCTCAAAGAAAAATAGTTGGGAAAAAGGGGACATCATTTTTGTCAATTGACCTCTTTTTGCTCATAGCTTAATGGAGTCCGATTGTTTGATCAAGTAACGAAGATGAAAGAGAATGTAATGATGTCCTCGAATTCTTTCCACGGAGTCGAATATAAAATGTGAGCTTGATGCCCTTTTTTCTTCCATCGATCGAAAAGAAATCATCTCTGAAAGGTCTGATATGTATGCTCACTCAGACAAGTTTGTCATGGTCGACTAGGTTCATCCATCTCGTAGTTTGATACCACATTTTCTCTTCCATTCTAAATCATCGAAGGTTTGGTGTTCTTCCAAAGGGTAAGGTCACTAGCCCGCAAATAAGTTGGAAGTTAGCCATCCATGGGTTCAAAGAAGAACACATTCAAGTGGCGAAACTTCAAGTATTGTATTGGAAAAAGGAGGATTTGAGAGGAACCAGTATATTTGTACAATAGGGAAGCGAACTTAAAGACCGTCTCGATGTAGTTATGGGCCATTGCATCAGCCATCGACCTTTTCCTACTCTACCACACGATCAGCTTTTGTTGGAGGGAGGGAAAGCTATTTCACGGTAAGTTTAAACATTCGTATGCTTTCCAATCCAAAACGAAAAAAAAAAAAATCACGTAGCACTGAGATCTGAGGTGTCATTTGCCAATTTTATTGCACGTCTTGCCATGGAAAAACAAATATCTTGCGGAGTTTTTGTTCGGGAAACAGGATGTTCACACCGTATGTTACCACGTGGATGTAATGAGACTCCTTGTCATTTACAGAATGGCTTGAGATGGTGATCACGTTTTATTTTTTTCAGTTATGAGGGCTCTAGAGGCCCTCCAATGGTCCTCTTTTCCCAAGGAGAGGGGGACCCAAACCAACGAGGAAACAAGCTGTCAAGTGGTCCCTTGTCAAGGAAGATTTCATCCATCAATTTGTGCTGCGCTCTGCATTTCAACTTGTTCGCTCCAACCCAAAATTTCTCTGGCGTCTCTTTTTTTCTTAGCTCGTGTGTAAGTTTGGCCCCTATTTCCAAGGCACATTTTTCTCGGCCCACAAAAAGCTGAAAGATATTGAGGCCACCCACGTTCCATCTCCAATGTGAAGTGGAACAGTGCAAAGCCGAAGACAATAAAGTTGCTGCTGGTCTCACGTTTGCTTCCGTTTCCTCATCGGTGTTCCATCATCTTCAAGATGCCCAAAAATGACTGCATAATAGGCGAGCATAAATCTGACACTATTCAGTCTTGAACAAGTTTCAATTTGGGTTCATCTGAACCTTCCATTTTGAGAGTCGGCTTTCTTGACTCGTGACAGAGAAGAACTTGAGCGCTCCCAATTAATTCAAACTGATCCCTCTCGAACTTTTACTTCCCGTCAATCCAAGCCAAACTTGCTGAAGACGCCTTCTGGATCTCTTATTTCACTGTCTTCGAAAAGAAACACCGAACGAAGCCAATTTCGAACTATGTGGAACGCTTCTCGGGAAAAGGTGCTGTCGTTTTTGCTCAAATGTGACGGAAGATTCTTTTCACCGGTAAATCCGTTCCAGATGCCAATGTGCAAGGTGCCAAGTGAATGCCAAGCATTTTCGCAATCATGCCAATTGATATCCTTCTCAATGGTTGAGATCGAGTCGTTGGGAAGCTGGAACAGCACTCAGACTGAAAATTGCACATTTGGGGATATTTCCACTATTTCGCCTCACAAATTCTACAAGAGGCGAGGGAGGTGGAACCGATTTGGGTACAATTCCAGAGTGGTTCCATAAATTTGGCACTGAACAATATTCTGTCATGGGTATAAATACCTACATGCAGGGTTGTTCAGAGCTATCGTTTCTCAAATCCTTTTTTGTAAGGTCTCCTTGACCGCAATGGTAGAATAGGTAGAGATGTTATGCAAAGCTTCTATTTGGCAAAGAAGGAATATATGCAAATTAGAACCTGAAGAGTCTTTTTGCAGAATGAGGTGCATGTTCGTTGAGTTAGAATATCATTATGCCATGCAGCAGAGTAACTTTTTTTCAAACCGCTTAACGGTCAGTTCAAATTATCTTCAAAAGTTTTGATTTAGGCATTGCTCGTATGTAGCTCGTCATTGTTCCGTGTTGACTATTCTTTGTTTCGTGTGAGATTAAAATTGGACCACCCTGTAAAGCTCAGTATCATGCTATTAGGTAGATAAACATAGTTTTTGGATAAGGAAGGCCTTCAACGGGATGCGCATTGACGTGACTCGACTCTTTTGGAACGCCGTTCCCATTCCCATTCTCTTTCCCTAACACCTTTCCCAAAAAGGTCTGAATAAACACCCGCCTCGAAAATATTTTGGCTGCCAATGGCATCTCTACCGAAACCCAATACTACACACTGCTGTGCAGACACAACAAGAAAAAATCCTTGAATCCCAGTTGACGTCCTATTTGTCTTCTCTTTGAGAAATAAAACGCCATTCAAGGCTGGGATAGAAAATGGGTCCTCGACCCTCTTTTCATGACATGAGACCATTTTAGGTCACATTTGTCATTTCAATCGCTAAAGCTCAGCTGTTACCCTTGCTAATGATGCCAGCAAGTCTTCAAGTCATACATATTTAAGACTGGCCTAACAGTCTAAAGGGAAAAAGACGCTTATTCCAAGGTCAAAAAAGGAACACATGGGAACATACTTGGGTGAACACGGAAGCTGCTATTTTTGTTTATGCAATTTCATGGACCGTTATTTGCTTCCTGAACCCTGGAGCTCTCAGTAGGAAACACATTTAAGCCGTCCAGCTGCCTTTTCTCAACGACTCGTTCCCCGACAAATAAGCATGGATTGTTTATCTGGCCGAGAGTTGTTGTGTTTTTAGTTCCAAACTACCCTGAAAAGAACAACATCCTTCAAATTCCCTCAATAAGATTTGTGCCATTCCTCAATGAATGCGTAAAGAACTAAGCCCACGGAATCGTTCTGACGTGACGCCTAATTTCCGTCCTGGGTATCCGAACAAAAGTTGGGAACAAGATAAATAGAGATGGTCGTGAATAAACCGCAGTATTGCTCTTACTACTACTAGTTCATCTCTTCGCTCATCTCTTCCCGAGAAAATTATGTCTCGTTGTTTGATGGTGAGACCGAGACGTCTGTCCCACACCGACTTGTGTGCATTATATGTTAGCTCTTGGTTTGTATGTAGCAAAAGTAATGACTTGGGTCATACAGAATGTTTTCCACTTTCTTGTCCCTATTCATCAATTCTCTGCCTTTGGCCTTGATTATCTACCACTATCAAATCATCGATGAGAGTTGACATGTTCCGTGTTCATCAGCAAGGACTCTTTTTCATACAGGGACATGAATTTGAAGACAAATTGACGATTCAGTTGCCAAGCTTGTTTTTCCAACTTCTTTGCTTAAACCATGTAAGCTCCTTTGTTTGAGTGAGGGTGATGCTTTAATGGCCTGACACTGAGTTTCGACAACATAAAAGGTTCCCCACAGCCCTCACAAATACGTGGTCATCATTCACATAACACACGGCTGCTGACCCAGACATTTTGCCCTACTCAAGCAAGCGGGATCCTTTGGCCTTATTACAAATTACAAAGGCTGCGTTTTCGTGGGATGAGCACAAGTGGCCTCTTGGAAAGGAATAACCTCGGTTAATGGAGGAATTGGTTTCCCAATAAAGCTAGGCAATACGCAGCAAGCACATATTTCAGTGTACTGCGATGCATAAATCACGCCACAGATTGTTATGAAACAATGGCAACTCACTTCCGCACTTTTTACATTCAAACAAATCGTTCCAATTTCCAGATTCGACAGTTTGAGAACTTCTGTGTCATTATACGCCAGTCGTCTCTTTCCAAAGGCTTAGGTAGAAATATTTCGAGATTGTTTACAAAAGTTATCCTTCTTGATCTCATTTCCAAGTGCTATGATCAATAAATATTCCGTCGCTGAAACGTCTGATTTTTATGTCCCAAAACAGATATTGTGGTAAGTGGCCTATTTAGGTTTCCTTCGACGAGATTAAGATTGGCCTTATCTTAACACTTGCTTTTATTCGCACTTAGTGGCCTTTCCGTCTCACCTTTCGACATGTTTATTCGTGTTCAGTAACAGACTCAAACATCACTTGGGATCTTCCTTCACCACGACAACATAATGTGGGATGAATTAGACTTTTATCGCAATTTGCTGCTCAAATGTTCTGCGAAATATACCGCACTTTCGCGAATGGGATTTTTTAGGAGAGAACATCCAACTTTTCCTTCTGTTCAGATAAGTTCGGCCCAAGTAAGAAAAGTTAGTGTGAGACTTGGCGATCATAACGATAATAAGAGACTACTTACTTATGGCAATGCAGTACTTGGGTTATGCTCTTTTTTGTGGGAATTTGCCCTACTTGAGGGAGCTTGGGCTCATTTTATGTGCTTACCAAGGCCTTCGCTTCAAACTCGGTTATCCATAAAGAATGCTTTGACATCTGTGGATGCAGAACTTGGTAAAACTTGTCGCGTATCGTATGAACGAGCACAAGTGAAAAAGTCAAAGGATGAAGTATGAGAAAGAGCAAATTGTATAGCATTGACAATCAAAAGAGCAATTCGTTTTGGGAGGAGATTGTTAACGGTTCCAATGCACGAAAGTTGCAGACTTTTTGCGTGATTAAAGGGTATGGCAGATCTTGTTACATTCTGGCGAAGAGAAACTCTAGTTGTACAAAATACCATGGTTTCAAACGTTTAGCTTTCTGGACTGCAAGTTCCTTGGAACAAAGTTGTTTTCGGTGTAACCTTCAGCATGTAGACTCCCTCAATCAGACGTGTTGTGAAAGTTTTCAGAGCAAAATCATCATAACTCGTACAAGCACGAACTTTTCAGGTCCCTACTGAAGAAACTAATTAGCAATGTTTTCTTGCTAAACAATGACAAACGGACTCTTAGCCAATTAAACGAGATAATGAAGACTCTGAGGCTAAATTTGTTCCATAACCAATTCTCTCTTCAGGTCAAAAGCCAATTAGTGAGTTTGGCTAAAAGAGTCTTTGATTTGGCCCATCCTTATTGTTGTTGTTGGTGGGATCAGTGTCAGCTTAAGTGAAATGAAACTTTTGGGTTGGATCACTGAGTAAGGGAGCACTTTTTCCCGGTGAAAATGGCCCATTTGTGCTTGTCTGCATTGAGGAAATACTCCTGATGAGAAGGAAGCTGTTCCAGAGGAGAACTACGAATACCACCAGTGCTCTCAACATAGTTCTGGAAGCTTACCTTAATGTTCCGGGCGATTTATCTGGATTGGGATCACTCAAATGCTCGTTGTATGTAGTATAGTAGTATTAGGACAAGAGAATGCCAAGCTTGAAGATAGAACACATCTTTCGAAAAACGTGGACAGAAACAGAGCCAAATGCACACCACGAAAACTTCACTGCTTTGGAGAGGAGTATTGAGAGTGAGTGTGGGGTCGAGGAGGTGTAATATTGGATGGGGATTAGGTGTTTTGAAGGCCACCCAAAATAATGCTCAGCTGTTGGCAGTGCCTCTTCTCATCATGAGCATCATCTTGGACAGTTCTTCTTCAAGCTCTCTCGCTTCCCAAGAGCTTGAGGAGACCTCTCCAGCTCTCCAGCTGTCGCCTCACTCCGTCGACTCTTTCAACAGAACTGTTTGTTTCGTATCGAGAAGAAAAGTTCTTCCGATCTTTTCAGATTCCAAAGCCAAGAGGAACTCTCGCTTTCTCTCTTTACTTTCGGAACGGAACGAACGGATCCAAAGGGAAAGTCGCCGAGCCAATCACCGTTGAAATGAGAAGAGCTTCGTTGTGTGCCAGATAAGAAGAGCTCACGAACGGGTCTCTCTGTGTACCACTTTATCACCAGTAGGGGTGGAATAACTACGAACAGAGAAGGGAACTCATTGATCAGCTGATGATTGGTTTTGGGTGCAGATCGAGCGAGGCACCTACTTCCTTCCCTGTGCCTGGAGCTATTGTTATCTGGAGTAACCCCAGTTTTTGAGAGCCTGGTCTAGTTCACATTAGGCCTAATCCACAGTTCTCGGAAAGGGATTTGACCATTGAGAACAACACTCTTTTAGAGCACGAAGATATGTTGGACTCTAGAAAAACAACTCGGCCACGTCGACAAAGAAGAGGACGAGGAAACGAACCACACACGCCGCTACGGATAGTGCGCTGAATAATCTGACAGTCTTGTTTTTCCACTACACTAAAGATGATCCAGTCTTAGTGGAACACGAGGATTGTTCTTTCTTCCGTTCTTTCTCACTCTCCACTCGGTTTCCCACGAGTGTAAGGACAAGGGTGAGGAAAATGAGACTTGTCGGATATTGGTGATACTATCACAGGCAAACAGGCCTCTCGCCTGTCAAAGTCCTAAGCTTCCTTATTCTTCCCGTTCAAGTTGGAACGTGGAACTTCAATATTCCAACTGCTTGCCATTGAAAAGAGGGTCTCCTTCTTATTTATATGAGATATGGCTTCCATATAATAGCATTAGTCAAATTTGAGTCTAAATGACCTCATACGACGATTCAGCACGTGTCCACAGACCCACGAAACTCCCTCCAAACCAATGAGGTTCACGTGTGTACTCTTCACACTTTTCATCTAGGATGGTTACAGAAAAGCTGAAGACTAAAGCACAAACCTCTACAGAAGAAACATCGTCCTCGATTATGATCATTATCAGACGTTAATGTCCTCTTAAACGATTTGATGGGGAACAAACAACTTCGAGCTACCGTTTTGAGCACCTAGACAAGTTGCCATTGCCGAACTTTAGAGAACCAAACATCAATTGGAGGTCCCAAACTTATCTCAGTTTCCAAGACCCCTCTAATACTTAAGTTAGAGCATGATTCTTAGTTTTAGTAAATTGCGGGCTGAGAGAGACCAACTATGATGCAGAAGAACACCTTGGACCATCTCTGGTAGTTATGTCTGCATGCGTGGTTGCTGGATTTTGTATGGGTTCTATGTGGCTTCTTCGTTGTCTTCCGTCTGAGAAGATCAAAAAGAAAACCTGAGTTATGTGAACTTTTGGCTCCATAGTACGTTCTTTGACTGTTTAATTCTTCTAGTCTAGTGGAACATTGGTTCTGTATACAAGATCGACTCCAATTTTGTCATACTTAGTATGGGTGGCAATTTTAGACATGGGTGCGCCATTAAACAGCGGTAAGGTCATTTGAACGTGCAGTTGAACTTCAAATCCGACGTTTCATACTAGAAACTGCCGTTTAAAAGGCTACGTACGTAGAACAATATCAGTTGTCAAGTGGGTCTGTAAGGCTCGCAAAGACCCACATTACTTTCAATTGTCATCCTCGGCAAGATTGCCCTTGGCAAGAGCGTCTGATCTTGTGTCAGAAGGGAACTTTTCGTTGGTTACATCTTGACACTTAAACAATACAAATTATATGTTTATAGAACTAGATTATGCCATGGAAGGTAAAGTGAACTTTTATTCCTTGAATTTGTTTCGTAATCACCGTGCAACATCTAGAAATATGTAGAATCAAATGACATGTATTCTGATTTGATTACTGGGGACTGAAGCCTTTTTATTTTGAAGAAAGATCGAATGTTGGTTGTCTCTCTACTCGTTATGTTCTTCACAACGTGCTCCTTAGACCTTATTGGACATTTATGCCAACGTAGAAATATAAAAATGTGCTCATGAAGTGTCAAAGCTGGTAAAATTTCCCATGCGATTTGATTTCATATTGAAAACTGTGTGTAAGTAACAACATTTGACCTTGTATTCGCTTTCTTTAAATCTAATGATTAATGCTACGACCAACGACAAATAGAGTGGGTGGTCCACCAAACTTCATGTTCACTCTTCTAGTGACAGATCTTTTTACTTTCAAATATTCATTGTAATCCTGCCTGTAGCCTTTATTTGCTGAGTTAACTATTCCATTTGTTTGTAGACGCTAGAAACATGGAGAAAACTCAAGAAGAAACCCCCAGACTTTTACCAAAGCAGGTCCAAGCCTTTTGCATTTTCTCTACGACCCCAATGTCAACAAAGTGTTTTTTGTTGGAGACCCAAGTTCGATCAGTTGCTCAATATATTTTTGGGTAGTTTGTGCCGCAGTTTTCAAGCAAGTTTTCTTGTATTTTTCCCCGACTAGGTGCCATTTCGAGTTCATGCGAAGCTTAGTTGTATTATTAGCGCTCTGACAATGAGTGAAAAAGTCCAGAACTAATTCCTCTGAACTTTATTTGTCTACTTAATAAGAAAACTTTCCTCGAGTTCGCTCCCCTTCCACTTCTTTGCTTTGCCGGTCTTTCAAATCAGTTGCTTGCTTTTGCCACAAGAGCCTCGAGCTTAGAAAGAATCCGTGGAGATGACACTTAAAAAAGAATTCAAAAAGGTCACACCTACCTACGTAAACTCGCTCATCTTTGCCATCCTACTCAGGTTCATATTTGACAGTGTCTTAGGGTAGGTAGGTATGGAGCTAGAACTCAAAATTGTGAGTTACAGTTTCTTTTGGATTGTTGCTCCTGAGTTCTGGGGGTGGAGCCTCGCCCGGCCACCGAAGCCAGCCATCACATGGTCCAAATATTGCCAATGGGCAATTTCAAGTCCGATATCAGAATAGTTCTCCGTCTGTGGATGTGGATTAACGTCTATAAATTTCCTTGAGAAGATCGGGGAGGAGAATCGAACCTGGGACCTCTCTGACCATAGGTAACTTAGCTTGCTGTATTTGATACTGTACATACGTGTATCTGATACTGTATGTCTTCAAGAGCATTCATTCATGGGCTCCGTCCTAACCCAGGATTTGAGGTCAGCTGTTGCGACGGTAGAGGTTCTGTGCTTGCTGTGAACTTGTGCTCTGAGAGTACCTCCAAATCCCAAGGAATCCTAGTTAGAACAGTGCATTCCTCCTCTCTTCTTTATCGGGCTCCTTCACTGTTCAATCTTTTGCCCATCAGTCTCCGTCGGGAGTATGTAGGGGTTGGTTGATCATCTAACAGTTTTTAAAGTAGGATTGAACAAATTTTTAAATAGTATATCACTCACTCCTCAAGGGTTGTATAGATCTGCCGACAGTAACTCGTTGGTAGACCAAATATCATACAAAGGTTATTTTTATGCAATAACGTTAAGGATTAACTTTCTTTACAAGGAATTCCATTCCTTGTATCGGTAATAAAAAAATACGCAACCCATTTTTAAGAAAAAAATTGTCAAATATCAGTTAAACATAAAGTCGAAAAGTAAATCTAAAGTTAATTTGTGATGTGGTAGAGCCCATGAACTCAAACTTATCAACTACATAAATTAACCACACAAAACCTGAGTCCTTGAAATAAACTCTAATCAAAGTGAGATCGAGAGTAAACGAAGGGTAAAGTACAGCAATGGTAATACCGTGGTCAATAATATTTTCAAATTTTAAGGGCAAAAGTCAAAAGCCAAAAATTATTGAAAGGCATGATTCAATAACTCAATAGATAAAATGACGTCGTTATAAGACATAAAGTAGTTTCAATGCACGAAATTTCAGTCAGTTTTATGGCCTTATAAGACACTTTCACTTTAGCAGATTTTTTGAATTGCCCCAACGGACGTACGCTTTGACAGAACTTTATGTTTGAGTGCCGAGTGTAAGTGCTTCCCCAGACTGCGTAGGTTCGAATCCTGTTGTGGGTTGGATTGAAGTTGTCAGGAAAAATTCTTTTTTAAAAAAAAAGGGTATAATGTCCTTGAAGACTTCCACATGATAAATTTGTCTCAAATTTAAATCTTCTCAATAGCTGGTGACACCTTTGACCCTTGCACCCGCAAATTTAGAAAAATACTGTCAACCTTATGAGCATTATGAGGACGTAATCCTTTAATGCGTTTTTGGGTCCTCACGAACCAACGAATTCATAATTTAGCTAATGGTTCCACGTACATTACCTATGTTGATCACATCTGGAAGGAACGCGGAACTACTCAGCATTGCAAGTAGGAATTATTCCGAACGGAAAATTTATGACACTGGATACTTCATTACACCAAGGTATTAGCCAGAAAGTATTATTTGTCATTAGGTGGGAAATTCTCCAAAAATGGCAAATACGAAGAAGGAACCAACCAACAGAATTTCAATGGAAATTATTTTTTTTCACCAATAATGCATCGTCATTTGATTGGTTGCCAATGCTAAATTTATGTTTCAATAATGTTTTATGTCTCTCGGAGGAAATAACGGATGTATTGTGTTGACATACTCCCAGTAGTCCTAAGATACCAGGGCTTTGGGCCTGAATGGAAAGGGTTTTCTATTCTGTGATAATTAGGTTATTTATTGGTTAGATATGATTTAAGAAAGTTTGTCTTAGTTTCAAGTTTAATTTAAGCCACTCTACTTTAAACCATAAATCCTCGCAAGGGAGACTATTGAAACATTAGTATTGCCATCTATTACTTCAATTTTGATCGAATTTGGAATTTGAGAACTTTCGGTCTAATTACCTGTTGTAATGAAATTCGGAGCAACTCCTGGATTCAGAGATATTCCATTTCAAAATTCGGAGAAACTACCACCTAGCACCATAATTTCGGAGAAATTTCTTCCCGTTTTTCGGCCTTTTTCAATTCATCCTATCTGGACAGTAATGAAGATTCTTTAACACACTTGCCTTCAAAAAGTCACAATGACGGATGAGTAAAAACATCAGTAAATAAGACGTAAGCTCAAGAATTTGCTTCTTGCTACTCAAACTCTAATACTATTTGAAACTCAAACCGAAATAAGCCAAATTTCTGATTGAACCCTCAAAATGTTTCAACCAACGAAACGTGACGAAAGATTAATAAAATTGTCATTTGACGCAAAAATGTCCCTAAAAACATTGAGGCAAGATGTCCATTTTTTGAGTTGATTGCCACTGGCAGCCTGATTTTGGGATCAAAAGGTTCAGTTTGTTTTCCAAAAAATTGCACCCTTTTTGATGAGTTGATTTTATGACAGGAGGGAAATTCATTTTTCATATTCATTGGACCTTGATATCTATTTGGCCCAACACTGGATGCCTAAAGTGATTACCTGGTTCAGGGTTCGGCAACAGCTTTGGGATAAAGGCCAACTAAATATGATTTCGGATCATCAGGGTCCCACTATAACAGATATCGGTGGGGCAAGGGCCCTCAATAAACAATCACAGAGCTGTGGACCCACAAAGCTTTATGAAGCTCTATAACCCATTATTTTTGACTTTTCCCATGGCTCCTGAGCCCACATGTGTGGTGGTATTGCATTGGTTGCCGACCCCTGTTTTAGTTGTTCTTTTCAATCTACGGTACTTTGTTTCGTTTTCGTTCATCAATAGTTAACAAGAAATTCATGTATTTTGGAAAGAAGTCAGAAAGGGAAGAAAGGTTGTAGACATTCTTTGATTCCAATGCTAACAAAAATATTATTTCATCTTTCAAAAAGATTGTGGGTTTTGATGCCTTCCGTGCAAGGGAACAATTTGAGAACATCTCCTTTGGATGTTAGTCATCCACACCTCTTGGAATTTCTAGACACACATTGCTTGGGCATTTCCTTCTTTTTAAATCTTGACATGAACCCCATTTCCCTCACTTAAAAATAGGACGGTATAAATCATGGCTTTTGTTTTCATTGTTCAACTTCTTTTTTTCTGGAATGGAAATGGTAAAGTGAATAAAAAACATACGAGTGATGCTTTTGAGGTTAAGGTTAAGAAACGTGAACAATCTCCCAGGCATGCATATAAGAGTTGCTTTCAATGAACACACATTTTAATTAAAAACTAGAAGAGGCTCTTTCAATTGGACCGAAAAATGTCACTATTTTCTTTTAGTGACATTAAATGGAGAAACTTTTCTGTAGTGTTACTCAAGGACCCTGAACGGGATATTTATATTATTATATAGGTTGTTCATGTACAACTCTACAATAAGCTAGATGAGAAGGCTTTAATAAAAAATTGTGACATCATCAATGATTGTCTTGTTCGTGAGTGCACGGATGTTACCATTTGTGTACTAGTCTTTCAAATGTACTGCAAATTTAAACATCTCTCTCAACGCTCGGAGAGAGTGAAAAGTGACTTTTATATTTCAAAACCATATTTTGACAAACTGGCATCTAAAATGAAAAACCTCTTTTGACTACGGCAACATCTTTTGGGTTTAATTTTACATATTGTCATTGGCTTTTAAGCCTTCCCAGGAATGACATGCTTTTCATCCCGCTTGACTCGGCCTTTGAGGCTTCTTAATTCATATGGAAAAGTTACGAGGCTCAACCTTTTTTGTACTCGGTTAGATTAATAAGAAGTGAGAAATCTGCTACGAGAAAGGACCATCCATTGAAAGAGACGTGGCTTAAAATGAGATGTGCAACGTTCAAGATCGTTCAAAGGTCAACAAAGCGCTTGAAGGCTTAGGAGCTTCGACTCCAACGGAGAGATTTAGGGCCACTTGACTCAGAAGTGGAGCCAATCCCATATTTGAAACTCGCTTGAAAGTCAGAACGGAGACGATATCAACAAAAGTGCCACGTTTCCAACGTTTAATGCGTTATTTGAGCTTATAACCGTGTTGCAGTGCACTCTGACGAGGTCCACCGTCAAGCATTCTTAAAGGGCTGCAAATACTTTCAATGCTATTAAATATGTTGCTCTTTGAAGCCCAATAGGATTTGGAAAGACAATTGTCATTTAAAGAAAGTTTTGAGTTACGGACACTTTCGTCAAATGAGCTTGTTCGGAAGTAAATTGGCCACTTTTCTCGCAACCTAACGGAGCTTGTCTAAGCTAAAGAAACCTTTTTGAAAATCAATTGTTTCAAATAACATTTTTGAATAGATTCGTCGCAGTTAAAGAAAACCTATCTTGGGTTTCATCTGTTGTGAAATGACTTGACCCCAAAAATTAAATTTGCACTCTGGGTTCCGACAAGATATATTTCTTGTACAAAATTATGTTTGTCTCACTTGTCTTCCTTTTCCATTTGCTCGATTAAATTTATGTAAACAATTGCTATCATTTGAAAACTAGATTCACGTTAGAAAATATAAATTGAAACACTTGAAGCTCATTCTACGTATCCCCGATAAGTATATAAACGAACCTAGAGCACTATCACTATAATTAAAGAGTACGATCATAAAGTGCGCCATCAAGTGGATTTCATGCGGCAACAGCTCGCAGTTCCAATGATACTCATATTTTTGAAGATTGCAATGGTCAACCATCAGTTTTGGACAAACTGTTGACTGAGTATTGTTAATGGACCTGTGGTGGTTTTTGTTTAAATTATTGGTATAACCCCTTTCAAATTGGCATGTAAATCTGACTACTAAAAAGTTAATTCAGGCATGATCTATGCCAAAATTCATCGGAAAAGCACTAAAAGTTCTATTTAAAGTTCCGCCATCAACATTTTATGCACTTTAATTTGTCCAAAACTGATGAAAGATCGTTGCAATCTTCAAAAAATATATGTATCATGGGAACTGCGAGCTATTGCCGCATGAAATCCGAAATCCACTAGATGGCGCACTTTATGGCCGTGCTCTGTTATTAAAGTGCTGTAGACGAACCCTTTGCATGCTCTCTCCTTTGGGAATGCTTCAAGCTTTTAGCCATCCACAAAAAGAACGAAAACATATAAAACTAGTTGTGGTCCGTTTTTTGCATATAAAATTGCAATTTCATAGGTAAGAACCGATCATTATTGGGTGGGCTCGATATTGGAATACCTCGTTGGATAGTTTTTCGCCTGGGGTGGCAATTTCCTCATTCTTGATTTACCCTTCCGAAATTCAAACTCCCTTGAACGCCAATATGATTTGTGATGATTATAAGGCTCTTACGAACATCATCTTTCTTTGGGTGTCTACCAACCGATTTCAACTTTGAGCAGGATGCAAGTGCACGACCAACCTCTTTGAAATTATCATCTGGTCACCATGAATTTATATGTATGACTACAGTACATTTTTAAGTGTCCTTTCAAACTCATGAGGACATCTCGCCTAAGTTTCCGTGGTCGATATTATGCAGCTCCCATAAACAGTACAGTACATCCCTCCAAACTTTGCAGACAAGCCGATCAAGCGAACACATTCAGAGAAAGGAAATGCATTTCAGGCACCTTTGAGTTCGTTGGTTTGCAATGAAAGAAGGATCATTGCACAATCACTCGCTCATCTCTCTCTCTCTCCGTTGTCTGATTCTCACATTGGAAGTCTTATCGCTAAAACACCATCACAAGACAAATCTCGAGAGGAACATCCCGTAGTTCCAAGTCAGCTCAGCAACAAAGATGAGTGTTCTTGCGGTCAGGAAGCGATTCTTTTTCTCCAATACTATCGACTTCCAATTTATACGGACACATTGTTTTTCAAGTCAAAACGGATTCTGCCAATTCTTGGCTGTCCTGTCCTTTTTCCTATTTTGGTGGTCTCGAGATTGATCAAAATCTGAACCCAGGCGGTCAAGTCACACTCAGATTCTTTTTTATATAAGGCTACCACATTCCAACCCATTATGAATGACGACATGCAGGACAGAGATTCCCACCCACATATTTGTCACGGTGCAGGCAGCCATGTGTGTCAAAGAAAGTGGTTTCAAATCGGCCATTCTATTCCAAAACCTTGCTTCGACCAGGACATACATCTCTTCTTGAATAGAGACGTCTAATGACTCACATGGTTCATTGCCACTTCGGGAGAGTCAAGCGGGTTCCTTCCCTTCTAATTTCAGGAGCCAAGTTCAATCTGAGGCTCTGAACAAATTGGCTGGCGAACACGCTCATCAGAGAGAGGCGTCATTGTGTCCATCTTCCAAGCACCATTTAACAAGCCCTGACTGTAATGAAATCGTACCATTGTGTCTATTCGGGGATTGGACCCAACGTTTCTTTAGGAGGAAGATCTTGAAGGGTCGGATGGATTATCTTTGACCACTGGTCCCTGTCTCTCGTTCTCTCTTCGGCCATAAATCTCCGACACTAGCCCGATCCCAACTTTCACTCAAACACTTTAAATAGCTGAACGATCAAGAAATCTCAAGTTTGTCAAATACGAAGGGATGGATGCTTTTTGACCAAATGAGAAAAGCGTCAATGGAAAAATTAACCAAATGCATGTACGGTGATGGATGAAGGGGGTTGCATAGAATCCAAATCAAATCACCCTCGCAAGGTTAAATTTTGAAAAGCCGGTGATAGCCTGAATAGTCCATGCATCCATAATGATACGCTGATCTGAACAAAGTTGAGCCGCCAGTAGACCCATTAGCTATTCATTGTTCTCATTTAAAAAGGCATTGAAAAGATCAGTTTTGTTCCCTTGTCTGCTTGTGGGGACGTGTTACATAGGTGAAGTACCCCACTAATATGGGGCACACAGAGACCGACCAACCATGATGGTCGACTGTCATCGTCTAATTTTTACAATGACCACTCCACACCAAAGGATTGCATAAGCATAAGTAAGACGGGGAAGTCTGAATAAATTGAGCTCGTGTAATTAGCAAAGCTCCCTTTGAAGCCACGCGATCTGAACATAAGTCTGAAAGTCAGGTCCACTCGTTCAAAAGAGGCCTCTTTCTCAACGATTTGGTGTCGAAAATGACCCGCCTCAAGCTTGAACAACAACATCCGCCCTATATTTTGTCTATGTAATCTGATGTTTTCTATCAATCTATTTTGAATGGTGTGATTCAAAACGGTCTTTTTGTCCGTTTGAGTGGTCGTTGGAGCCGTTCCAGATGATTTTCCGCCCTTCATGACATTACAGCCCAATTTAGATTGTGTTGAGGGGGAGATTTTTCAATGGGACGAAACAGAGAAATTCTCTCGAAGAGAAGCGTCAATGTTTATCTGAAGGCGGAATTCAGAGTCGTTTTTTTATTAAGCACGGCAGCATTGAGTTTTCCTCTTCTTTGTTAAAAGTTACACTCACAGGATGAATAACGAAAAGGAAGAAGGGAATTAATACTTCTCACTCTTCCGGTGTTGAAGCTCTAAAACACCCTCACGCCCTTCACATCCCGAGTCCCATTGTTCAATAGGCCGAGGATGACAATTGAGTTTTTTGCCAATGGTCAAGAAGACCCGCTTTCGGCCTTCTATCTTGCTGGCCATTCGGTGAGCAGGCCAATTCTTTCCCAACGTTTCATTGGGTTCAAAGAGTTATTTCTCTTTTCAATTTGGAAGGAGGCTCAATAAATCATATTTGCACATGAATCCTCTGGCATCGTTTCTTCTATCCCAAACCTCGACCCAATGGAATTGTTTCAAGGGTCTTGTATTAAATCAGGGCGCTCATCACCATTGAAAGCGGCGGGCTCTTGCCAAGTTTTATCTCCACCATTTCTGGGTCATTTAATCTGAGATTAATGCCGCCTTAAATGGCATGGCGAAAAGCCATAAATCGCTCCAGCTGTTTGATACCGTAGTGTTCACTTAATTGTCACCCTGTGTGTCTGGCATAAATTCGAGAAGAGATTCGACCTGGATCATGATCCCCAAACCCACGGAGTCTCTCATTTCTCAACACACCATGTTGACCTTGAGCGATGATCCCAAGTATCTAAAGGTGCATTGGGTTGGTATGTGAATGCCAACAACTTACGTACGTACGAACGTAGCTCCATCCAGCCACTCTCAAAGTGTCTCCTGGCCTCCTGGACAGCTTTTTCCCCTTTGAACTAGCCAACCAACCAACCAACCACCTGCGCCCAACCAAAATGTATCGCTCTTGTACCCAAGAAACCCACCTTCTACGAAATACTCACTGGTGGGTTCGTCGTTTGGGCAGTGCTCTTGAATACGTACACGGGAATTGAACGAGACTCGTCCGTCGGCGATTCTCGGCGAGATAGTGGCGAGGAGACCTCTTTCTTCGAGCTGCTGAGTGAAAGTTTGACCAAAAATGTCGTTAGACGACCTCTAAGACAAGAATGAAAGGACGTTGGAAAAATGGTAATACACGCCTAAAAAAAGAGAGTTCGCAGAACAGTCGAGTCCTTATGAATCACAATGTTTATCTGCTCATTGTCCTGTGAAACCGCATGGACACATGTGGAAATATGATCTGAATTTGGGATGAATTTCCGAGATACTTGATAGGCGAAGGAAAAGGATGGAATTTTGATGCCTACAAAGTTTACGTGATTTATAGCTGACATTCTTCTAGGTTTACTTTTCACCAACTTTAGATTACATGCAAAAGCAAATTCCTTGTAATGTGCTTTTGCCAAGTAAACACACATTTTACCTCCCGAAGAGATTCCTCACACTGTCTTCGAAGCATTTCATGTTGGAATGTTGAGTGTCACATCACTCACTCTCCATGTCCTGATGGGTTTATACCAATTTCGCAATTTGATTCAGATCGAACGCAAATAGTTTAATGGCATTGATTGAAGCTTTGAAGTGGCAGGTTAGCTTACTGCAAATCAAACTCGCTTCTTGGTATTTGACCCAACCGTGCGAAAGTGCGTGAAAATTCCTCCGATTCGGGCCTTCGTCCGTTCTAACGCCAAAATGAAGCCATTCAAAGGCCCATATCTTAAATCGAATAAAGGGAAAGCTGTGAAGCGATGTACGTAGTGGTAGGACTTCATTGCGATACTGATCAAGAAGCATTTTTCACGGTCAAACTCAACGTGATTTGTGCCTCCATAACGCTTCATAGGGGTTAACGATAATGAATCTAATAACAATACTGCACTGCCTTGCGATTTACATGTACGATCAAGAGGGTTAGTATGCAATGTCCGAGACTTCTGCTCTATCACTTCATCCCATCACTGTCGGTTGTATTCAAGCTGAGAGCGAGAGAAAATTCCGATTCAACGATCTGCCCACCGTGTTCTATTACTATGCCATGTAGCAGGAATAGTACTACACACGCTTGCTTTGTAGTGAACGTATGCAAGGGTGATATTACTAGGATGAAAAGAATGCTACGAAGGTTCGAGTTTCTTTGATTTGCAAGATAAATGAAGCTGAAATGATGACGGGATAAGTATTCTGTGCAAATGGGCTCTCAAGCTCCACCAGTACTCATGGTACCTCATCAGGGTTAAGTCTCTCAACTTTACCTCTCCGACTTGCCTGGCCCATCAAATCATCTCAGAGCTAGATACTTATCAACTTCAAATTACCTTTCTGCTTCCTCCATCCACTTGTCATTGAGGGACCATTTTGAGGAAGATTGCATGCTCAAGATCCCCGTGAAATGGTGTTAAACAAGGACGCTCTTGACACTTGATAGACTTTTATTTACATAGACCGTCAACTGAGATTCATCTAGCACTTCTGGACCATTGAGGGAACATTATGGTTTGGATGCAAACCATAAACGAATGAGACGGCAAAATTGTTGACGAGCGGGTAAAAGTGAACGTTCAAGGCAAGATGGTTTGAGCAATCTGACAAGGGACTTCTCGAAGGCGTTGGACAAGTGTGCAAGGAAGAAGTTGAGGGGTCAACTCAAGTCAATTGAAATTGTACTAACATGACTCTTGGTGCATGATCCGTTCATAATAGTAACTGGTTTTGTTTTTTAAAGATTCGGAAGCAATTTGTCCAAAGAAGACATGGTCAATTCATAGCCCAAGAAGCAACAAGCATTAGCGGGGACCGCTCTCAACATTGTCGGAACGAACCCACGGAACAAGGCTTTGGGACCTTCCTCCTTCATAAGATGCCTGAAGACATCCAGCACTCCCTTGTAAGTTCCATCTGGGGCCGTTTGAAGACGACTTTTGATCACATCAGGAGGTAGGGCCACCAACCAATTGCAAATGCCCGCCAGGCCTCCGGCCAAAAGTGTCCGTCCCAAACTGAGTTGCCCAGGGTCGCCCCCTGCTGGCGCCATGTTGCGTTTGAAGATTTCGTAACTCGTGAAGTAGGCTGCATTGGCTGGAACATCGCGCAAAAGAGTGGCACACGTGCCTCTGTAGATACTGCGAATCCCTCCGGTACGATATAGAGATTTGACGACATCCACTGGACCTTTATATTTGGGTGGACCTGTGGCTGCTTGTTGAACTTGCAGAATGCATTTGATACGCTCTCCAGGAGCCATGACCACCGTTGTGAGCACCCCAGCCACGCCTCCAGCGATTCCCAATTGGGCGTTGGTTAGTTCTTCCTCGGGATCTTTTTGCTGAATCTTCTTTCCGAAGCCAAACCCCATGAACATGAGGGCAAAGATGGGTGCCACTCCAACCAAAGGCGCTCCCATGCCCTTGTAAAGCCCTGTGAATCCTTCGAACTTGACAGTCTTAATCACACAGTCAAAGGTACCCGTGTAGATTGGTTTTTCGCCCACTCGAGGTTTAGGCATGGTTTGGATTCTCACCTTGATGGTGTCAAATGGATGTCCGGATAATACACTACATGATCCACCGACACCACCGGCGATGAAGTCTTTCACAAGATGGGGGGCCTTCTTCTTTCTCAATTTTTCGCCCTGATCCTCCATTTTTAGATAACTTTGAATGACTCTTCTTGACTAGTACGACAACAAGAAGAACGAGAAACATACATGGCCAGTGTTTTTCATGAACCGTTGCGTCAAGGACTTCCATTCCAGAACCTGTTATGAAACACGTTCCCTTCATAGAGTTTTTTGACAACAGCTGAATGAAGCAACATCAGCAGCAGCCAAGAGATATTCCAGCGAGTGGGCCTTAAAAGGGCCAACGTCGGCTTGTTATTGAGGCCTTGAAGTATGTTCCGCTCTCCCAGTTCCATTCGCCAAATTCATGGTCCAGAGCTAGTCAAGTCTAGTTTTGAACTCTTTTAGAGGCTCACAATGAAGAAGAAGTCTAGTACGATAACAAAAGAATAGTTGTACTTTGTTTAGTTTGCCTAGTTCAAAGAAAAGGGTTCGGCAATAGAACGTCAGTGTCCCCCAATAGGCTTTAAAATGTCCAATTTTGTTGTGCACTCTCGACCCTCGACTTATCGACCCAAAACACTTTTCCCCAACTTGCCAGCTTAAAGAGTTGCTGGATAGGCAAAATACGAACATATTTTGATTGTTTTAAGCTTCAAGTCTCCTCACTGTGCGTGTATCCAAATGAGCTTGGCAATGTGATAGGGATTTGGCAACGCCCTTTCGTAAGACGAAGCTAAAGAAGTTCAAAGGGGAAGTCTGAGCTTAAGTCCGCATAGGATCTTTAAATGTAGGTTGAACCGTCAAGAACTATGAAAATTTATCTCGTCCATGATGGGGTCTTCTATGATTTCGTGAAGGGCCCCGAAGGGCTCCTGAAATAAACGGATGTGGTTACTCGATTATTATCTAATAGGGCGGAATGAATGAAATAGAATCTACATGATGCTGCTCATTAATCAGGTGATCGGTGAATACTCTCACCAATCTAGTGCCCTCATCATGCAAGAAGACCACTCTTAAAACCATTGGGGGACGAAGTAGGCTTCCGCTGACCAGTTTGTCCAGGTCAAACCAGCACCATGGACCGCTCGCTAATCATTTCAGAGTTACTTGGCGTTTGTTAATCAGATAAGCCGATTTGAAAAACTTTCTAGATATATTGTATTCATCGTACTTAATCAGATAAATCTTGTGGGTCTCAGCCCTAATGTATTGACAAGTTGTGAAACTTGCCCTGAGCCAAGGGCCTCTCAATGCCTCAGCAAAGGTTCCAGAGACAGATGAATTGAGGCAAACGAAATGGCTAGACGTACGTACGTACATCTGGTTCCTAATTCAGTTCCATCGAAGTTTAAAGTCAAAACACTTGTATTTGACCAAAAAATCCTTATGGTTTTTAACACAGAAAACATCTGCAACTGGTTCATGATTGGTAACGAGAGTCTTGTTCCATACCTCATCATCATCATCGTTTTCATCATCGAAAGTCAGTCCAAAGAGCATATGCACTTCCACTCAACTTGTTCTTAGAGGTGCCAACCAAATTTGGTCACAAAGCGGTGGAGGCTTTGAAAAAAAAATCCCAGGTATGGGAATGAAAAGCGACACCTCGCTTTGGAGCCACTTTATTGTGGTAAGATTGCCTATGTCTGAGGTTGTTCCTTGCATCCGTCTTCAATGAGGCTGATCAACTTGAAACTAAAATTTCCAGACGGACGAAGTTCAAGAGAGTTGTAATCTACTATTACCGAGCTCTGGCCAAAACTTGAGAGGTCATTTGGGAAAGCGAAGTGCAATGACCAAGTTTGTAAACATTTCTCATGGTTCAATGCGATTGAGTGTAAAACGAGATTTTATCTAAATTCAGGATGGGCTTGCTCAAAAAACAACAATGAACCATAGTAAAAGTCCATTACTCCAAAGTCTTTGCTTCAAATCAACCATACCATTCGTGACTGGTCATTAGTCAAGATTTGAAGAACTCATCATTAAATCAACGTTTGTTACTGGGAATCACATTCGTTGTCGTGTTTTAATATTTCATTCCAATCCTCTTGCATCGATTAGGCAAGAATGTTCCAGTATTAAGAAGGACCTTTGTGAGCCAGTAATTAACGTTCCAGAGACAATCATCAAGTGCTTTGATCAAAGCGCTTTCGTAATTTACTAGCCATATATTTTTCTGATGATTTATGCCCACAGACATAATGAGACGGAAGGCAGAATTATGAAATTTTTAACTATGCTTGTTCACCACCTAGTATCTCTCCACCTACTCAAAGAAACTCTGAACGTATGTACTACGTAGAGAGACGCGCAAGAAATTTACCATGGAACCTATCCATTCGTTGAAGAGAGATTACCACGAAGACTCGTAAATATGATGATGGTCGACTCCTTCTTATGACTGTGAATGGCTTTGAGCGAAAGAATGCCCATAAATATACGGGTGATCAAGAAGCAAGGTTTCATTCAAAGTCTCGAACCCCAAAGAATCATTTTTCTTGTTTTCTATGGGAGAGTCATCCCGTCGTGTAACCTCTCAATTACATCCTGTGTATGGACAACAATCAATTAATTGAGATTTTGATATGGGAAAGATCTCGTCAGAGGAACTCTTATCCAGGGTCACTTGATCAGTTGATCACCCGAAATGGTTGCGGATGTGGAATATCTGATTAGTTGTTGAATTGGGAAATAATGAGAGACCTAGAAATTTTCCTCAGAATGGTTGACGCAAAGAAGCATTTGAGTGCAACTCGAAACATCATGAACAAGATAAAAGAGAAACATTAGAGTTGATAACTTGGGCTTGTTAACATTCCAATCATGATTGCATGCACTTAACTTAGCTGGAACGCCAAAGATCTTTAAGCATCTTGACAATCACTTTCGTAAACATTGGTCGAGACCCACATTCAACCCTTTTGATGCTTACTTAGCATATCAAGCAATTTTCTTCACATCATGCCAAATTCTCTGTTGTAATCGATGCTTTTCGGAGCCAAAAGAATGAGATGAGAATGGAGTGCATTCATGTCCCCAAAATATCCAACCCAATGCTCATGCTTCCTTTAATGTGCCCTTTCAAATCTGAAGGTACATCCAACACAAATGTTCAAACAAGAACATCTGGTACAAATACTAAAGCTAGAGATCACCTGAGGATCATCCATATGTTTTAAATCTATTCTAGCAAGCACGTGCAAGGGTAAATATCAGATTTACTGCTAATTCTAACCTTGATTTGTTCTTGTCTTATCCCAATAATAATTTTAATTTTAGGGCCTAAAAAAGGCTTGAGCCTAAACTTATTTTTAAAATCGCTGTCTGATCTTAATCTAGACACGGAATTTTTTTTCGTTTGGTACATCAACTTTTTATAAGTCATCTTGTACAGTAAAATACTGATGAATAGGGCCCGGAAATAAATCTTTTAAAAGGTAAAATATTCTAAAAGTATTTCTCCATTTTTATTTGTATTGTTAAATTCAGAACATGCATAGTATGTCTCCAAACAAGGTCAAATGCATCAAATTGACCAAAAACAAATTTGTAAATTCGGTACACACAGACAAAAAGCCAAATAATGGCGTTGTCAAACAAATATTTCTTTAATATCTGGCTTTTTTCAAATGTTTAGCAAATATTTAGGGCTGTTAAATAAAATATATAATGGATATTTTGACAAATTTTTCCAAATATTTTTCCGGGCCCTACTGATGAAATAAAACTTCAGTATTTGAGCAGTTACTCGATTGGCTCTAATAAAACTCAACTGGTCTAAAATACTCAATCCTTGGCAACCATCCTAGAAACTTGCCCCAATTGCTTGATATTACGCCCATTTGCGGTGGAAATCGCTGACAGTAGAGAGACATAATGAATTTGTTGGAAGGTATGAATGATATGACTTCAGGCATTTTTTTACATGGACGTTCAGTACACACTAGGGTTGTAGAAGAATATCTTCGGCACTAAAACAAGGATCTAAAATCGAGCCATACGAGTTTTTGGGGGGCTAGATTTAGTACCTGAAAAAGTATTACACATGAAATAAGTGCATGGGCATAAACATGGTTAAATGAATTGTAAAACATCAAAAGCATTTAGAAAGGCGGAAGTAATTGTAATGATATCACAAGTACTTAGACTAATATAGTGTCCTATTCTGTGCTTTTTAAGCATGATTTCTAGTTTCTGCTTTTCGAAATGCAGTTGACAGATTAATGTTTTCAAATGAGATTGTGGAGTATTATTTTGTATGATGGGTTTCATCTGCCTTGAGCATCTTTAATCAATGTCAATTTCAGCTAGGTGGGACTTGACCTTTTAAAATGGATGGCCAAAATCCGTTCTCAAATGGTATAAATCAATAACTAATGATTCGATTCATTCAACCTTAATTTGAGTAATTAGTTACTCCAAACGATTCCTACGAGTCGGTTCGATTATTCTCTACAACACTAATGCAATTCCAATTGTGGCGGTTTTCCTGATGCTTGGCGTTCCACATTTCGCTGACGATTTATCCCCAATATTTGTTGGGGAATTTGTGCTCCTCCCGAAACAACTTGGGTTTTCCTCATTTTCCTTATTAGAGAAAGATAAACAAACGTAAAAATATTGCATTAGTACTGCGGCAAAACAGACAATGCCCAATGAGAAGTAATGAAAATATGTGCCCAAGCATTTCTATTTATGGGTTCAACGAGCAGTGGTTATTTGTTAGAGGGTGGTTCACACATTGGAAAAAATGGAAAGATTCTTTTGAGCTCATCAATTACAACGAGTGGAGTTTTAGCTCCATTGGCTGACCCATTTTTAAGAGTTTCTGTATTGGATACCTCAAGGCAAATATGTTTCGGTTGCCCCAAAACGTGGATGGACGAAATGAGCTCTTTTTTGGAGGCAGGTCAAAGTATGCATTGAGGACTTGTTACTTTGTTGTAGAAAATATATTAGCTAAATTTGGTATTAAATTTTCTAAGTGCCGTACTATTCATGAAAAAAGCAAATTTCTAGTTAGTTTTCACAAAAACCTTAACGCAAGTAAAAAGGAATGCCATTTGATTTTTGTATCTACAAAGGACATTCATGTGCAAAAGATCAGAGAGCATTGATGCATTGAGAGCAACTCGAAAACGTGCATTCACTTTGCACTTTGAACTTCGAACTCCACCGCAGTACATATCCACAATGTTCCTTGGGACGAACACTACTAATTACACGAAAGTTGTATTAGTGATCATGAACAGGAAATATTGGTTCAATTAAACCAATATGTTCTTTGATTTGAACCTTCCATGGGTAGAGTAGTCGAACCGGAAAGGAGATAAAATTGCTTTTTACCTCGTACCAAAAAAAACCTGATCGGCGAGTGGCTCAAGATTGTCTCTCTGATTACTTACGCACAAACAACTTTTTATGCCATATTTCGTGTCTCAAAGAAGTCACCGCTTGATTGCCTAACCAGACTCAATGTAATATGAAATCGCATTATTGAAAGCATGAAAAACAATGGTTGAATTCTTTTTTGGAATCGCTGGTTCTCCCATCGCCCATTTCAAGCGAGACATTCCTGAAACTTCAACCACGTTTGGGAAATAAAATCCTCTTTCTTGAGTCAAAACCTCAGATCGAGGCCTAGCTATGCAGTGAGGACGAATGATTGATCAAAGGGAAATATTTTCCCTCTGGTCATTCGGAATTCATCATTAGAGACCCAGAATATGACGAAGACACCGTTCGTGTTCAAGCTCTTCCAAGTGAAGTTGAAGAAGAATATTTATTCACCTCAGACGTGCATTTCCCAAATTCGTATGTGGATTCACTCGTCTCCTGCATGGAATGATGGCGAGTTTCTTTACTTTTCGCACCCCTGGAGCTAAAGTCTTATTGACTCTTCGAGGCCAAAACTAATCTCTGATTTTCGAATCGGAGGTTGAAACAATTGGTGTTTGGCATTGCTAACAATTTTTTGAGGGATGAAGGAACCTGAACGAATGTCATAGGTACAGCATTGATTTTGGGGCACATAAGCTAAGCCTGTTAAGTTCCAAAGGGTGACAAAAAAAATACATTATGGAATTGGAAAAGTGTTGCAAACTGTTTGATTGCATTTTTACAATAAAATGCTTTTTGCGTCTCGCACTTTTTCAGATTTTTGCGTTTTGTTTAATCGGATGTTTAGGGTAAAAAGTGTTTCGTCTCATTGTTTTCCTCACTTGCTTTTGAGCTTTTTTGGAGTTCCTATATAAAGGTACAAATTTTTCCTCTTGTTTGTTTACGCTAGAATAATGTCCGTTTGCCATTTTAGGTTGATAACGTCAGAAAAAAAAAACAAATAAAATGCAAATAAATGTTTGTAACAGGCAAATCAAAACCACCTTATATAAAGTTATTTAAGTTAAGACACTTTTTAATTCTGAACCCCAAGTCAGTGGCCATGGGGAATTCACACCAATCCCCGGAAAGATTAAGACGCCAAATCAGTTTCGCTTCAACCCCCGTATAATAGATCTTGAAATAGCCTAATTCAAGGTGTCATCCCCCCGAAACCAGTTTCCTAGACATTTGAGTCGACTTCATGCTAATTAGAACTCATCGATGTTTTATATGGCCTCGGTCGCTTTAGTTCATCTGATGCTCGCTAAAGATATGGCCTAAGATTAGCCCAAAGCAAAGCGTTTCTTGCGGCATCTTTTGGCACCTGCATTTTTCTGGCTCAGTTGGCGACTTCCGGACATGAATCTCACTGTCGAATTGAAACTAATTTGAAAAGGCTCAAGGTGGAAGTGAGATCACATTGTTTTAATCAGTGAATTGCCCTTTTGTTTCGCCGGAATTGAACTATTTCTCCGTTGCGTCATTTCTCCCCAGAGTGCGATCCTCGTCCTGGATCTAATAGGTCATAAAGCAGGGCCTGGGAATCCAACAACCCAAGTTCGTCACGTGTTGGCCCGTTTGTTCTGGGCCTCTTCCGATGTCTCGAACTCGGGAATCTCGATGGTTTGCTCGCTAAAGTTCATGTCAAAACTCTTAAAGATTTTGACGGAGTTGAGATTTTCTTTTGAAATAATGATGGGTGTCTAATCATCAATCAAGCTCTTAGGCTAAGCTTCTGCGCATACCTTCCACTTGAGGCATGCTTGGCAATCTCAGAATTACCCCAAAATGCAAGCCAGCACCCCTGACTCCTTCTTGCTCCTTGAACATGGAAGTACATAGTTTCAGGGGTTAGGTTAACACGCTTCTTGTCATCTGAGATGATGATGCCCTCTCGATGTAAGTTCAATTCTCAATCTCCTCAAACATCACACAGAAGGAACCGTTTCAAGGTTGATGCATATTTAAGGGGAAAAAACTCCGTATGATCTCGTTCTAAGGTCTCGGAGAAGACATATTGGGAAATCCTCGTGCGGGACGAAAGTTCGGGGACTTCAATCATGTCATGGGCTTGTAAATTTTCTGCAAGGTCGCTGACATTGCTCGTCTTCCCCGGGTCATGCAAATTTGCCATTAGAGCCGTCGTCTCCAAGCTGTGTCATCATCATAGTTTGAGATGAAATCGCTCAACCCCTTCCCTATTTCATTTGCCGTAATAGCCTTTCAATCAAATTGATGCAAGAAGGCCTTACCAGCAATCGCCCAAAAAAGGGCACCTATGTGAAGCAACCCAGAGTGATTTTAATTTACTCGAGCAGCTCCTGCTTAGAAATGATGATGAGGATCATGGAGTATTCAAATAAAAGTTTCTATCTCTCTGAGTCTTTGTATTGCACTATTATGCCTCCTTTTATGTTTGAGAACAATTCATGGCTAAATGAATTTCTATTGCGGCCATATTTGGGCCTGTATTCTCCATGTGAATTGCGACTGCACCCTAAACCTCATGCAGATCCACTACATGAACCCAGGGAGACTTCATTCAGAAAGCGTCTAACGCCGAAAAGTGGACGTCTTTACCATTACGATTTTCACATTGTCCCTCTTAAAAAGGGTCTATCTGATTTTCGGCGAAAACCCCTCGGTTTCCAGTTCGCAAATGTCAAATTGTCCGCCTTGGTTTGTTTGGCCCCGACTCGAAATCGACCATAATAATAACAAGCCCATCGGTGTAAAAGGTGCCAAAGAGACCGACAACGAGCCACGCTCCGAAATGGATGCTAGCGAACAATGGGGATGACCTTGCAAGTTTCAATCAAGTCACGAACTTCTCGCCCGAGAATGAACAGATGGACAACTTATTATCCCACATCCTGCTTGGAACATGGTCGGACGACGATCAACCTTTGAGCATTCTTGCCTTGATTACGGAGGTGCAGAGAGAGCACAATGCAGCAGACATGATCCATGGATGTCATTCGTCAATGTCAATTCAAATCGCACATCATTCCTCGGCCAAGAGAGGGCGCGGTCGGGGTAATTAATTTCGCACATTTCGGGGGTAGACCAATCTAAGTTGGCTTGAAATTCAATCACCCGCTCTAACAACACATGTCACTCAAGGGCTTTTGTCTATTAAGCCAATTGAAAGTATGAGGAGTAATTTGCATTTTGGTAAGTTGGCGGGTAATGAGGATGCAATGGGGAAGACAAAGATGCTTCAAGGGTGCAAATTTGAGTACTTTCGTAACGTGGCAATTTTCCTGATGTCAAAGCATTCTTGAAGCCCGAGGTGAGGTCGTTTGTTTGAAGCGTGAAAATTGCGAAAAAGATCCAACCCATTAGTACGAAACATGGCCGATTTAAACCCTCATTTGTATTCCAATATTTTGAGGCAATTCATTACAATTATCCCGCCTTTGGCCATGTCACCCAATATGGCATGATGGACTCAAAATTTTAGAGCTATGACACTAAAAATGTGGCCATGGCTCGAAAGTAGACCATCAAAAGTAGATCCTATCACTCGATCACTTTTTAAGGCCGAGAAATTGTGAAATCAACCAGTTATCACTTAGCGTGTTTTTGTGAAAATAGCTTTTCTTGGCTAAGTCAACAAAAGCTTAGCGTCGGTCTGCTCGTAATTGGATGGATTTGGAAGCTGGATGGATGAATACTGGGATGATATCTCGACTTGGAAAGGAGAAAAATATGCAAATTCAATCTACGAACTCTTCAACACGCTCACACATTGCTTCAATATACACAGATGGTTAAGTTAACCCGTCCAATCACCAAAAGCATTGGACGAGATTGATTAACTTCAAAAACATTCCATCTCTCCTAATTCAAATTGTATCCAAACTACACGCTATTAAGCTATTAGAGAAACTAGGATAATTCATACATGTGCTTCTTCTTAACCACTAGATTTCAAAGATGAACCTCTAAAACACGCTTCCAGTTAAATGATTTGGCATGGTGTAGCACGTAACCTTTTAAATGAGGTTCCCCACCCTCGAACAAAGTAGCTGGTCTTTGATCTTCCACGAAAATGACCATAATTAGTTACCCAGCAGTTCCAGTTTGAAAATGAGTAGTTTCCATTTGACTTGTAAGAATGTAATGCACCACCAGACAAAGCACCAACCAACCAACCTGAATGGTCAGCCAGCTTCTTAGTCCAACCTGTCTTGGTTCTGAGCATGAACTTGGGTTAGTTTGACTCGTTTTCTTTTTTTAAAGATGAAATTACTACCTCATCTCTCGCTTGAGCATGACCCCAACCCGTGGATGAGCCAAAACTGGACTCTTCTTTGCCAAGCATGAACTTTGAGGGTAACTTCCCACCTCTCCAATCTTTCCACATAAGATGATGGCACTACAACCTCAGGGATAAATCAGTCCCACAGAATAGCAAGCTCTTTTCTTATTGGACATCTTTAGTGTCATACACGCCAACCGTATTGTCAAGAGCCCAAAAATGCTTGGTTGCACTTCAATTTAGAGATGAGACGTGTCCTATTGATTGATCCGGTTATTATGGTCCCACATGAGCTTGGCCAAGATACTGTGTGAACTGGTCAGACAATCACGGAGTATAAACGCCCATTCCAACTACAAGATACTTGGATGCACTGATCCCTTTTGATTAGCAAGGGAAGGCTGGAATTCTTGGCTCGTTTTGCCAGTTTGACGACCGAGTTGTGCCGCCAACTTTCACCTGAGAAACGTCCTTCAAGATTATTCCTCCTTCCTTCTCGTCTTCTTCTTCTTCTCGTTCACCGCCGTCGACGACTTGTTCTTCGGGTTATTCCGCTCTTCTCCGAGTCTTTCTTCGTTCTTGCATTCTAAAACATCCCACTATATAGAAGTACAGTAGGAGTGCGAGATCGCCAGCACCACATTGGAAAAGTCTAGAGCTATGGTGATGAATGCTGCCAATTTTAGAGACAACCCAACCACACACATTTCTTGCTGGGTGACTTGTTCAAAAAATGTCAAAACCACTTTGTCTTTTCCTTCACCATTGAGGGTAATGCCAGTTCAAATGGGGGTTCAGACCAATTTTTGACCAACCATGGCTTTGATTTATTTTCCAATCAGACGAACTGATTGCTTTCGCCAGCACATTCTCATTCCTTGAGAGAGAACGGGGGAAACTATCGGTTTGTTAGCTTAATGTATTCCGGAACTACGGACTTGGTCAGATAATAATGGAAATAACTCGAAGATGAAGGAGGCTCGCCAGTTTGTGTCTCTTTCCATGGGTAAAGTATGCGTGTCTACACTTCGGAAAAGTAGTATGTATGCATGTACGAAAGGATGTGCTTACTGTATGTACAGTACATGTTGAACTTGGTACTTCTACCGTATAATGATAAATTGAGCATATTGAGGCAGGGAACGGGAGAACACCCATGGCGCGAATTGAGGCATCATAATTTCTGAAACAAGACAATACTTCGACGACGAGAAGAAGAAGTCTCTACTACGTGCATACATGCAGATATGACCATTTGCTTACATGACGTTCTCCATTTATTTCTGTCGCTCTCCCAATATATCTGATGCTTCGAACAATGGTTGGAAAAGACCATATGAGACCTCCCTGAAACGGAAAACCATCGCGTTTTACTCGTTTCGAAGTTCGACAAGGCTAATGAATCTCATGTTCTGTCAATACCTCTCTGTCGAGAAACGCGGAGTCTGTAATTAGAAAATCAGAATTTGACTCTCCATCAAACTAAGCGCCCAATCAATATTTCATGCCACAGGCCTTCTTTTGCACGTGGCTGCTCGAAATGGGGGAAATGGAAAGGGCAAGAGCACCTTAATTACATTTCCAACCCCCGAATTAAACAATCAACCTCGAAGACCTTGATGAAGGTCATGTCCGGCAATTCAACCAAGGCAGTGTTGAATCAGAACACGAAACCTTTGAAGGGCATGAAGGAATCGAGAAAAGTTTTCCTAATCAAAATTTCCATTACTACTTCAAGGCTGAGAATGAGAGCAGCGAAATAGCATGTAAAAGATTGACTTCGGCTTGTGTTCTGTATTCAATCCAGGATATAGTATACTATTCTCGCATGTGTGAGTGAGAGAGCGTCGAGTCGCCATCGGAATACTAATCAGGAGAGTAGATCACCAGTATGCTTCAACTACACCTCCTTCAACTTCAGGTTCAATACTAGGAATACCAACGTCATCTAGTAGTGTTAGGTACTAGCAAAGTTGGGTGGATTTGAGAACGGGTGTCTTGAGATGGGCGTCACACAGAGGAAAGACAGAGAAGCAGTTCTGCAGATTCAACAGATAATTGAGACAAAGGGACAACTTGGTCCAGAGGAATTAGGTCAGAGGTTTGATAACAATCCAGAGGATCCTAGATGCTCTGACGGGCAATCCAAGATGACTTTGATTCGGCATTGTGTTCCGATCAGAAATTTTATTGATGGCGGAAAGGTTTTCAACCGCACAAAGAAAGGTTCTGATCCGATTTTGAACTAAAGACAGGGATGCATTTGAATTGTGGGATAAATGAAACCACGTGTTCCTGAAATGACCACGAGAGCGTTATGAAGATTCCTGTAGGTGGAAGAGAAGTTTTCAACCAGGATTCTAGTACCCACTGTACGTTCAGGCAAGAACCACTGAATTTCACTGGACTGGGAGGCTAACGAGAGGAATTATGATTTCCACTAGGAACAGTTCAATTACGTTCTTTTGCAAATGAGACCTTGCCTATGTTGATAAGAAGACGTATTTCAATTTTCAGCTCAATCGAACGTCGGAGTCAAAAGATATGCTCTCTCAAAGTTCAGTGCAAATCCTACCGACAATGAATGAACTAGCCCTTTTGTGGTAATTGCCACAAAAGGACGAATTCATGCATTCTATGCTCTCTTCCGTACGTAAGTTTGAGAAAGCATAACTTTTCACTCCGGCATTCTATTGAGCTGAAATTTGAAATATGTTGTCTACTGAAGACAAGCCAGGTCTCGTTTCCAGAAGAACGCAATTGAATTAGTCCTTCTAAAAATCATAATTCTCACCGTTAGCCTCCCACTCCAGTTTTCAGTGCTTCTTGGTTCAGGCAAATATCACACTGAGTACTGGTGAAGTATCATAGCCAATCTTTGAATACTGTAACATATTTAGTAAACGTGTTTGCTACTTTTTTACTAACCGTAGAATAGATGGATTGTGCGAAGGGTTTTTTTGCCACACCAAACGACTGACGAATTAAAAAATTTCCCACTTCTAAACTTCCCACTTCCCCAGCTTTAGCCAAAGCTTGAAGAAATGTGCAAAATAATACTCAAGCATCAGAATAATATCTAAAGCAAGAAAACGAAACGACGAATGGAGTGGAATTTTTGTTGCTACCCCAAAAAATATAATCGATGCATCATTCACGGTAGTGTTTTTGAATAATCGAAGGGAGATCAGACATCTCCAGTGATGGTCAAAAACGTTGGTCAACGACACTGAAATATAAAATCAACAAGAATGTTGGAAATCCTAATTTACTTACGAATAGGAAGCAATTAGGTACTTTGATGCGATGAAACTGATAAATGCTGATTTAGAATACACGAAAGTTGACAACTCTTCGAGCTTGAAACAATAAATGTCACCCTTAAAAGCGATAATAAAAAGACCATAATCAAGTTCTTTGAGACGTTTGGTCGTAGAGATAAATCGCGCAAGGACAAACTCAGTTTAGTAGTCTTAATTTACAAATCTTCAAATCTTCCAAAACTTTAACACTCGGAGGTACTCCATTGAACGAATTGCAATGCAAACATCTCTTGAGAGATAAATAAACGGAGAAACTTTGAAGCATTCCCGACCACTTTTCCTAAAGTTGGATCGCTCAAAATATCGAAATATTTTGTTCATGTTTTCTCTTTTCTGAATGAAAGATGCCTATTTAAAAAAAAAACCATAGATAGTTTCCATGGAGTCTAGAATGAGTACAATTGAGTGCCACACAATCATTTTTTTTCCGGTCCAAAATGACATAAAAAGCTTATTTGATTGGCTTTTCGAGTCTGGAATCTTGCCCAATGGCGAGAAATGGGTGGATCAACCAGAGAATGATATGCCGAACTACAGAGACCAAACAGACGATGGAAAAAGGCGGCCATTCTCAATTCATCCAAGTGCAAAAACACTGTAATAGCACTTCGATCAAAATGGATCCAGTCAAACTGATATGGAATTCCGAACGAAAAGGTGTGCTCCAACATGATTTGGTTGGGTGGAATGCAAGACAAGAATCTTATGTGAACGGATCATTCGCAAGCAACATTGGCTTCGAAGCGTCTTTTGAAAGTGCCAAAAGGGCGGACTTCTTGACGAGCTTGATAAATGAATCACGGCCAATTTCGCGTGAGAGAATCGCATTGTCGATGAACTCTTCCGATATACAAGGATCAGAGGGGTACCCTGCCCAGTATAGTAAACACGATGGGTATGAGAATACGCTCAAGATGTAACTTTCACAATGGGACACCCGAAGAACACAAGAGGGTGAGGAAGGATGATGCTCATAACGTAAATCATCCCACGTACTTACCAAAATCGACGCCATTATTGAACTCTACGACGATATGGTAGATACCAGGGTCAGGGAATCTTTCAGGGGATGATATTGGGAAAGGGGTCTTTGACAGTGACCAGTAATTGGGAGAAAAAATGGAAATTAAACTCGTGGTTGGAGAATTATATTACTCGTTCAAGGGTAAGATATAAGAGGTAAATGGGGGTTAGGGGGGTTGAGAAAATCGCCTTTTAGCGAGGACGATGAATGACCACATGATGTGCGGTCAACCATCCTCGGTCAATAATGGATTAATATGAAGATTGACGCAATTGTGCCTCACTTGATTATCAAAGTCGTGTTACAGCTTCTATATATCACGATTGACCTTTGCATGTTTTATGAATTATTCGACACCTTTACCCAACGTTTAGTGCGAAACATAAAAAACAAGCCGGGAATTTCGATTTTCTTTCATCTTCCAGAAATGGATAATGAATATTGACTGCGTGTAATTAAGCATCCCGCGAGGTTCCATGTTCGTAAAGAATTTGCAAATCCCACCCAGATGAATTTCATCCTCATGAATACTAATTGCACCACTCTCCTTCACTTCACGGTTGATCTTGGCACACTTGAACGGCAAACAATGCGTGGAAATTGGCTATTGCTTAATTTTTATTGCCAATTCCTGCTGCTTTCTTTCGAGAATCATATGCATGCCCTACATACGCGTATATTCTATGTCTTGTATATGTATGTACTTCGAGTGAACTTGCACGTATTGCCGCTTCGAGAATCTAAAAGTGCTCAACAAAAAAAGATTGGCAAATTGAATGGGTGGATATTGACTCACGGGATACTTATTATTCTTGCCCACGCTCGAGAATGAACTAAAGCGAAACTTCATCTAATCTGCTGAACCTTCGGTTTGTGAAATAACGTTTGGAACAAAGTGGCTGGTTGCAGATTTTGTTTTAAATGAAATATCAAGGCAAAATGGAAACGTAAGAAAAATGGACTAAGACAGATACAAATGAGCAACTACGTACATAATGAAAGTCTTAACAAAGGGATTGATCTTCAAAACCCATTACCTGAGCATTCCATATGGGTTTCTAGCGTTTCTAGGCTAGAAGTTTCCTTTCATTGGTTTTAACATTTTTTCAGCAATTTATTTGATAATCAATAAGAAAAAACTTACCAAGCTTTCCATTGGCTAGGTCAGAAAGTTTTGCTCCCTATTGTACCTTTCGAGCCTTCGCTACCCATTAGAAATATCCCCTTCAGTTTTGCATTTCTTTAGCAATTGTATTACGTTACGTACAACTAAGTACACTCGCTACCTTTCCTTAATAACAGCACACGAGAAAGAAATGATACCGTGGGTCGCATGTTAACGCACATAAGATCGATTTGTTTTATAGTATACTCAACTCTGGTCTTACTACATAGCTGACCTCAAGTATACTTAACGCGAAACAAACCGATGAGTATAGCAATTGTTGTGTACTCCCACAATTTGCCCATCTACTTGGTTTATTTCATTTCCAAGAACAAGATGAACCAGATGGATAGAGGCCTGTTGAAAACAATGAGGTCAATTGAGATGGTCCTTATTTTCATTCGCACTTGGAGTTTGACGTCTTGCTCCAAGCACAAAGGTTTTTTTTTTCATTTCAACCCCATCTTGAAGACCGAACTAGAAAAAGTGCGTTCTGGAACTTGAGTTTAGCTTCAAAATTCGATCCTGACGATCCATATTCTCAGCAACCGCACATCCTACCTTTAACTTCGGTCTTTCAAGATCGGTTCGACCAGTCTTTGATATTAAAAAGTGAGACGAAAACCGCGAATTCAAAATAGAAGATAGCTTTGCGAGACCAAAGATAGATATGATACGATTTTTCATGCCAAAACGGGGACAAGGAGGGTTTTTGTGACAGATATTCAAAGTCGAGCTGAATTTCATTGGTACAGTATTTGTAATTATTGATAATAATGAAACATAAATGGTGGACTAAGTTTCCTAGTTTTCAAAATTGAAGACAACAATTTGTCTTTTGTGGCAAGCTTGCTCAAATACACTAAACATATAGTATGTCACAAGAAATAGGTCTCGAGAAGTCCCGAAACAAAAACAAGATGTCCTCCGAGCTTTCAGAATTAAAGGATACAAAAGGCGTAATCCATAGTTCTATTGGTATTGAAATTTCCTCGAATATATTATTGAAACAGCAGCATTTATTCTTTCAATGTCTTTTTTAGTTTCCGTGGCGAAAACTTGCAACTGAATTACTCGTTAGGAGAATAACACAAATGAACATACTGGAGCATCTTTTGAATTAAAAGTAATAATTGTGGAGAAAGTCCGGGACACGGTCCAATCCGTTTGGTCGTTCTAGTTATGCTTCCATGAACTCTTGAGATTGTTTAGACCAAATCCTATTTTCCTTGAAGCGGCTTATCAATCCGATTTTTTGGCATCAATTTCATACCGAAAATACAGTGTCTCAAACACATGGACTAAAATGACGTTCTTGATAACATGGGAGCGTTGTGGGTTCTTGGGTTGAAGATGGGCAATTTTGGCAGGGCCTTCCATGAGCGCGGCTTATTATCCCCGTTGAAGTTTTTTCTTTCCTTTATGCTTTTGCGTAGTTGGTTGATCCGTGGACAAGTCCATTGGTAGGTGTGGCCATTGAGTAATGAGGGATGGAATTGCAAGCGGAGTCGATGGTATCCTTTTATTCACAATTTTCTATTGATTCCATACCCATCCGTTCATTCGTTGTATCCGGGGGTAGTGGTGTTGAAGGACGGCTCATTCATTTGTCTGATTGACGCACTTTTTGATGTTTCCGAGCACGTTCGAAGATGTTCAAATCGTTCCTCTCGTCGTTTTCTTTAAGAGTTCCCGCTTAAAGTTGAATTGGATTCAGTTAGACTTGAAAATCTTTGAGAAATCGACTTTCAGTTCGATTTTGAACGAGTCCGAATTCGACACTTGAACTTGAAGTTTAACTGTTTAAGTTCGGATTAACCACGGGGCGGATATAAGGAAATTTTTGTTGGATGAGTTACAGCTGTTGAAGAGCCAAGGTTGCAGGTGAAAACTTGATATTTCCGAAGATTATTACTTAAGTTGTGCCCAAGCAAACAACAAGTGACCCTGACTTCAACTTAGGGATGGGTGACAGCGGCAATTTTGCCCTCAACTCCGACACCGACACCGGCACCTGTGTTGAAGTTGCCAATCAACGTCGTGGTGTCGACACTTACATAGATAGCGTGTTCCTTATAATTAAGTCAAACAAAATGTGCCCTTCTGGACTGTAATATGGTGCACCAGTTTTGACAGACCTACGCATTCTAAAGACATTTAAGTCCATGCTAGTGCAACATAAATTGGAGAGAGGGAAAATAAGCTTACGTTTTACAATACCCTAGCTGGGTGTGTGATTTTCTTGCATTGCGTTTATGTTTATGATGGAACCAAAAATGACGATATTGGATTTTGTTTAGTCCTTCACATTTACAATCAAAATTGGGATCAAGTTTTTGGGCGGACAGTACGTTTTTCAAAAACTCTTGAAGCCTTATAATGTCGGCACCAGAGACCTGGTGCTGATGCCGACACCGAAAGCCCAAAAAGTTGGTGTCAACAACTTGGCACCGACACCCGGCTTCTCGCCCACCCCTACTTCAACCCTACAAACGAAACGAACTTGTTTGGGCACAACTCCTTGGAAAACGTCACAGCCAAAGGTCAGCTGGGGCCTGAAAATTGTCCAACAAAATGATAGGCCTGTCTGCCCCAGCGTCTCCTCTCTGCCAACTCTGTGGGATTAACAACACAGGCCCAGTGTTTCTACACAAACAGTTTTTTATGGTCAGACAGCTTTTCTCAACGCAGAATGCAGCAAATATGGGTTACTTTGGCTTATTTCACCCTCGCTGAAACGGGCGCACTGAGGCACAGCCTCTAATCTAAAGAGCGCGAGTGCAACACAAAGGTGCACTCGTGCCCCTAGAGTATACTCAAAAATATCTCTGCCGGAAGAGTATACTTATCTTGAGGTTTGTTCAATTATTGCGCATGTTACGACCAAACTAAAATTAGAGTATACTCAAGCGCAATTATAGTATACTAAACATCACGAATTAGATGCGTTAACATGCGACCCACCGTCTTTATGATAAGGGTAACAGGTTTATGCTTCCATCAGGATTCTGATTATGGATGACTTGTTGTGAGCGTTAAACATCATTGCCTAAGGATGGGGTAAAATCACTCAAGTAATTAGTTTCGATTATAGTCCCAGTGATTAAAAAAAACTTTGTTCATGTATTTGGACTCTATACAGAAAGATTCAGCTTTGATCATTTGCATTGATTTCTACACTACTTCCCAATGATCTCAATAATTCATCTTAAGGATGTCTTTGGAATGCGAAGTTGCCTTGGTCCAAACATTGCAGTGAACTCAGTGACAAGTACAAATTTCAAGATAATCGAACCAAGTTTGTCCAACTTGGTTCGATTTTTTCAGAGAAATACTTTATCACACCACGCATAATTTTGAACACCTTGTTGACCTAAGAGGGCGCTTTCAAGAGTATATTTAGACTCAGTAAACGAAATGAACGAGGTTTCTGGGCTAAAGAGTCATTGCTTCGTTTTGTTCTAGGGGAATTCACAAACAAGTTGTATTCATGTTTTTAGCGAGCAAATACGAATTGTAACCAAAATGTGGTTACATAGGGATTGATATTCAAATCTCTTAAGACAAGGTCTCTCACATATTGAGCTCTTTGTCCCAAAAACTGTAGATCTCACCGTACCGAATGTAAATGTTAAGCTAGAGTTAGAGCAATATAACAAAACTTCAGCATAAGTAATTTTAATGGGAAAGACTTCAGCAAACACGGGGTAAATTTGGGATACCTTAAAATCTAATTTGTTATCATGCAATTCTTGGTCTAACTCAAAATCATCTAAAACTTATGAAGAAATCAAATAACGATGTACCCTAAGTGAAAATAAAACAAATGCTTAATAATTCCCCGTTCCATATTTGATACGTTTAGTATTTTAACATTTGGTAGCTAAAATCCTTTTAATTACATCACATTACAATGAAACTGCTATGAAGAATTTGCTAAGCATTTACAAAAGAATGGCTGAGCGAAAATTTTGTCAGAAATTTAACATGTGTCATGTGAAGTGAAGGCTAGAATTTGAAAAAAATAACAAATAAGTTGCAGGCTGAAACCTTAAGCAAAAAAGATCGTAGATATGAAGTGAAATGAAACAGAATCAATGAGCCTAACACGTTGAATGGATGTTTTTAAATAATATTTTTCATCTTAAAATGGACAGCCATTAAATTTGAACGCATTTTAAAGTGAATTAGTAGTTTTGACAATTGGTCGTGTTTGTGAGGATGTACTTGTTTTTGCCTTTTTATTTCTCTTTAGAGAGAAGAGAAAATCAAAACCGGACATTTCTAGACGGCCTCTCTGCATCTTTGAACTTGTTTCAAAAATACAAAGTTGCACTCGTCAATAGTTTCAGAATCGTACTTCGTAAAGAGCTAAACGTCTCAAGATATTTGGTGACTAAATACTTGAACACAGCTTGCAAAAACTACGCGCTTGCCTTTAAATGACACCATTGACCCTTCTCAAAACGTTTATTAGCATGCTTTTGGAAGAAGAACCACATTTTTTATGTTTTTAAATTTATGGGAAGCATGTTGCAGAGCATCGTTTCTTGTCTAAATGATCACCCAGATGTTTGTGTTTAATCAAGTTGTGGCTCGATCTTAAAACTTGCTTCACATTGAAGTATGATTAAAAAAAAAACTTTTTTTGCCAAACCAGCGTCAATACGCATATTGCTTATAACAGGGAGGGGGGCATTTTTCATCCGTGAAACATCCGTGGGCTTGGCCAAAATAAACGATGATGTATAGAAAATGAACCAAATGTTTGCTTGTCATGTGATTTTCAATTATCATTTCGTGTTGAGGAGCCCATTGTCAATGAAATTGATTCGACATTTTGCAATTTTTCTCTCCTCAAGCGTCAAGATTTTGGGGCAAAACCCATTCATTCTCTCACTCACGCACTCGCTCATTCGACCTGGTTTCACCTTCAAGCAAGTTCACGGAGACTTCGTTTGATTCCTCCGGAATGGTCAGTCAGTCTGCCAAGTCACTACTTATCTCGTTTTTCAAAGCCAGGAAATGTTGAGATCCTGCTCGTAAGAGAACGCAGGAGGCAAAGCTAAAATATGCAAATAACAATGACTTTCTGCGTGCAACCAACCAACCAACCCACCTCCAACCCTTTGTCGACGTGCAAAGTGGAAGTCCGTTTCCCGGAGTGGTTGATGTGGTTCTTATGGGAGAGACTGGACACACTTCACCTTTTCCCATCAGCATACCTGAGCTCAGGGAGGAGATGAAGTATGTAGACTACTGGTCTGTCTCACCATTTAGTTGTAGATTGATTATCTATCTCCCGTCTACCACCTTTGATTAAACTTTGCGTCTATTTCAGACGGTCGCCTCCAGTCAGATCCCAGCCACATACGTCCAAAAGACAGCAACGAGATCACGCCCTGTTTTATTTTCTCAAGTCGAGCAAATGAACACGATGAAGCTTTATGAGACAAAAATTCCTACCCTGAACTCAGACCTGCTCGTTGAGTCTAAAAGCCGGTAAGCGATCTACCGGTTCTACGTTCCGCTTGACGTTCTTGGCGTTCAACGTGACCGGGGAATGTGCGTCAAGTGGGTACGCAAAATGGCGACGGCTGCAGCTCCTACTTGCCTTTTCTTGCCATGCCTTCATGACCGGTCCATTGACAAGAGAAACGAGGATCAGCTGAAAAAGTGAAGGAAAACCGGTGCTTGAAATACTTTCCCACCGGTGCAAGTCGGGCATCGAGAATCGAGAATCGGGATGGAAGAAGCCAGGCATAGGATAGATGGATCATGAGGTGCGCATCAAGATTTAGGAAGAACGGTTTTTTGGTCGGGGGAGGTGCTGCGTAACTGGTTGAATTGATGGTGCTAGAGCATGATGCTTCCCACACAGTGACCTGTAAACGACCCACGTGTCTTCCTATGTAGTATGTAATGTCCTTCTCGCTGAAGAAAATCCTAGGTCGCCAAGTACGCCAGATCAAGAGAAGGGCGGTTGGAGGAATCACTCTGAAGAACAAGAAGAGGGTCCGTTAGGATCAAGGCGGGTTCTGAGGGATGCCACTTTGTACTCGGCCACCTATATGTACTGTACGGAACTTACTACACGGCCAGGGTTGTTGGGAAGTAAAGAAAATACCTATCCTCAAAAGTCCTTAAGGATAGATTTGGTGGAAGCAGGGGAGGCACGTACATCATAGAAGGAAGGAAGCTAAGAGATGGCTTTTTAGTTCTTGTCTTCACCCCGTCTTGAAAGGACCGGGGCGGCCGCATTTAAATCTCGAAACTCAAAGACTTGGAACTTGCAATCTATTGAAACACAATCAGTGGCTGTTGGAACGAATCGAACTAAGAGATTTGTGTGAAGACCCCTCAATTATCTCTGGGTCTAACTGTGTTCCAGCAAAATTTGATGACATGTGAGAGTGAGTCGATTGAATTCCCGGTACTGATTGAGATACTTTTGTCTGGAGAAGAACACTTATTTCGTCAACCACACTGACAAACTTCAGGTAAGTTTGCCCGACCATTCATTCATTCCTTGGTGGCTAAATCGTTCATTTGACGTGGGGATAATTGGACCGGTGTTTATTTTTTTGGCTGCCCTTCAAAACCATCATGTGTGAAGGCAAGAAATTAATTTCCAGTGGTTTGTCTCGTTCTTGTTCTTTCAATAGCTTCAGGCGTTTGTTTGCCTCTGCTTGAAATTGAACAAATTAAATTTGAGCGATACAAATTGAAATTCGGCTTTCAAACACGAAGGGTCAATTCCTAGATGGGCTGTGAGTCAATTTCGATTGTGTATGTGCGAGTATCGTGATAGCAATCTGAAATCGAACGGAACCAATTGGCAAAGAGCTGATTGGTCTTGGATATTTTCAAGGTTTTGTCTATTCCTTTGAAGATCAGGTGTTAGTTAAGCGCTAATTTAAAAAAATGAGCTCAAAGAGATTCTCCTCTGATAAAACCATTCAAGAAGAAACGGATCTTTCAAATGAGCTTTTGCCCAGAACCATGTCCTCTTGATAGGAATAGGGCAATTTGGCCACAAGGTTCCCTTCTCATCTCTCACTATGCAAAATTGCGTTTTCCCATTTTACCTGCGTAAGGACCAAGTTGAGGTGAATACTAATTACCTCCGTGGTTCTTTGGGGCCCATGCCATAATTTTCCAAGCGACCTGAGAAATAAATCAATATGCTCGGAATGCAGCTACCCAAATTTGTATCCTAAATTGTGAAATCCGTTCACGGTCCTTGAACTGACGCACTTATTCGCCTGAAAAAAAAGGAATTTGGGGAGGCAAATTGTTGACGGGCTAATAGTGGGTCGTCATGTACCCTTTGAATGAAGCTACATTGTGGAATGCATGTGTGCAAAAAAGCAAGAATTTGGCAAATTTCCCCTCATCTTGTTTTCTCCTCGGCATCCTCGGTAAGATCTAGTTTTTATTGACCATGTCATCCACTGAACGCGAGAGGATTTAGTAGGGAAATAATCCAGTTCTTGTCCTTGACGCATTTAACCCACTAATCCGAGAAACATAGTGAGAAAACCACTTCTGGCGCTCTTGGAACAACTTCAATCGTAGAATGATGACCATGATTCGAGTTAATGGTTTACAACTCCATTTTACCATCAGGATCCAGCTAGCTTTGCTGGCTGGCGGCGAAATTCCTTATCGATTCTGGAAATTCTCGCTGTTTTCCTTCGGCATTTCGCTTTGGGTTGGAATTGGTGGTGGAGAAAAATATCATTACACTGACCTGTTGGTATTGACCTTGGCACATTTCTTGGTAGTCCTAATGGTCTCAAAACAATTCTTTTCTTAGTGGTACCCTAAGGCGTGGCACGTAATGACGACGGCGGGATTTAAGCCCAATTTTAGGGCCGACTTCCTTTGTTTGCTCTTAAATGGTTTTGACTAGAGGCAATCATATTCATGACGGGCTCTCAATAGTTCAATCTGGTGTTGTGGAACATATGGACTGAATGGTGCTTGCCTTGTTTCTGACGGCTAGAATAAACCTGGAGCAAAACCATTTTTCGAGGGTTCCTCAACAGGCATTCGCTTTTTATTGGAATTCAAAGCAGTACATCGCACCAGTCAAAACATGATCATCTTCATCATTATCCATGACTTGCATGGATTTTCTCCTCAAGGTTGGGTCGAATCCAGATTTCAACTCCAAAGCGCTTCGCTCTTCACATTGGTCTAATGAAGCTCGTTATGATAACGACAACGATTTAAGAAAACAGTTTCAATGAAATCTAACAGCCGGTTCTTCAGACTGATTCTCTCAAATCTCACACCTCGTTCTCCATGTGTATTCTTGAAAGAAATGGCTTCTTGCATTGGTTCAAATTGTTCATTGTAAATAAAAGTTTCAAAGAAAAGGCATCAAAGGCAAATTTTAAAATGTTATGACATTCCAAAGGTTTGTACTCGATGACTTATAGCGAAAATTGACCCTGAAATCTCAATGTTTATAAACCCCTCGTACAGGGCCAAGAAAAAAACACATTTAAAAATTGACCTTGCCTGAAACGTAGGCGTAAACTCGGCACGTTTACGGAGTTTGTTTCTTGTGGTCAAGTTGTCAATCTTTTGTTGTAGATCCTTGTAGTGAATCATTTTTCCCGTTTTCACCCTCCTCGAGCACTTCATGGCCTTAGTGGTCATCGAATTCATTACCAAGCTACACATGCAAGACTGCCAATGCTTCTTTGCAAATGGCATTGTCTTCCGATGTCAAGAAATCAATGCCAATGACCAACCTTGTCGATCGATTAATATCCCTGGTTTGAATATGACAGGACAATGCTGACCTCACTGGAAATTTGAAAAGAGAGGCGGAAACAAAGTTTGAGAAACACTAGACAGTGTGAAATTTTGTTAGCAGTTCCCATGCCCATCATGGATGTCTGGAAATTTTTGTCACGACCTCAAGACTTTCGGGCCAGGATTCTCAGAGTCATCACTCAGAATGGCTTGGCTCAAGAGACTTAAGCGAAGTACAAGTAGTCGTGGAATTGCCGTGTTCTTGAAATTGACGAGCTTTGAGTGGGTTTTCTATCGTGGCTATGGAATCACATCCATTCTCAGGATTAGCTACCAATATTTCAATCATTGCCTAGTCCAAGGCCACGGCTTAGTTGTGAACTAGAGATGGATGAATGCGGCCCCGTTCTGGTTGAGTCATGGTCAGAAGCTTGGAAATACGCACTATTTGCTCATTTCCTTGGTTTCATTTCATTTCGCGAGGAACGGTAGAGCACCCACAGACTTGAAAGGTTAATCTCGTGGCTTGAAATGGAGCTCTAATCTCTAGGGGTCGGTAAATCCATCTCGGTAAGCATCCCCAAGCCCAGTTATTACTAATCACGCGCTCAACTGAATCTTTTAGAGATGAATGAGTTTTTTCGAGGCAAGTCGAGAAAAGATCCGAGGGTTTGCTCATTAAAATGCAATTTCGTCATCGTTATCATAGGGATCATTGCCGAACTTGCAGCACCACACAAGATGGAAGTGCTTCGTGGCAAGCTAGCAAAAAAGATCTGCCAAGCTCGAGATTCTTGGCATGAAAAATGGGGAAACACGGATTTCTTTGACATGACTCTTTATTGAATTATGGAAAAAAGGCCAATCTCGCTTCAAATGTCAATTCAAGAGATGCAAAGTTGGATTAACCACAAAATACGAGCTCGAGGGTTTGATGGATTGGATTGACAAGGGGATGTCTTGTTCAAAGATCTGGCCCCCTGCAAATACGAACTAAATTTGTGATCGTGGTCTGTTATTGTCAAGGTCCAAGGTCACTCAATTTCCCCTTCAAGGCAGAAATTGAACTTCTCAATGATGAAAGAGGTAGCTACAACCTTCTTGTCATGTCATGTGTCATGTTATTCTGAAATTTTCTGTCTGGACTATCTATTTCAAGACTCTATGAATATCAATCTGGATAATGTTGAACCGTGTACGATATGCCGATGGGTTTCATATCGATTTGAGAAAGTGGAAGATTCATTATTTACATCAACTCTTTCCACCTCTGCCTGTCATGAAGTTGCCACTGAGAGCCCATTACAAGATTTATTAAAGTCATGATGCAAGCAGCCAAGAGAGAGAAATCGAGTTATGTTTCTTTTTTCTTCCTCCTCCTCTCTCTCTCTTTCTCTCTTTCTCCGAACTTCCGATACCCAACCAACAAAGTGGGGCTAAGCCAAAACGGCCAACTCAAGATTTCTTCTCGAATACCAACTCGAGACTTCTTCAAACTCTTGGACGAGCCTCATAAAGAACGAGAGGGGGAGTAAAAAACGTCCGACTTTGAATCAATCTATTCTAAAGTTGGCAGCTATGGTTTCCATGTGGGATACCTCACGCATCCTTGGGTATGATGAGATCAAATAGGAAAAGAAAATCACCTCATATCTTTTGCCTTGTATGGTTGGGCCATAAGATATGTTTGAGTCTCTTCAGGGGATATTTTTCTTGGTTAACCATTGTGATGGTCATTTTGGCCACATTTTCCCTCTACACAAACAAGACAAGTTCTGGTCATTGTTCGGGGGTAGCTGGGCCTTTTTTGAGCGAATCAATGGTTTCTCTAGATGCAGTTGAAGATATCATCACACCGATATCCGTTCTGTCATCTTTTGTCGCATTGTCTCATCATTTCCATCCCAAAATGGACGAGGCATTCGGAATTTCGGATAGCTTTTCTCCATCGTCCTCTTCTCCTTGGTGCGACTTCAAGGTTGGATGCCGGATTTCATGGGTATTGTAATGAGGCTCCGGATGGCTTGAAATGCCAAGATGATTTCTTCATACTACAGTGTCGTGTCGATACCTGACTGACTACTTGGAAACTCTATGATGAAGGGAATCCAGTCCAAGATCAGGAACATGATAAGTCATAAAGGCCAAGAAAGATTTCAAGAGAACTCGTGTTGCGAACTTGCCGGTTTTATTGAGTTTGAAATTCGTCTCGAATGACTGGTAAGAACTCTATTGTTCTAGTCTAGCGTTTATCTTCTATGGCTCAGTTGATTTTCAACGAAACGGTCAAATTGAATTCTACAGTTTATGTGTGTGAGGATGTGCTTTGATTTACAGATCAATAAACCATTTCTCACTTCAAATAACTTTGAATTTGATCGAAGAAAGTCGCCATTGTTGCACGTAGGGTTTGAGTAGGAACGCAATGAGTGGGTTGAACATTTGGATGACACACATTCTTGGAAAGAGATTGACGCAATCGCTACAAATTTTCAGAGGACCTCCAAAACTGACCTCTCAGCATTCCACAAGTGGTCAAGCTTGGCCACCCTAGAGCCACTAATCAAACATTAGAGTGATCAAGTGCCTCATTCATAGACCTGAATCAATTCGTAATCTAATTCTGCTCGGACCACAGACCCGTCAAAAATCGAATCCGAACGTAGGAGGACGTACCGAGTAGTCAGTGATCAGACGAAGAGCGCTTTCAAAATGGAGAAAGTTGACATTCAACTTGACTCAATGAAGGGCAATCAGATGCAAAATCATGACCCACCACTCAATCAAGTCCATTATGAGCTCCATATTTGAACGTGAGCTTAAAGCACGTCATATATGCTTGTCCCTACGTAGTAGAAGGCAGAGAATTCGACCGAGTGAGAGAGGTGGAAAAAATGAAGTGATCTTGAAATTCCTCGAGGGCAAAAAAAGGCTCAATCATCGTGAAAAGGACCCCAAATTTCATGTTTGTCAAGGGAGGATAGGGTATGCAACCCACTTTTGTGTTGATTTGATTCAGAAATTTTCCCGACTCTTCTCATCTCAAAGAAATTGGGGTGACAATCGAAATTGGCCCAATTTTCTCTCACTTCACACCATGAGACTGTATAAAGTTGGCTATTGTGGTATCTGTATATACACGTACAATACAATACAGACGTCAGCAAAGTGGCCATTCCTTCCGTGGGTAATTGGACAATAAATTGTTTTGAGGATCTCGTGTCTGTCTGGTTTGGCTCCATGGCAAGAAATGCCACCAGATATGTGTTTTTGAGTTTTTCCAAGGGTTCTTCGTGATAAATGAGAAGATGACAATGGGCGAATAATAATGATGTCAGAGGGAAGTTCCATTCAAGGTTACGAAGGGGAGGGTGGTTTGAACAATCTCTTGACATGGAATCGTTGAATGCTTGGTTAAACCAATGCCACTTTGAATTTATGCAAGGGAAAATTGAAGAAGCCAATTGAATTGCAATCTCGCATATTTTCAAGCTTCACAAGCGAAGTGGCTTTTCTCAGTGGAAATGTCAATGTCTTCTTGGGTCGGCTGGAGATCGCCCGAATGAATTTCGTTTGATGCATTTCCCCCCACTTCACACACTCACATCTGTTCTGTTCGTACAGATCTCCGTGTGATTATCTGCCCATCATGGCCGGAGAAAAGTTCCACGGAAAAATGACAAATGTAATTATCAAACTTGCAATTCCTGTTACCTCTTCCTTCGTTCGTGTTCTGGTCTTCTGTTCCTATGATCCCGTGTTGGAAATCTCCACTTTAAGATACTCAAGGGGTAAAACCAAAGTCAAAGTCAAGTCTGGGCTCAAAAGCCGTTTTGTTCCGTCTCTGCACGCTTTAACGTCAATGAAGGTAAACTGGGAAGAGCATGGTCGTTTGATGATGATGATGATGATGGTAGTTGTAGTAGTAGTGATGAAGATCCAGAGTTGGAAGTCCTGTCAGAGACGTTCATTTCGTCATCTGAGAGTCACGCTTCGTACTCAAAACAAGGATATTGACACACAAAAATCTGAGTTTCCTTGCCATTGCTAGTGCAATCCTGACAGGGTCTTCCTCGTCATTCAAGTCAAATAGGCTATAAATCATTCTTTGACTGTTATTATTTCCTCCCCGTTTGTGTGGGTCACTCACTCACGCCTTCCATGGTGAAGAGAGATCAATCAGTCTTCTTCAAAATGCATTCAGTTGCTCAATATAGCGCTCTGATCTTGTTTTCAGGTGAGTGACATGCCTCCTCTTCATTGACCCGAGGGCGCCTTTCAAATTTACTCAGGGATCAACCTAATAACACGTATTTACGTGGTATTCAGGCGGTGATGATAACTAGTACCGAGCGTCAGACGGTGTCATTTGCCGAGAAGTCGAGGCTTGGCACCCAAATCTGCCCAATTTACGAGGCTCGTGCTAAATGACCGTCTCATGCCGCACTAATTAGACCTAAATCTGCTCGAGACAAGAAAACTAGCAGTATTGAACATCTCTTGAGGCTCTTCAGTCCCTCCACGCTCATCATCTGAGGTTTTTGGAGGCATAAAGAAGACCAAGACAGAGTGATGCCATTCGCACTCATCGGTCTTCTTTCAACAGACACGAGAGGCTTCACTTTTTCCTAGGCTCATATGAGATGTCTGCTTGTTTAATAGGGTTTCGAAGATAAGTTTTTGGATAGTTTAGTTTTTTCAATTCATAATGAGGCAAAGAAAAACTTCTTTCCTCGTGATTGAATCGTCATTTTTTAAAGTTTTTTAGACGCGTACAAATGATTACGCCAACCCCCCAAGATCGACCTTTTTTACGTGCAAGCGTTTTTGAGCAATTTCCCGTCAAGCTCGAGCTTCATTTCACTTGTTTGCGCTCTCGTACAAATGGCAACCCTGAATGGCTGAAGCAAAATGGCAAAAGACGGAATCGAAAGAGGGAGGAGGGAAGACAATTGAGTTTTTATTGCCGATCATATTTCAAGACAAATAGTAAATCACTTTTGGGTCGTTCCAACCTTCGAGCGTCCATACAATATGGGTCGCACCGGGCTGGTCGTTGCTCTAGATGAAAACGATCTCTCTGGGATTTGATCCACACATATGGTGGGCCTAATCGAATATGATCATGAAATATACAGGAACTTCGCTGACCCTGAACCAAAGCGATTCCACGAGAAAAATCCACGGCCAAAGTGTCTTCCATACGCAGTGGGAAGAGTAATGGTTTTTAATTCATTTCTATTTTTCTTTGTCTTCGCCTTGAAGCTAATGAAACAATGGAATTAAATGACAACAGGATGATCCGCGGATTTAGTCTTGGTTCCAGCTGAACCTGACGTCACTCCTCCATGCTCGAGGAGTGCAATATGAGGGTGGCCTAAGGTTAAAAAACCACTGAGAGAGAAGGAAGAAAATGCTATTATAATAGGTCATGAGTCTGAAAGTACCCCGTTCCTCAAAGCTCGCTTGCTTGCTTGCTTACTTGACGACGAAGCTGTTCACTTGTGTTAAGGAGACAGGGGGCAACCTTTGCAATTACTTCCATTCTCAATTTCTCATATCTATTCTCTCGGGCCAGTACACTACAGTTCAGAACATGAAAAACCTGCCATTGCCAAGAGACGGAACGAAATAAAAACCCCTCATGTACGTCGTTCGTACGAGTAACCACGGAGTTCACTTCACCAAGATCAGGCAGAGCATCTTCTCTTTCATTCTGCACTTCCCCTTTCCCATTTCACATTGGGCGATGGAGACGAGTTCGAGGAAGACGACTCACTTTTAGATTTCAAAACGCAAAGCAGTCTTCGCCATCCAAACCCTTCCTGGGTTTTGAAATCAACCCGGCAAACGTAAACATCCATCGAGAATTTGAGACTGATGGTGAGTGGTTTCAAGGCCTTGGAACTTTAGAAATGCACAGTAGCTTCCAAAAGCTTCGGGGTATTTCATCCAAATTGAAAGATAGACGAGGTATTGTACATCAAATGGCATTGGGGCGCGTCATTAGGTGAACTCGTAGTAGCTGAAATGACCTTCAGACCCGACTGAAGATCTTTAAACTGAGGATTGAATATGGGATTTCGTCTCCGCCTCCGGTGTTCAATGGGCCACTTGAGCTGCATTTGTGCCATCATTTCAAGTGCAGTCGCCACTTCACGGTTCGAGCCTCGTCTTCTCTTCACCATCACCACCACCACCATCATCATCATCATCATCATGATCATTTCAAGCAAGTTTAGCGCATCTTGGGCCCAAGGCATTTCGAACGTACCTATTTGGCTCCTTCTTTACTTGTTCGCTCGTTGGTTGTTCGTGATTCCGTCACTGAACGAGAATCTCGGTGCACACACGCACACACACACTCACCCACTACTATACTTATGTATAGCGGCATTCTCAGGTTTCAAGATGAGGATGATTTCAACATCAGCCTTGTCTTACACTGCTTTACCTTTTGAGCTGCTTGCTTGCTTGCTTGCTTGCTTGCTTGTTGAGTAGTTCGTTCAAAGCCAACGACAATACTGTCGAGAAGTGATGATGGTGATGCACAAACGAGGCGAAATCGAGGAAGGTCGACATATTTACCAATGGTTGGATGCTGATGAGCATCTTCACTCCTCTCCAAAATAACATTGGAGGTAGTGTGAGAGTGTGTGTTCTGTTAAGTACACTGAGGCGACCTCGGGTGAAAATCTTGTCATTATTGCCTCATGATAAGCATGTGTGTTAGTTAAAAGCCATTTGAAGATGAAGTGGAACTATAGAGTTCTATGGTTATACTCGATGGGTTGGAACCAAATTAAGGGGTCGTTCCAGCATCAATTTCTCGACAGGTTAGAGGGGGCTTGTAATGGCTCTGGCGTTTATGGTCATTCCTGGAGGGAGGAATTCCGAAACGCGTGTTTTTCTCCATTCGAACAGGATGAAAGCATCAAGAATGTGAGTGCGGCAGATCGCTTCATTTGGACCATGATGTCCTATTGCATCAGGCCTCAAAAGTGATGGATCGATTAGGGACTCGAGGATAGTGGCAGGCAGATAGATATCCTGTTTTACGTGCTTGTTAGAGCATTGAAAGTCCGGCCCAGAAACTTGCTGACCTCACTGCTTACACCAATTATCATTATCAGGAGGAATCAATCCCCTGGAGGAACGTGTCCGAGACCATTCCAGAAATCGTGGATCAGAACGTTTCTCGATTATTTGGTGTCTCTCAAATTCGAGAGATCGAGTTTGTTTTATTCTTTTCCTTTTGATGCACATCTCCTCACATCAGGTTGCATTGGGAGAGGTAAAAATGTTAATCTTTCTCAAATTAAATTATTCCCAATATCCATCGGGGATCTTCAATATTTTTCGAGAGAGATCCCGCTGTTTTTGTAGATCTTTGTCTGCTCTGATGCAATCGATTGAAAAATCCTCTCAACCCAAGCGAGATCTACATAGATTCTCTTCTTGCTCTTGCTCTTCAAGAGGGTGGATACTTGAACTCATAAAGTTTATGGATTCGGAATCAACAGTTCTCCTCCCCTTGATTCCCCTTCATTCTCCGCTTTAAAGCTTGGTTAGGTGAAAATTCGGATCGTCAAGTTACCCCTACTACATTTTGCAGTGGTGCCAAGGGGTCCTTCAGAGGTCATCCAAACGTGAGACTGCATCCGAGCAAGTAAATGCCTATAAATGGCATTTCTCGCAACCTCAAGAGCTGCCAGCACCACGAGATTGTAGTAATACTATTGCAGGGTCGTGTTTCTTTTTTGACTCGCACAAAGAGCGAGCGACTCTCAAGGTACTTGGCTACATGCATTCTGAACTGAACTCGGTACACGCAAAGAAGAGGAAAAAAGACACAGTGAGGATCCACCAGGGAATCGTGATTTTCATGGGTTTCGAAAATCAGATTGGGGATCTTGCCAGCTGAAAAATTAGCCATGGTCTCTATGACAGACATGAATGGTAGTGCTCGTTGTAATCGAAGTCGAGATGGAGGCTTAAAGCTTGGGAATGAAGGTCTCGTCAAATTTGTTGGGGTCTCCCGAGGGGATGCGACGGTCTTGTCTCTTAAAGGGAAGTCTCTTGGGTTTGGCTCGTTTTGACAATTTGTTGCGAAAACTTCCTTTTTTGAGACGCATGTGACGTTTTCCCTCGCAGGTCCGTCCGCTAAACTAATAAAATCGAGCCCAGGTTTTTGAAGAATTTAGAACTTTTGAATGTACGTACTGATTGGGTTACCCAATATTGCTTAGAACATACGAGCTTTGTTCTAGATTGATCAATGAAATCAAAATTCGTTGCAAAGCAAGAGTGTATTGTTGCAATGTCCTTGGGAAAAAGGCAGAGGTAATCGAAATGAAATCAAATATCCGGGAATCGAATCAGTCTCCACGGGAACAAAGAGCATATTACTTGGAATCTAGACTTCTGCATCCTAAATAGTGTTCGCTTACTCCCACTTATATTAATTTCCCTGCTTTCATGGTCAGCCAAATTATCCTTTTAAGGCAAGACACCTTTTCTCTAACATCCGGTTATTGTTAACCGAGTCTATCGGGAAACAATAGACTTTTTCATGTCCGAACAAATGAGGCTTTTGAGCTGGAATCTTGACCCTCCCCCTCTTGTTGCGCAATGTTGATGAAAATCAAATTGCCTCCTCATTCAAAAGGTAGATAGAAGGAATGGTCACTAGGATAACCAACCTCTCCACATCAAAGCAATTTCGGTACTAACGATGATGCCGAGAAGTCCTGCCATTTTCCCCGCCTGGCCAAAATAATCTCTCACATGTCACGGAGTTATTGAGCCGTGCATAGAGCATTATTAAGGGTCAAAAGCCGGAGTGAGTTATCTCTTGAGTAGATCACAGATGAAAATCTCTGTTTGGATGTCTTTTCTAACGGTCCCCAGTCTTTTCGGAAGACGGATTTTGTCCTTTGCGAGAATGAATTAATCTTGCCCTGAAGAAGGACCCTCCAGGTGGAGAATAATCCACACTGACTGGCCTCACTCGTCCAAAGATGGGGGAATGAAAAATGTCCTCCTACTCGTCTCAAAGTGGCAATGAATCGATCTGGAAATTTATTTTCGAACCTAAGAGATTTCGTGGAGGCAAAAGTTTTTTTTCTCAATTCAAGGTTCTCACTTAAGTGTCAAAACTGCCTCGAGAGAAACGGGCGCCCGAGAGGGAAATTGGAATATTCTGTTAGGCCCCTAAATCAGAACCATTTTGATTCGCGTAATCCCTCGAGGGGTTGAATCCTCACCTTGAACGCGTATTTCCCCTTCCATCGTCTTTAGTCTGATAATTGGGCACTATAACTTGGAGATTTGATGTCCCTATTCAACAATGCCTTGCCCGTTCATTCATTCATTCGTGTAATACGGTATGATTAAATCCTTGCGCAATCGAGTAATCTTTGAAATCTCATATCATGATGCCATTAGCCGTCTCTAAACGTCTCGTTAGCATGCAAATATTAATAGCTTTTGTTTTCTGTGTTATTGGTGTATTAAATAAGTGTCTTACGAAGTCTTTTTCTCTCTGTTGAGTGTTTTGATCATGAATGAATGGCTTCTTAATGCAGAAACCAATTTCGAGGGATGTAATGTCGTCCTTCCTATTAGCAAACCCCCGAGATGCCCCTCGTTTGAAAGCTTGATCGAATGACTTTGCAATCCAGCGTGACATTAGAATACTATTAACTTTACGATTTGATATGCATTAGGATGCATTGGGTCGAGAAGAAATCTGAGCCACGGCTTACCCTCGAAGTGACAAGGCTGAAATATGATTTCCATTACAAATCATTAATTGAATCAGACCTGCTTGAGAGTTCAAGTCTTTAATGGCCGACCACCAACCTCAAAACTCGGTGAGAGGCGCGTTTCTCTCATTACGGAATGGAGAAATATCGTACCAAAGTGCCAACTTAGAAAACGACCAGGATGGCTATTTAGGGAACCAACCAACCAACCATAATGGATGCAGGGAGGAATGTGCATTGCTCAAGAAAAAGGGGGGATCGTGTATTTGAAACTAGTCTGACAACTCAAAATAGAAGAGAAAGAGGAAATCCCCTTTGAAGAGGCTTTCAAGCCCCAAACAAAAATTGCGAAATGTATTGAGCATTTTGTGTTCTTCAGCTTCCTATCGACCTTCCTACCTCTCTGTCTATCTAGTATCGATCTATTGGGCCTCATCTTAGTTGAGTGCCTATTATTTCACACTGCACTCGTCATGATGTGTGTGCGAGGTCCTTTTGACAGGCTTGTGTCAAAGCTTCAAGTTTCTGCAATCTCGTAGTCTGATCACTTGGACACTCCTTCTTCCTTTCTTAATTCTTCCTTTCTTTCCATTTGAATCGATATTGGTTGGGGGCGATTATTTTCATTTGTGACATCAGCTTTTGGATCCGAGGTGGCCGTGAAAGTGAGCATTATTGTTAGGCTTTTGAGATGGGAGGCACCAAGAGTTTCTTCGTGATGGTTTGATTGCAATAAAACAAAGGTTGATGAACAAATTGATTCCATTTCCAACCATGAAGCCTGGAGGTGATGGAAGGCACCTTTTGCCCTTCACAAGACTTGATTCTTATGACGTCTAACTTGGCTTCTAAAAGCAGCAAGCCAATGGGCATCTTATAATTCTTATCTACCCATTAAACTCATTGTTAACGGTGCCTTCACTTTCCCTCGGGCTGACAATTGAATCAAAATATAGTATTGTGAGCATTGCTGACAAAATGTGCAATTAAATTAGTGATGTGACTTGGGCGCTTGGGCAAGCTTTTTTTCGTGACATCGCACACTGGGGTCGCCAGTTTACCTTCAGTGAAATGGTATTCCCTTCTGCCTACGTATCTTCAAAAGCCCGTTTTTCAAAAAGAAGCACTGAAACGCGCCCCTTACTTTTGTAACTTTGGATCAGGGTTGCAAATTAACCTCAAATTTGTGTTTGCTTCAGTTAGTTAGCAAAGCACAACATCTCCATTACGTGACCCTACCTTGCAACCTCCCGTGAAAAAACTTGCCCAAGCCCAGATTTCACATCACTAAATTAAGTGCAGAAACCGGCATCAAAGCTTGAGTTCTTTTCGCCCAAAGACAGAAAAAAATATGGAGATTGTTTTTCATTTCATCAAAGTTTACGTTTGACAAGTTCGATCACATTTTGAGTTAATTAAAGTAAGAATTACAGTTTTAAAATAGCGACATTTACAACTTCACAGATTTTCCCATTTCAGTAACATTACAAACAAACAGCAGATTGATAAGAACAGGCTGAAATGATAAAAAAGCTTCAAAAAAATTGAAATATTACGAAAAGAGCAGGCCAAGAGGCTTAAAAGATCTGAACAAAGTTTTTTTTTTTAGAAAAATACATTTGCAGATTACTGACAGCCTCGATGATTAGACCAAGCCTGGCCAAATTTAGGTCTTTCTTGGGCTAAATTTTTGAGACCGATCTGTGGAACCATGAGTGATAATGGCAAAATCAGGTCTAGCTTGCTTTTAGCATACCCTCAGTGATTCTTCGGCTCTCTTAGCTACTAAATTAGTCCTCAAAATTGGCTGTGTAGGCTATTTAAATTTTCAAGAGTTGGCCAGGTTGTCTGACGCAAAGTGCCTTTGTTAGAGTCTGCATCCAAACTTTTATCAATTTCAATTTCGCTTGTTTAATATTTCTTCCTCTACTGAGTTTCAAATTGATATTTCATTATTAGACAATTTATGAACCCGCTTTCTACGCATATTCTACGTTGATATACTTGGATGCTTTCGCAAGTGCTAAAAGCAAGATTAATAGCCGTTATGTCGGGAAGAGTGTCAATAGAGTGAGCCATTGACTTGTTGGTCGTTGTTCGGGCGCTTTTGGCCTTAGGGTCAGAGTCGATTTGCAGCACATTCATCTCATTCTTCTTTGCCAATTACGATCCGAGGCCTGGAGATATTTTCCTTGGACGCTCATTATTCCCTATCTTTGGCGGTCTTTCTCTTCAAGTGTGTCCGGGTTACCCTCACACTCACTCACTCACTCACTTACGGAGCCGCCGACATCGTCGTCGTTCTAATTATTATCGGCATCATCATGCATTCACTTTGTTTCTCATCATTACCATTACTGTAAGAACTCAAGAGCCCACTAGCCAATGTACTTAAGTCGGCAAGTTTGGCAAATTGGCACTCACGCTTGTCTGAAACAAAATCGGCGCATTTTTTATTCAAAACATTCAAAGCAATCTCGCTGCTAGCCTTTCATCTAACGAGGTTGGTTCAAGACTAAAAGAGCTGGTTCTTAATGGTATTCTTGGGTTCACTTTCAAGCATGTCGAGCAAAACACGACGAAGCAATTCAAGCAATATTGCACTAAATACTCGAGCATACATCCAATTGTGGGAAATGGAGAAGATAGAGAGCATATATATCGATTGCAATTGCGATTTTGCATGGAACGTGTCGAAGTGCTTCACGTACCGAATTCGCAATCTTGATTTTCTTCGTCCTCCCACCCTTAGAATATCCAAAAGGAAGTTTGGGAGAATGAATGTGTGCACTTCAGATCGCTATTGGAAGTTCATTTTTGCTAGATCACCCTCATTCTTTAAAAAAAATCCCACATCCACTGAGAGAAAGAATTTCACGTCACAAAAAGACTCACGTCATTCCTTCGTTGACTTTCTGACCCTTGGGTTGGCTCACATCTTGAAGCGTCCATAATGAGCCCCAATCAGCTCATAGAACACAGAAGTGTATCTCTAAGTGAGATTGGCATAATTTGGTTTTTTTTCTAGTGCCTCAAAAGCCTCCCACATGCACTTGCTATGGCAAAAATGAGCGGCTCAAAAAGTTTGCCACAAGTTCGTTACAATAGTACCTGGCATTTCTTTTCTCGATCACCCATGATGACGATCCTGATTCTTCATTGGTCCGACCATCACTTTTAAGATCCGTCATGCATGAATTCATGTTTACTACGGGCCAACCAACCAACCAAGGGCCAGTCTCCTTTATACATAGTATTCTCTTCGATATTGGAGACAAGCGATGCTTCCCTGGCGCTCCAATTTTCCGTTGATTTTTTTTCAAGGCCAAGCAACTTTCACTGTTCGCGAGATGGAAATCCCAGTGAATCGTGAATACAGCGAGGAAAAGCTCGATTCCTCAGTGGTATGCGCACCGCGGGATGGCTTAAAAAGGAATCTGCATTTTTTCTTTTGGCAAACAGTAGAATAGGAGATTTGGCGTTCCAAGAGGAAGCCGTAATTACCACGGCATCTTTTCTTTGGCTAAGGCGATGGTCAACAAAGAAAACTTTGAGAGGAAAAGATTTTGGGTACTTTGGAAGTTGAGATGGTTATTCGTAAACTTCGAAGAGAAAGGAAACGATCCCCCGATTGCAAGTTGACCCTCATTAAACAGGATGCTGTAACATGAGCGAGCTTGTAAGGAAATAATTGAGTATCACTTTTTTGTATCGAAGCCATCATTCATCGATCAATGTACCGCAGTGAATGGAAAATGCTCTGTTAATTAGCGGACTGACAAGCGCATAATTGACGGGAAGACATCAATGATGCAGAGATCAAAGAGTGAATGAGAAATCCGCTCAAAAGCCCAAGGTCTCTCATGGCATGACATCATCGACTTGAGTCAATACAGTGACAAAACATTCCGGGAATGCAATCATCACTTGCAGGCGATTCCACCGGAACATCAACTACCGACCCATACCACATACTCACCCAACCTCTTTTTTGTGTTCCAGGCGTGATCCGTCTTCCCTTGGGCATCATGAGATTCTCCTTTCTGGGAGCGAGTCTCCTACTCCTCTCTTGTTCTTCACAATTCGGCGTTTTTTCACAAGAGGAGTCTAATCCTTTATGGAGCGTCACCCTCAGCGATCCAGACAGACAAGGCCGATTCTTGAGCGTCCCGGTTCAATACGGCAACTGGGTGCCCATCGCACATGCAAAGCAAACGATTGAGGCTGTGGCCTCCAAGGTCCAAGCCGGTTTATCCCCGGTGATCACCGATGATCTGGAAGTGGAAGTAGTCCCTGCTTCCGTGAATCTAGTCAGGGAGCGAGTGGATGACCACCCCGTGGAATATGTGGACACTCAAGGGTCGGTTAATCCAAATGCGTTCAGAAGACCGGCTTGGCGAGCTCCGGGAGGGAATCTAAGACAACAATGGCCTTATCGGCGAAATGATAGACACCGAAGTCATCGACGAAATCGTAAACTTCCATCAGGCGGAAACAGTTTTGTCGACCAATTGACCTCATTCTTTAAACCCAGCTCGAAGGCTCAACCTCAGCAATTGACAAACAATAGACCTTATCCGCCACCCCAACAAGCTTCTGCCGATTCCTATACTTCAGAGTCCTTCAATGTTGGAACCGTTTTGAACAATCTCCCCATCAATAGATTGAGACAGAAACCTTTTGTCCCCGTGAATGCCGTCCCTACCAATCCTACTCCGGTGAATGTTGTTCCAGGACCTTCTTTCAACATCCCTCCCACTCAGCACAAAGAGATTTTGGCCACCAACAATCCAGTCGTGAAATTGGTCCCTGCTCCAGATCTATCTCAGGTATTGCAGTTTGAGAATTAATCAAAAAACCCTCTAAGAGATAAACCATTGAAACCTGTTTTAATTCTAGGAGGGACCTCCCATAATTGAATTGGGAGGATCTGATACCTTTCACGGTTCAAGGTATCAAGATGATAAATACGACCATTTGTCCGGTTTTGTTCCAGTGGATTTCGAACATATCACATCAGGCGAGAAAGTTGAGCGTCATCCCGATCTCGATCATGCTCCTAAAGATTTCTCCGTCGTTGTGAGTGGACTGGATAGGAACCCTAACCCTGAAGAGTTGGCCGAATATCTGAAGGAAGGATCTCAAAAACAGTTAGGAGCCTACATTGCACCCAATAATGAGGACGTCCCCGATGGATTTAGAAAGATCGATTTACCATTCATGGAACATGATCAAGATGTTGGCAATTTACCGTCTGTTTTCATCGCTCCAGTTGGATTCAAAGTTCCTGCAGGCTACAAAGGCCACCCGCTTCCCTACGATCCTGAGTTAGCTCAAGTTGATCCCAAGGGAACCACTCCTCCAACATCTGGCATCAATTTGGTGTCCAGAACTGAGCCACCCGCCGAAGTTCATGAAACCACGACAGCAACGGTGATCATTAGAGATTCCGCTGCCCTCATAAAGGACAAGATCAAATTGGCCAAACAAAGGCCAGCTTTGAGTTCTTTCTACAGAGGTAAGCAGGCTAGTTCAGAGGCTTTTGAGTCGAGTGAGGACTCGAAGAAGAAACGCAGGATTCTCACAAAGATTGTTCGAAGACCGTTCAACAAGGTCAGGAACTTCTTCAAATCAACTGCTCCTCCCACGGTTGCACCCTCTACCACTCAAGAAACTCCAGTTGTTGTAGTTGAAGACGACGAAGTTTCGACAGAAGCAAAGATCATTGAAACTCCCGCGGTGAATCCGTTTTTAACCACCAAAACACAAGATCTTTTCAGTTCTGAGGCTTCCACTATTCCAACTGTGCCAGTCACTACTTACAAACCCTCTTTAGATCTTATCATCACTTCCACAGCACCAGCGGTCAAAGAAGAAGAGTTTAACACTGACAATGAAGAAGCTATCGAATTGGAAGATGTTGCATTAGAAAACATTGAAGAAGAAAAGGAACCACAACCAACCCAGCCAGAGTTACCAGAAGCACAAGAACCATACGAAGTTACCGAGAAGGAGCAAGACTACATTGATGAGGTCGTGACCAGTGGTTATGAGCCCACTGTTGTTTCCCGAGTGGATCACTTTGAACCAACCACACCCTTCGCAGAACCAGACACTAATGTAGAGGAAGAAGAGAAAGCAGAGGAGGCGGAAGAAGAAGACCAATTTGAAAACAAGGAAGAAGAGGCCTTGTTTGTCACTTCACAATTTATCCCAACTGAGCCTAATTATCAAGAGGTTTCCTCTGTCTCCACGACTGAATCAACAACCACTGAAACCAAGGCCCCAGCTTATGCTCCAACTCCGTTCGCATTCGTGCGACCTGTTCGACGATTGGACTCGTATCGGTACAAGAAGAGCACCCCAGCCACAGCTGGACCACCCACACAAACCACCACCACTGCCACAACCAGTGCCGAAACTGAGCCACGACGATATCTCATTCCTAACCGGAACAAGTACACCAACAAATTCGAAAATAAGTACGAAAACACCTACGGACAAAGGATTCGCTCGAGGAAACGTCCCGCTTTCTGGGCCAATGAAAGAGATCAAACTCAAGAAGAATCGCAAATCGACAATCAAGAAGGCAACGAAAGTGTTACCGAAAGCTCTCCTTATGACCAGAAATTCCGTCCCTTCTTCGACCAACTTTTTGACAAACTGACCAATGGCGGTGAAAAGAGTCTCAAGAAAAAGCGACCCATCCGTCGGCGGTTTAAGGGTAGACGACGAAGCACCACCACCCCCAACCCATTTACCATTGACGCAGAGATTTATGAAGTCGATCCCAACTCAGGCGAGATCTTGATTGAGACTGTGACGGAAGAACCAACTGAAGAGACCACGGTGGTATTTGATGCCTACGACCCACCAAAGCAATACACCGATGTCTCTCCTCATTCAAATGACTACGAACTATTGGATATCGCCAATCCCACCACCCCTGAGCCGACACCCACGACTCCCGTTACAATCCCACCAAGCTTCAGCACCGAGTCTAGTGTTCCTCCTCTGGAATATCAAGAGTTTTCTCTGGTTCCTGACACTGCCATTCTCGTTGATCATGAAACTGCCGACAAACATTCAACGGTGGCACCTCCCCAACAACCGGTTGTGGTCCAAGATCAAGAACAAAATCAACCTCAAGCTCAACCTCCATTCCCTACGTTGGTGAACATCCCTAACCCTTACGTTTATCCCGAGGCTCCATTGAACTACGACTACGTCGCCAATGACCTCATCGACAGAGCCGATATTGATGCCGACAAGCTGGATTACGCGGACAACATCAACAACATTGACTACACTAGCGATGCTCAAACAACATCCACCGTCAACACCGATCGGTTGGCCTCGTATGAGAAGCAAGTAACCCCTTCATTGGAGATTGAGAGACAACATAACACACAATACAAGGAACCAAATAACCTCTATAATGAACATAGCCAACAACGCGTGAGCGCATTGGAGGGATCGTTTGTTCCCTTCAAACAAAATAAGGATGGTTTCAAGGGCTATTCCTATGTTGAAATTCAAAGGGATATCAATCCAACAACGGGAGAAATTCAATCAGAGCCGATTTCAATTGAACCTGTTCCCGTTGAAGACATTAAAGCCGTTCAGGAAGCTTTGGAGGAAGTGTACAATGACCCCAATGTGGATACACTTGCACTCCCGGTTGGAGTGGAAATCGAGGTCGAACAAGATTATCCTATTGAGGAGACAACCTCCACCTACAACTATGAGCAGGAAAACGTTGAGGATGAGGATGAGCAGGCTGAAGAAGTGAACACCCAATCTCCTGAGCGATTGGTAGAAGACACAGCAGTAGATGTTGAGATTTATGAACTTCCCTCAGCCTCTGTAAACACTGTCGAAACCGTGGAGACAACGTCCACTCCAGATGAAGAAGTTGTTTCCCAAGACACGACTGTTCCACCCTATGTGTTTCAAACTTATGAAGAAGAAACCACTGAAAGTGATGAGAAATCTGTAGCGAGTGTACCTACCACACCAGCTACTGAGCAAACCACCGAGCAACAATCTCTTCTTGCTGAATCAACTACTCAAGAACCAACTGTCACTACGGAAAAGAGTCTATTGAACAATTTCAATCTCGGCGGAATTTTCGATTACTTCCTTCCTCAAACCACCACCACTCTCAAGCCTGAAGTGACCACGGAAGTCCCCGAGTTGGCTGAAGTGACAACTGAGGAAACGATCACAGAAGAAGCATCAACCTTCCCCAACCATCTCCTTGCCTTGGACTCTGTTGAAGAAACCGCACAAGAACCACAATTGGAAGATGCAAATGAAGAGGAAAATGTGCAAGTCAATTTTTATGAAGAAGAACAGACTCTGCTCCGACAACCCAACCGAAATGAGTATCCCAAAGCCATCGACACTAACACCTTCAAGGTTCCTTCGGTCCCAAACCAAGTTGGACCTCCAAAGAAGTTTTTGGAGGATAAGTTGGGGTATGTCGTTAAGAAACGAGAGCGTCTGATCAAGAATTGGGTCAATCGCCAACGTAAAGATAAGCCCAAATACGGAACCGCCAGGCCGTCCCCTGACAACTATGAATATTCAGATGAAGAACTCTCCACAACCACTCCCCAACACCTTTTGGCGCCCTCAACCACATTGAATACACTTTTGGCACAAGGAAATCCTGATGAATCACTCCAATCTGAAGTGGACAAGGCCTTTTTCCCATTCGCACCCACAATTCCACCCAAGGGTAAGTATTCAAACGAGGAGGAGGAAGATCCGGAAACGGATTCGAACCCCGCACCTAAGAAGCACCAACTGAAGAAGCAATCATTCTTGGACAAGTACACAAACGCCAGGAAAACGCACTTACTCAAAGACACGATCTTGTCGAAACCACCAGCGACGCCTGAATTGGCTCGCATTCCCATTGGAAGTAATCCAAACGTGTACAAGAAGTGGGCAGGCAACTCCCTGAGTCAATCCGAATTTGAGCGGCAAATTTTGGGCGTGTCTACGGCCACAGAGGTTTCAGTGAAATCGATGATTTGTGTGCGAGGTCGGTGCTACAATGCGGATGATATGTCTGATATCATCAGCTAATCCTGAAACGAAGCGTTCTTTTCAGTGTTACTACCGTTATCAAATTTCAAAAGTGTCATACAAAGATGCGTTTTTGTGCATAGTCCATGTTGTGCCAAAAGCACAAACCTCCAACCTCCCTTATCTATAACTACGATAGAGTATTCTACATTAGAACTTACCTTTTCCAATTTTTACTCCCATCGATGTGGGATCACCTGTCACTGAGACCGGATTCCATCGATTAACTTGAAAAGAATTGCTCAAGAATTCTTGTACAAAAATGAGTCCTTTCAATGTGACTTGTACTAGCTCTGTAATTTCATTTCTAGAAATATCCTTACTTCGCGACATCACACGCGTCCTCAAAATGTGTACTATATATTTTTTTCATTTCTCATCTAGGGTTTCCAATAAAACATTAAAACTACTTCTAACCCTTGCCTACGGTTATTCACAACATTAAATCATTAGTCATTACAAATCTTTGGCTTTAGGAAAAAAATATTTCTTACAACAATGAAGAGTAGGCGAATGAGGAAATGAGGATCGTCCACTTTTTTCGCTATTCATATTTTTGCCGTGCAAAATGTAAAACTCATTTTTCCCTCCCCAAAAAATCATAAACCGGTAAATGGAAAAGTATCGGCCTTAAAAAGAACCCTACTATGTCACTATTATCAAAGTCATTACAAATTTGACAAAAAAATTCGTTCATGTATATTTGTCACGTTTTTAAACATTTACTCGGAAAAGAAAAAGAAAAAAGTATGAATTTAATATTTTTGAGACTCCCATCTGAAATCCTGAAACCCATGAGTGTATTGCATTGGAGTAATTCTACTCTTGGGTTGGTAAGAGTAACATGGCATTGAACGGGATGAAATTCCGCACAATGACGTATGGGGTGTCAAAATTGCATGTTCCACATTGCCACACATGTTTTTAAATTTAGTGAAATAGGTCCCCGGCAAAAAATTAAATTATGGTACTTTAAACATGGTGACAGACAAATATTTGAACACGTAACTCTCAATTCCTAGGAGTTTAATGGGCGTGGTTACCTAAAATAACGAAATCTGCCCAGCCATTTGTCAAAATGAATACATTCAAACTCCGTTTCGGTTCTTCGAGAATGCTGAACCAAAGGGCGTTGAATGTCTATCTGGGATACAGATTTCCCCGATATTTTAGAACAGCACTCCATCAAATATCTCCGAAGCTTTTGTCAAAGTTTATTTTAATATGCTTGTTTTTCAATCTGTTTCAAATTCCCCCGTGAAAAAATACTTCCAGAAGTAGGACAGGGTGTGCCTGAATGATAATGTAGTTTATAACGAGGAAAAACAACTAAATACAGAAAATAAGTTTAGGATTTATATGATTGAAAGGGAAGAGACGTGGCGTAATGGTTAGCGCAGTTTCCTATAGTGAGAGAGTTTCCAGGTTCGATTCTCCTCCCCGGCCTTTCTCAAGGAAACTTTTAGACGCTATTCCACACCCACAGAAGGAGAACCAATCTGATTTCGGACAAGAAATTGCATACCGGAAAAACTGGATGATGCGATGGATGGCTTCGTTGGCCGGGCGAGGATCAAACCTCCGACCCTAGCACCCACAATCCAAAAAAAAACTTTTTAAAACTTTTATTACTTCTTTGAAAATTTGTAAACGGTCAATCTTACATGCAGGATGATCTATTTATAACTTATTATGTTTAAGCAAGAAAAAAGAACTAAAAAAACAAAGAGAAAGAGGGCGCTAAATTCTGACGTATTTGAAAATGAATAGATAAGTTAAAGAGACTCTTTTTTTTCTTCTACGTTGTTTAGATGTAGAAGCGACTTAGATTAAAATACTGTTCAATTTACTTATTTTCATTCAAATTTCCGAGATTGATGGTCACGAAGTCCGCAACAACTTAAGATTAAGGAAAAAAAGAGTAAATGTGCTACGTACGAAGTAGGCAATAATTGTACCAAGAACCAAAAAGTCCCATTCAATAATTGCCAAAAAGTTCATAGACATTTCATAAAATTAATCAAGTGGCTGCCTTTTGATTTTTCGTAATCATTCACGTTTTTTGCCTTGTTCCTCTTTGAAATTTATAATTTTGTAATGCCATGATCCTAAGTGAATTCAAATTGAATCATAAAAGGCAAAGCAACTGCATATTTGAAAAAAATGAATCATCTAAAATTAATTTTAGATTTATTCATTTAAAAAATCAATGCTGTCCAACACCTTATAACAGTTTAAGGATTAATTTTGGTTGGCAATTTTCGTGGGCCAAATGGACGAGGTTGGGAGATTTTGGGAAGCTCAGTTTCGAAAAAGTAACAAATCGTTCTTTTGTCAAAGGTGTTTATTTTCAAAAGAGAGAGCACGTTTATAAATGAATAAACAACTATTTTTTATTGTTATTCGCAAGAACAAATTTTTAATGTTAAGGGGGCTAAAAGACATGTTTGCGGTAAAGGATGAGCTTATATCCATCCTAGCCGATCAAAACTGTCATTCGATAGTATTTGTATATGAGGTAAGAAATAATTTCAACATCAACTTATTCATACGTCATATGCCTTAATCAGGAATCATTTCACACATCAATAATAAAGTATGTACGTATGTGTACGTATCGCTTCATGTATATAGACAGAAATACGGTGAAGCGACTCGATCTAAGATGATCATCGTAGCAGTTTCTGTCTCAGTTTAGCACTGATAAAGTGTTTCTCGAACTAACAAACAACGACTTTTTCCTAGTTGAAGCATTGGATGTCTCCTGAAGATTTTGGTTCGATCCATCACTTCTTGTTCCTATCTGGTTGGTGGACCACTGAGCTGCTCCAGTTAGTTGCGGACCACGAGAACCAAAAGCCGCCGCCAACTTACTGAAGCGAAACGAGAATCCTCTTTGGCATCCTCAATTTCAGGAAGAAAAAGTTCATTTCAAAGGCGGCCTTGGTCGGCGTCCCTTTTCTTCGCAAAGATTGAAAATCGAGCTCTTCGGTCGGCTTTTTTGATTCACCAAATGACGCTTTAATTGGCTGCCATTGTGTCGGCAAAGTTCTAGAGACAATTTGAACTTTTGCTCTTCCGTCGCAGTTATTTTCTGCCGACTTCATCACTGAAAACTATCGAAGGAATGTACGACGTCTCCCAGGGACCTCGGTTCCATTCCAATTTTCGACTTGATCTTCATCAGGGAACCAAAGACAGAGGGATTACGCCAGAGGCTCCCTGGAACCTCCAGTCATCGCACGAAGAGGGAAGTAAGTCTTCTTAGACTTGGACTGATAAAATAGAAGTGGATCAGGAGACAAAAAACACTCATTCCAGGCCTGTTTTTTCCGGGTGTAAGCCTTGGATCTGGGCCCAGGTAATCCACATCGAAGATTAGAATGAATAGTTCCACCTCGGACATTGGACAAGTTTGCCGGTCTTGGTTTAAGGGAACTCATCGCTAAAATGTATTTATTGGGGTCACCATCGAGCGTTCCCTTTCAAAAGGGAAACAGTGAGTGGCGCCTTATTCAAACAAAGTGGCTTCTGGACTTTTAAGGAAAGTCTCAAGTGCACTATGGTTCATGGTTTTCTCGGTGAGGAACAATTCTTTTAGTATCTCTGGTTTTGAACTGAACATTGGAAGGGAGAGGGTTGTCTTCTTGGTCGAACTTCACACTTGACCTAGAATTCTCGAGAGCACCTCCAATATTGGAGCAACTTTTAGGGAGACGTCCACGAAGAATGTTCCATCAGATCTGGAATAGGAATTAATTAAGGAGTGAAAAGGACATCGTCATCATCCAAAGACGCATCACAACAACCCGCAACTAATGCTGGAAGCTAACTAACTCTCGTAGTTGGGGGGCAATGCCTAATGAAAGCTTGACCCTAATAAAGAATGTCACGTCCATCAATATTGAATCTGAGCGAGTTCCACGTACCAACACATACGTACTCTAGCTTTCACTTACGCTTGAGAAAATCTCACTCCAGGGTTAGTTCCTCTATCAAATATTGAGGTGGTGGCGCTTCTCTCTTCATTTGGGAAACATCTTGGCTTTGGACATGATTTTTGGAGTATTTGAAAATTTGTCTTCATTTAGGGATGAGTTGCGCATTTACGATTCTCAAGGTGTTCCCCATCACCTCACTTGAATGGAGAGGCCAATGGAACTCTGCGACCTCACTCCCGAGGCCTGGGGGAAGGAAAACGGAGGACGATCTTCAGTGGTCTCATTTCCTTCCCCATCGTTCCCAAGCTCGTGTCTTTGACTCTCGTGTTCCACATTTTTGGTATGGCGATGGAATTTGGTGGAACGGCTCATTGTCGAGGAGGTACCAGGGCAATAATGCGACCTTTGTTGTACATATTGAGTGAGAGCCAACAAGGCCAGCAGGGCCAATAAAGGCCATGGGCTCTGAACTCTCCGGGATGAAGAGCCCGACTGCATTGCCGCAGGGATTTCGCCTGAAAAGAAGTACCAGATCCAAGCATTAGGGGTAAAATGCTCACTGATACATTACTTCAAAAAGTCTTAACGGGTCTTCATTAAAGAGATACACTATATGCTAAAATCACCAGGACTCATTTTCAGCACATGGCTTTGAATCGAGACAACAATAGAACGCAGCCGAGTTATCGGTAATCTTTTGGTAAGCGGGATAAGTAATTAGCTTTAGTCAATCTAGAAATGAGGTTGGTTGACTTGCAATGTGCAATCTTGCATCCAAAGAAACGATAGGGGACGATTTGCTACTCCCCTTTGTTCCATATTCACAAGCGGAAAACGTCGGAATCGAGATCAAGCGACACTTTTTCCGCACGTTTTTGATGTTTTTCCTCCATAACCTAGAATTTATGGCAAATCCTTACATTTCCATTCATACAAAAAGTTGCCTTGGTAGACTTGAAAATATCCAACAATTTTCATCGATTCTACTTTAAAACTTCTATCGGAAAGCTACAAGTACTATATAGTACGAAGTTTGGTTTGAGGCCTGATTTATGTTCGTTGTCATCGATTACAGACCATGTGATGTATGTAGTGACTATTTACACAGCATCCAACGCTACAAAAACACTGCGTATGTACGGTACATTTGGATTGTGGCTCCGAAAAGGAAACACAAAAAAACATTCGGAATGGGCGTTGTACTTTAGAAATAGGGTCAATAGGTGGGTTCCAATGGAGACCTTTGAATAATTGATCCCATCTTCGAGATCTCAAACATAGAAGCGTGCTCTGACTTGAGAGGCTTATTCAAAATTTATCTTGAAATGTAGATTTATCCTCCGAGTTTGTTCGAACCAACCTCCAAAAAAACTAGTGTTTAAATGGTCACATTTAGACAGGTGAACTGGGTCCAAAAGTTGAATACCGTCAAGCATGGCGTTGAAGAACTAATCGGAATTGATAATTATTATCACTAACCGTCGGTTTCCATGTTTAAGCGTCAAAATCTTAAGGCCAGAATATTAAGGCCATGCGGACAGTACACAACAAATACAAAGGAAATGACCAATATTAAAACGACTAAAGGTTCATTACCAACGTTCATTTGGCGAATTCACAAAACACATTTTCCACTCTTGCCAAAATTCGAGGAGTGTTATTTATGGTATTTTACTATACACGGATGCTACTTCATTAAGGGCACAACCGTCTCAGGTATTTTAGAACTCTTGTTGCAATTAGAGGTGAGTTAAGAGCTAGTTCGTCTTTTTAATATTCTATAGCAATTGTAAAGGGTACATTCGTTCTCTTTGTAGACTTTGCTAGCACGAAACTTTTTCATAACTAACTTTTGATTCAAGCGTTTGTTTGAGTTAACCACTTTCCACTGAGCCTTGCTGACCTTTCCAAAAACAAGGCCTTGTAAAATGAAATTTGGTACCTTCAACCGACATTGTCAGGGCTTAAATTTGAACCTTGGAATCAGTCCTTGTAAGATCTGTAGGGGCAGCCAGACTTAAAAGATAATTCGTCGCCTTGCCCATTATCACAAATACTTATTTGACGGAACCATTGCCTCTCCTCCATTGAATCTGCTCATTTGAGAGGAACCAAGTGGAAAAGTCTTTCCCCCAATAACACACTCTCACGCGCACACACAAAACCATTTGATTGGATTCTCTATGGCTAATACGTGCCACTACGTATAATGAAAGATGAGAGAGGGGCCTCCTTCCTCTTCGTATTGGACTGACTGTCTGTCTGTCTATAGTGACTATCCACCAAAAACGAGAAGGAAGAGAAGAGCTCAAACAAAATTAGTGGCCTTCCATCGTGATGGTCAGTTTGTTCAGGCCAATCTATCGGCAGGAAATTACGATTCTTTCGCCAATAGGTACTACCTTCCTCAATCATATTGGGTTCCGGGAAAGGTAAATTGGAACTGGACAGGTAGGCTTTTGCTTTTGGGTGGGTGTTTGGACCCGAGATAAACTCGTCTAAAATCAAACAGCATCCAAGTTGATCATCCATGGGAACAAGTGGGAGTTGTTACATTTGCTCGGATCCAAAATGAGTTGGCACATCATGGCCCCTACAATATCGAAGTGTTGGCTTGCTTGCCTCTGGCTGAAAGATGAAACTGCGTGGAACAAATCGCATTTTGGTCTTGCAACGCGAATGGGTAGTGAGGTTGTGCGGTTAAAACAAGTTCGTTCAAGGTCTCTTCCTCCTTCCCTTTTCATTTCCCACTTCAAGGATTTCTAATTAATTACCAAATACAATGGAGAGGACCAACAAAGTCTCCATGGTCCAATGAGGTTAGCACAGAGGAGAAGGGACGAGGAGCAAAAGGCGGCGACCAGAAACTAAACTACTGTGGAACAGTATGTGTGCGGGTAGTGTGAGAGAGATGAAAATTGAGAGGGACAACCCATACACATACATAAAGCCGGATGACATTCTGGTGCCCAGTTCAATTGAGATTTCAATGCAGATTTCACAATAGCACAAAGTCCGATTCGGGAGCCGGATCCAACTTGGAATCGTCATAGGGATTAAAGGAAAAGTACCCCAAAGTGACACTTGGTAGACGGGAATTCCAGTGGAATTGAAAATGTTCCACCACGTGTTCATCGGAACAGAGTGTGCAAAATGGTCGCTTCTAATAAAGTACCGAGAGCGCAGTTGTTGTGAAAAAGTTGTCTATCCACATACATACAGGGCAGTCCGTAATCAACGCCCCCTAGATTTTAGAAGCATTTTTTGACAAAAAAGGATGCAAAAGTGACTTTTTGGTACAAGTCAAAGAAAAAATGGAGGTGTTAGTCTAAGACTTTGCTTTCTTCATCTACGCAATTTAGTCACTTTTAGACCTTGCAATGTGCGGTCAAAACTAGGATGATCTTTCAGAATAGAGCGTGCATAATTTGAGGGAGGGCACTAGATACAAAATCATAGTGTCTAGATAAATCGATCAGTTTCACATGACTTGTTACGAGTATATCTAAAGATGTTCATTTCAACTGATATTTCTTCAATTCTGGTATTTATTTTTTTGCGGATTTTTTACTACCGCTACAAGGAATGCGATTCCCTGTTAATTGAAGGATTTCTCCCAACAGCTTCAATCCGACCCCCAACAGGATTCAAACCTACACCGGCTAGGGAAGCACTTACACTCGGCTCTTATAAGAACGCATTAGAACGCGCGGCCACTCTGGCTAACTTAATTCCCAAACATTACTAGTAATTCTTCGCTTGCCATTGGACACTAATTACGGAAGACCCTGTACACACGTCGCATCCAGTACTAGATAGCAATTGTTTTGCTCCATTCAAAACAAAGTCTTCCTATCTCGCTGTCATGATTATACACACTTAAATCTAGCGGAATAATCTAGCCGTGGCATTCATGCCAACCAAATACAACTTGTTATCCATTCCTTAGGCCATTGGACCAATTTATGAGGAGACATTTCAGTTCAGTTCAGTTCGTGTGAACTGAGAGAAGAAGAGCGTATGATATTGGATTAAACACAGATTTGCCTGGCTTCGTATAGTTAGAAAACAGTTGATTAGTATGAAAGGACCAAATGCAATGAATTATTTGCGGAGAAAACCACAATTTCCGGAAAAAACAAATCATCAAAATATTGACTGAAAAATTAAACTAAGGTGGGTTTCACGTATTTGCCGAATTAGGGCGTAATTTATTTCAAAGTGGAGGTTCAAGAACCCTTGAAAATATTGCTACATCAAGTTTTCTCTATAGGGCAAATCCACCTATTTGAAATCATGTAAAACTACCTGGAATACATGTAGTTTAAAGCGGCGGCGCCATTTCTTGGGAACGGATATTTTGACAAAAAAAATTCAAATATTCCATGTTCCAACATTCAACGTGGGAACGAACCAGTTGAGTCCTAGTTCTCAAGGAACAATAGGATTTGAAGATATCCGTTGAAAAAAAAGATTAGGATTTTACCTTGAGTCTGAGATAGGCGAGTGGAACAAGAAGAGGAAAGTCGGGTAATATCAAGTATGTAAAGGACTACTCGAACGAATGAAAGCCTTTGGATCAAAAGGACATTCTATGTAGAGATTCGATTGGGCTCGAAATGAGAAACCAAGGCGGAACTTCCAAGGTTAGATTGATCAATCACACGTGTCTTTTATAGCTTAGACATTCGATTGTCCAAATCTTAAGTAGTCCCCGGCGAGAATGGAAACAAAAGTGTTAGTCGGCTTTATCCTCCGTTCCACCTCTTCCACCAACTTGATCAATCATTCCAAGGATGAAACAAAATCCTCAACCGCATCAGGCCATTGGTGTGCTCAAAAAATTCTCACCCAAAAACAATCTAGTTTTCTCATTCGTTCTCTCTCTCTCCTTCCTTCAAAGAGTTTTTGGGATTAACTTGAGTCTCAAATGATGAGCAAATACAATGACCATCATGAAATATCCGGGTAAAATGCGTTAGTAATGACAGAGGTCCATCTCTCTCAAAAAATGGGGGAGAGGAATTAGTAGGGAAGTAATTATGCAAATTCCGTGAGAGATGCGTTATTCTCCGGTCATTAATTTGCAGGCGGAAATTCTAAGCGGCTCAAAGCAAAGAGTAGATGCCGAGCTAGGAATAAGAAAACACTTACTGTAAATGTCTATAGTTCAAACCCTGAGTACATCCATTCCAACTTCAATGATCTTTGGCGACGTATGGCCTTGGAAAGGTCTATAAGGTTACGACACGAACGTATCCACGCTCAGACACACATTCCGACATAATTTTAGCTCAGTGGTCTTGCGAGACTACAGCCGAAAATAGTCCAAAGTCGAATTTCCCACCGAAAAAATGAGACCCGGTTCCTATCCGGAAATGGGACAAGAGTTCGTTCCCCAAATCTAGGTCTCAGCAAAAATTTGAGGTAGGAGCCTTTAGCTCTTGAAGCCCTAAAACTTCCCTCGACTTGAGCTTTACGAAAGGAACTGAGAAGCCCTCGCCGGCAACAAATTAGCAAAAATCCCCCAAGTTCTTATCTGCTCGAGATCAAAAGATCCCCACTTTCCCCGTTTACGAGGCTTTATTGAGAAGAGCAGTCTGATTCTTCCGTTCCGCTTTTCGCCTGGAAAACAAACGCCTTCAGAAATCTGCCAACAAAGTCATAATCCCACTTTTCGAGCACGACAAAACCATCCTTCCACCCACCCACCCACCAATCCAATTGAGCACCTTTCAAGTTCACTCCCAAACATGAAGAAACCTGCAATATTTTCATTGCGAGGACACCCTTCGATTTCGAGAACTCGAGAATGACCTCAAATCTAAAGCCTTCCTTACAATGGTACTTGACGATGTGGGTGGACAAGAATCTCTTAAACCTTGGAGTAGGTTGTGCAATTGGTTTCCTTATTAGATCTTGAGTTTACTGCGGGCTTGAGTGCGAAAATGAAAGAGAATTTTCTCGACGCAACAGGGCTCCACTTTGGCGTGTTCCATTTTGGACCGACCCTCATTTTTGGTCCAGTTGCACTGATAAATGAGCCAACCAAAGGCTTTGAGTATCCCAGCTTTTACACAGGCTCCCTGTAGACCCTTGAGATGAACCAACCTCCTTTCACCTTTTTTTAAACGTACCAAACTCACAGATTTCGCACTAGAAACTTAGATTGAGGGCCTCTTGAGAAACCCTGGATGCAGCCATAATTTCTGGTTTCTCACAACTTAATAATGAGCGGTGAATAATGAAAGAGGTAGATATTCTGAAGATCAAACAAGCTCTTGATGATCGATAATCTGCGTTTCAAAGTTAGTAATCTGTGCTTCTCAGTTCATGTTCCCTTGAGATGAAGGAGAGGCCAAAATGTTGGCCTTCTTTCTCATAAAACTGAACCAGACGGTAAAAGATATATGGAGACAACTGTACTTATGACCATTTTAAGGTGCCGGTTTTTTTGCAACCTCGAGAAGTGCAGCTCAAACAACTGAAACAGGTTGACACCCACCATATCATACGGAGGAAAATAATGGGAGGTTGGTACGTGCAAGATTTGCACTCTTGTGAGTAAAAAAGGTCATTTCATCGCGCTTGAACATGCGTGAGAGGGTGTCTAATAATTCTCGCTAGGAATTAGCATAGAAAGAAAAAGTAAACGAACGAGATGAACATACAAATGGGAAGTCCAGAAGTAAAAATTTCATCCTCGCTTAGCTTCCCGATGAACTTGGAGCCGTAGAATGAATTAAAACTAAATTCCATCGTAAATGCCAAAAAGGAAGCAGTGATGCTATCCGCTACGTCGGGAATGTTTTCATCTTTTTCAGGCGCTTATAAGTCACCAATGAAGCTTTTTGAATATTATATCTAGCACGAATTGAAACATGTCGATTTCATACTTTGTATTACAAATGCGAACTTTCGATGATGTTGTGAAGCTTACGTAATTGTGGGGAAAAACCAAAGAGGCTAAATCTTCGATTCTCGATGATTAACGACTTCAGGAAAACAGAATTGACGCTTGTGCAAAACCAGTTCCCAGAAATACAAACCAATACGGATTTGGTATTTTCGGGAAAATGAAGAAAATTTGTTATGTATTATTTGAGAGCAACCAATGGAACATAAAAACATTGTTCGCTTGAGAGCCAATGAGACAAGAATCTCACACAATTCAGGCAATAATCGAAGAACAGTGAGTATCTTGTTTTCTATCTGACACTTCCGACGCATTCCATGAAAGTTGAACCGTATTGTTACGAAACAACAGCTATGTTTTCCTTTTCCTTGTCAGATAACATCAAGTCTCTTTGCATCTCATGGGTTTGTTTTTAAGTACAATTTGAAACAGCAGAAGAAAGGAAATTTTAGAACAAAAGAATGATTGGATTAATTCGTCATGCACTTAATCTCTTAATTCAATAATGCAACACTTGTGGATTTTCCCTTTCCGCGAAATGATTTAAGAGCTGAGTATTGCATTTGATGTTAAATGCATCACAAACGGATTTTTCCTTCAATGGAACCATGAAACCCTTTCAAAATTGCCTCAACCAGAAAGGACATTCACGTCTATTTTGCTATTTTCTTGCAAGCAAAAAATGCTCACAAACCAAAAACCCCATGATAATGATGATGTCATAACATACTTCTGGATCGTAATATGTGGAAAGAAGCTGATCTTTTCTAATCCAAAAGCCTCATGCTAATGATTCACTCGCGCATTAAATGCTTTTTGGCCTCTTAAGTGCCTGTCAAGTTAAATTTACATGTCTTAATATGCCCTCATCTTAATCCGTTGGTTTCCGTTTTTGACTTCTGCCATATGGTATTCCAAGAAATGATGGAACATATCTCATGGATCCATCCCGGACTCAAAAGCTATTCCCAGACGGCACAAAGTGAACATGACAGAGACAGAACAAGATGAAGGCAGGCAAGGAATGCACAGAAGCAGACGGAGATACGACCTCATTGTACTGTGTACTATGGCTCTCTGACGGAAGAAGGATTATTTCCGACGATTTTGATGGATGATGACCCCTCGCATCTCTTTTTTCCCTCCATATCAGCCTATGGTACACCATCAGAAAGGCCACCAAGATCACATGGGTCAGTTGGGTGGAACCTGGCCTAACCAGGCATGTGTGAACAACCAACAAGAGCACCAGCAATCAACCAACCAACCAACCATTCGACCAACTCACTGAAGGACACCGAGATTCTTACACGTCAAGGTCCTTTTCCCACAGATGTTCTTGAATATAATGATAAGGCTTGCTGGTCCGGAAAGTAATGTGTACAAGTCACATTAATGGTAACCTTTGAATATGTTACTGTGTTCAGACTTCTCTTTTTTTTGTAGAAAAAAACTGATGTAATGAATTCTGGCTCGGAACCTCCTTGTTCCACGTCAAGATCACAACAATAGAATTTCATCTGTAAAGCTTTAGAGACTCCTTCCTAGAGTGCATTGAGCAAGCTTGTTGAAGTGGAATTTATTTTCCAGTGCAATGTGCACCTCCTATTTGAGCTCAAAATGCCCGTTTTAAGACATGATTGAGCAAGTAAGGCACCGAAGTAATCGCAAAAGGTAATTGTTCCAAGAAGTTCCCAGCACGCTTTCAAAACATAGGTTTCATAAAAGAAATCGTAAAACCGGGAAGCCGTCGACCAATGAACGGATCGGAAATAGTAGCCATAAGATATTTATTGCATTTAGAGGTTTCCTTCCTTCCTTCCTCGTTCTTTATTTTTCATTCCTTTCTGGCTCCTGACTTCTTGGTATGTTCCCATTACCTTTACAACACTATTCAAGTGGCCCTTTCGACCGTAGCATTTCCTCTTAAAGTTTCAGTTCCGAGAGCTCGAACTCAACTTTGAATATTCTCTCATTCTAGAGCTCTGATCCAACCCTATGAAGCCTATCCCCATCCTTTAGAAATATGATGAACTAAGTATGCCTTAAATTCAAGAAAGGGGCCTTGATGATGATAGCTTTGCTACTGTACTTTACTACAGACGCGCTTTCGCTTGGCTGAGTAACAAAGTTTCCCGCTTTGAGTGAGAGTAACGACGACTTACCATTGAGGATATGAACTGTCACAGAGGTTTGAGCGTTTCTCATTCCACAAGTGTAATTCCCCGAATCTCGTTTTCCGGCCCGAGCGATGAACAATCGACTCAATGCTCCACTTTTGAGGAGGTCCGTTTTCACACTGGAACAGGGAATAATGAGGGAAATTTCAGACAGCGGTTACTTCGGATGGTCGTATCAATTTTCATTCTTCCAGCTACGCTTTTACACACCAGAATGCGACTTGACGAGGGAAAAAAACTCGCTCGAAGCCGATTCAGCAGACACATATTTCATAGAAAAATATTTGACAAAAGTGACTTTCGAGCACTTTTTTCCTCTGAAGAGACGAGAAATTGGAGAACATCTTGCGATTTGCATATTGTCAAAGGGCTTTGCTAGCAGAGCATATATTGAAAATCCGAGCAAATGGCGCATCGGATTTTGATTGAGTACCCTCGTCGTTCTGCAACACTTCTTTTCACCGTCACTCGGATATCGAAAAATGATGTGACAGATCAGTCAGCGGTATTTTTTTCGTGGGTTAGTCTTACCTGATTCCGCCCCGTTCCGTGTCATAGTTGAGCATCCGGTCCTCATGGTGCCAAATGATGTATTCAGGGGCTTGGCCGACAATTTGCTTGACAATGCATTTGAGCTCGATGGTGCTGCCCCCTTTGTAGTATTTCTCGGCCACTTGTTTGTCGCGTTCATCCACGATTTCAATCTCGGGAACTGGGAAAAGAAGAAACCAAAATGGAAAAGCCTGATTGTATGCGCTAGTTGATTCAACCCAAATCCTCTAGCTGTCAATGCTCTTTCCCAATGAAGTTGAGGGGAACACCCTCGAGGGAAAAGTGGGGCATGAGATTGAAAAGTTGATGTTGTTTCATATACGTAGGCGTGGTGCATTTCTCCAACCCTTGATGAAAGTCGCGGTTTTGCGGCGGCCAATGCAGTTGCAAGTCAACATTAGGCGCTCAAATTTTCCTCATTCGCATCTCTTCATTGAACCATTCTATTCCATTTGGCCTTCATTTCAAGCACCGGCAAAAATCACGCACCATAGAGTGCAAATATCCTCTTGGATCAGGGAGCTTCATAGAGGGAACCAAAATCGGCTCTTCGATCCCGGCGAACGAACAAAGAATGGTTAAAAAAACATGGAATGAGATCCTGAAAAGGAGTTTCTTCTGTCTGCTCAAACTTGGATCCCAATGTACCTTCTGGAATTGCTCCAACTCAAATATCACACTTCTTTTGGTACAGCGAAAGAGAGAGAGAGTGTGTGTGTGCGTTTGTCCTTTGGCATGGAAGGAGCCATTCATCCTTTATACATACCGTTAAGAGTGGCACAATGGTTCTCGTCGCAGAGAAGAAAAAGAGATCGAGAAACTGGAACTTTTCGTCTTTCGTCTCCGCTTTAGGAATTTAAAATTTGAGTATCAACTTGAACCAATAGGTAGGTAGAAGTAGAAGTATAGTGGGATGGGTCTGAGCACATCTGTCTTCCCATGGGAATTCCGAAAGTTTGGACACGAGAGGTGACCATCATCTGTTGATGGCATCCAACAACAGAGCCCACTCGACCATGAACAAGAAGGTTCAAGTCATTGTTTTTGCCACCTAAAAGCGAAAGCCTCGCCATCGCCATACCAAAAGAGGCATAAACACGCTAGTATGCAAGGGGATCCCATACTCTTTGGAGGAACAAAAACTTTCATGTTGTCAAAAGAAATGGGATCGGATGTGATGTAGACGAAAAGAGCTCTCCAAACAGCGTCTTGGTCAGTTTCATACACAATGGCTAGGGAATGAAATTTGTGTTCCCTATTCGTTGGTTCCTTCGATGACTGTGGTCCAATCTATCAAAGGATGGTGAATAGAAAGGCAACCACGATTACAAAACCTCTCCATTTCCAATGGCCATATCAGTAAAGGCCATCCAACTGACCTTGGGTCTTGTCAGTTCGGACTTGAAGGCGAGAGAGAGACAACGTTATAAGAAGATAGCACGTGCCTTCTTTTTTTCGATCTCTTTGGATCTCTCCGTCTCACTTACAAATGCTTGAATTTGGTCACATTTAGATTCTGAAGCAAAAAAAAAGAGAGAAGCAAGCACACAGCTGAGCACGAGTTGTGGATAAGTTTTAATCTGATCTCACTTGAATATGGAGAACGTCTTGAACCAAGAAAAAGACAGCAAGAGAGTAAAAAGACACAGAGAAAGAGAGTGGGGCGAAAAACTGCATTTTTGAGGCCTTATCATGGGTCTGCCAGAATCCATTCTTAATGCAAAGAGAGCGCTTTTTGTCGTACATTCCTTGGCAAAATGTGGTGAACATTAGCATAAACCTACGTGGAACCAATGGTGTATAACTTTCCAGCAGGAATTAGGTAAAATCAAACGAGCAGACGGCAATTGCAGTGACATTCCCATTCCATGGCAAATGGCGAACAATTACAGCGAATATTATGGGGACTCCACAAATCAAATGAGACCTTTTGGCTTTCTTACCTAGCGGTTTATGCATTGGCCAAGACATTACTTAACCTTGCATTAAAAAGATTCAAATTCAAATCAGAGCCTTTTTGTCTCTTAACGTAAAAAAGGTTTCCACTATTAAGCTTAATCATCCTTTTTTTCGTACGTTGCGCCTTATATCATACGCATATCGTTGTCGATTGCTCTGTGCATTTTGCAAAAAAAAAAAGTGTAAATACTGTTTGAAAATTTAATACTTATTCATTCCAAGCTTTAGGAGCTCGCTTTGAAACCATGGAAAACATTTTGAAGACAAGGGATTGTTGGAACGCTTCCAACTAATATACTCTCGTGCAATGCCAGTTAAGAAGTGCATCTTTGGTGATATTCCAAGTTTTGCGGTAAAAGATGGTCCCCGTCCAAGTCTTTTCAACTCCTCTGAACACCAGAAACTACGTGGTGCGAGCTAAATATGCGAATTCAAGGTCAATCTAGAGGCTCATTACTTGCTTGGTTGGTATTTGTGACACTGGGTAAGTCGAAAAATATATGCACGACAAACTTTTCCCCTTGAGTCAAGGTACGGGAGGGTCGGTCCTTCAAGTAATTGGCCTTGTCTCACCAACAAACTTTGAAGAGCTCTCTGTTCTCAACCGATCACGAATCACATTCATTTCTCGGCACTCTGAAAACCTTTTCCTGGCCTTTCTTAACCTTGACGATGGGATAAGGAAGGAAGGATGGAAGGATGGATCCCAAAGTCGAGACTCAGCCCAGAAACTTCTGGTTCTGATGGTGAAGGAAGCAAAGTTGGGATCAATTTTCAGTGATTTAGAGCCACGTCCAGACTTTGAGGGCAATCGATTGGTGGGCTTGTTAGCTTATTGACGAGGATAGCAGGAGGAGCAGAGAACCGTCATTAACCCTCGTTTTATTGCTGTTGTCAACAAATGTGATTGGATCGGACCGGTTGTTCCAGTTTTTGTTCCTGATTTAGGGATGAGTGGAAGCTGATTACTTTAGGATCAGGTGGAAAGTTTTGTAACACCTTTCACAAATACTTGCGTTTCTTGTTTCCATAGGGAAACGAATACAAACAACTCGAGGGTTTATGCTTTGTTGGGGTGTTCTATGTTGAGAAACCCATTAAAACTTCCTTTTATACTTTTATGTTTCCCCAGGTTAAATCTTTTATGAATCTGGACGAGACGGAATGATTTTCTCGAAAGATCCACAATCATGAAAACATACCATTCACAGAGAGGATTTTTTTCCTTTCTTTAACCAATTATTTCTTTAACCAAGAGCAATTACAAATTGCGCGCAAACAAAAGAAAAAATGTATTTTGTTGTGCTTGACGCGTACGTTTCATTTCCGATAGGCCTCATGACAGCAATCTACAAAAACTACTACTCGATTATTGAACTAAAAATCTCCCGTTAAGAGCATTTCTTTTTGGAACCAAGGAGCATGGGTTTCTTTCAACTCTCCAGATTAAACAATAGATACATCAACGTTTTATTTAGAGTGAATTGAAGGAACAAATTGACGCTTGAAGGCTTTTGTCTTTGCAAACATCTTTTGTCACGACCATTTTACGATCTCGATTAGACCATCCGCTCCATTTTCCTGAAATGGATTTCATTGGCCTTTGAAGTGCAATTGGAGATGATAAACTTGAAATTGTACTTAATAATGGAGAATGTGTTTTTCCTTAAGAATATTCTTAGCCTTCGGTAAAATGCATTCGCTTGAAAGTACTTACAAACTGAGATAACTTAAGAACAATGCAACTCGTAAAGTTCGTGGATTTTGCAATGCAAAAAGTTTCATATCAGCATTGGTTGTAATGTCACGTTTTAAAGAAGCACCTCGATAAAGTTTGATCATTTAAGTTGTGTTGATGTCGATTAAATGCAATTAAAGACCAATGCGTATTTTTCCTCATACTTGCTTCAATAAAGAAACATAAAAAAATGTTTTCTTCCTATTGAACAAACAATGTTAGCGACGATGTTTCAACCGAAAACATCGTAATTCCTTGAGCTCTCGATATTCTATCAAAGAACGTCGTTAAAAGACACTTTCAGTCGGAAAAGCTCCTAACAACAGTCTTGTCTATTGTCTTGATATTCAAAGTTTCTAAGAAACCGATACAAATGTCGTATTATTCAAGATCCTCTCCCAAATTCCTGGTTGCTGTTTTTCTCTCTTGGCTCAATTCTATTTTAATCTAATGTCAAACTGAACACGGAATTTGTAGTCCTGGCCTTGCAGAAAGAAAACGACATCAGTCATGGGAACAATTGTCAAAAGGTTATTTCAAGTTTGAAGTCAAGTACGGTGCCAAACGTTCCTTTTTGACGGGGGTTTCTACATTCTGGAACAGAAGCCAAACCTGTTTGGAAAAAGGGCACAAAAGTGTTGTCTGGCAATATTGCCAAGAGCAAAGTGTCAAATCGGCTTTGTATCGCTATTGTTACTTCACCACTATCTTCTTGGGTATGGCCTCTATTTTGGTGGCATTATCGATTTCTCAAGTTTCAAATATCAAAGCAGCATAGCAAGAGAAATCGTGGAGGGAGGCGAATTGTGTCACAAAAAGGACCTCAAGATCGGATCACCGCCAAGACATCCTCTTCGGACTCTTTTCACTTCCACAGAGTGAAGCGTTTGATTTCGAAGAAACACGAAAAGAAGGGAAAAAGAAGAAAATGGCGTCGATTCCTTCCTCGTTTTTGCTATTCCTCTTTCGCTTTCAATTCGTATTCTCCTTCGTCTCCCTCGAAGTCCTTCCCTTTCTTTCTCTTCTTTTTCTTCACCTTCAAAGTCCCCTTTGGTCGACTTGAGACTCGAGACGAAGAGGAGAGAAAAAAGTATGAGAAAAGATCTCTAGATTTATGTTCCAATAACTTTCCATGAGGAATAACGACCAAATTGGAACTTTTTCACTCCGTGGAATTCGGATTTGGATCCTGGATGAAGATCGAGAAAGAAGGGCTACTGAATTACATCCTATGGAGATCTACGGACTGAACGGCTTTGAGCATTCCAATTCCCATTCATGCTATTGAGATGCACTGCAAAATTCTTCCAAAGCTTCTTCTTTGGTTATAGAGATTTTTGGCCAATAAAGAGCCTTTTAACATTGTGCTCAAAAGACCCTTAATCTCTCGATTGTGAGCACGGCAAAATATTCTCGTTTGAATCAATTTTTGAGTCTCAACGTTTACAACATCTTCTTTGGCGAGAAGGCCGTGGTAGATGCACTAGTTTATTGGATGGACTACAGCCATTACCATTCCCAAGACTCTTTTCAAAATTGCATGCATTCCTTTATTCAGCAATCTAATGAGATGGAGAGGAATGAAGATAAATGTCCGAAATTTCCAGGCCCTCATCCCTGTCCAAGCCAGGCCTTGGCAGAATGTGAGTGAAACAGGCCCATTACGAACCAGGAGATCTTCCACGGACTCCACGCAGGTTAATTGATCAGCCTCAATAGATTCATTGCACCTTGGGAGTGCTTCCATGGTTCAAGATCCTCCTGGCCTTCTTCCACTTTATTCTCATTGAATGTCAGTTCAAGGAACTATTTCTTAACGCCATGTGTTTTACATGTGCCAAATAGTCTATTGAATGGCTTTGTGGATTTAAATTTGCCAAAAAAAACTTATCAGAACATATAAGATAACATCAACATACCCATACCCTCTTTTAAGAGGAGAGTTATAAATAATGTGAAAACAACTCACCAACAACTTGGAGACGAAGCCGACGAACGAGAGGTGGATTAGCTGATACCATACACTCATAAATTCCTTGATCACTGAGTTGAGGGAACTGGATCTGTAGTTTCCAATCGTTGGGCTGCTCGTGGAAAATTTGGAACCTGGCGTCGTTACTGTAGGTTGTAAGTCCAAATGTTAAAAGATGGGGCGTGTCATCATGTCTCTTAAGCCACGACACCTGAATAATTAAAGAGAATATGCATCATTAAAACTTTTTGGTCAACTTGTAGATAATTGAATGTTTGAAGTTGAGTTCAATTTTTGGAGTAGTTACTCAGAGTCCTGAGGCTAGTTTTTAAGACACAAAAGATCGATCTCAAGATCGTACTATAGTACTATAAGTCCGATCTTGAGATCGATCTTTGCGGCTAAAAAACTAGCCTCTGTTTTCAATAAGATTCTAAAAATGTGAAGTCTTTGGATAGGATTTCACGCTTTTAGCTCCTTCTTTCCATGATTTTGCGTACAGTTGAAAGACGCTTTAAATTACAAATGAAATGCAAACTTAATAGAAAATTTGTTTCCCCCACCTTAAAGCTGAACTCGAAGTAGGTTCTTTGTTCTGCGTTCTATTGATTTTGATTCCTAATAGAGTCACAGCATATCGTCTTATGTGGTAAGATTAAACTTGAATGGGACATCCTCGCGTTCAATCCACCATGCTTCCTAAAGCTTGTAACATCTCAACAATCCAATTAAACAAACACTGCGAGTACAAAATCAGTCACTATTTTGCGTGGATAAATATTCCGAAAACCAATTCTACTAGTAGATCTGGATCAACGAAATTTGCTGAAAGTGGAACATACCAAGTCAAATTAGTTAAATATCGGTTCCAGATTTTCCAATGATTTCCGCCTCAACGCCGTTTTGTCGAAAATGACCGACCAATTTGGTTTCTACCACAAGAATGAACCATTTTGCACATATCGATCAATTACAACACACATTCTCTCTCTATCTGTCAATCAAAGTATTTCTTCAAACATGAAACACGTCATTATTTTAGATTTTTTGTGTTTTTGTTTCCATGTGGGAAGAAAAAAAGGGTGAACTTTCCGAGAACTTCCGTAGATGCTAAAAAGATGCTCATGCTTTTTCCTCTAACTAGTGAATTTATTCACTAAAAACTTGCAGCTTCTAGTAACAACTTTAAGGTAACCAAAAAGCGTAATTTGCATCCATTAGTACATCTCTAACCATTCCTACACTTGAAAGTCAAATAAAAGCCAAACGACTATTTTATTTACAACCACGTCAAAATGATTTTTCAGCACGTTTTAATCTTCGAATGTTTAATCTTGCAATTGGTCGTTGCACAGAGAACACTTTCAATAATAGCAAGTACATCAGAAATTCCTTTAGATTCCCCCTCGCTTTTCCCGACACTAAAGGGAATCATGATGAGTACATAGTTCTCGGGGCACTCATTTCTATGATGGCAAACACTTCTTGTGTCTCCTCAAATATGAAGAGACTTCACTTCCTGGTTTGAGAAAGAAGCCCGAGAAAATGAGAATATTATTACCAACTGAGTGGGAGGGGATGGATGGGACCCACTTGGAACCACCCTCGTGTTTTGGGTCCATTCCCCATTTTTGGGAAAGGGAGGGTAGGAAAGGAACGAAGGAAAGAAGGAGAAGAGCAGGAAGAGGAGTAATATTCCAAGGAAATAGAGGAGAAAGAAAAAGCGATTGAGGAATCAATGATGATAATGATGGAGAAAGAAAAAGAATCGACTGATATGAAGGACCGTGAAGGTACATCAATCAAAGCCCATCGAACTAATCGCCGTTATGACCGACAGTTTAACTAGGTCATTAATACTACATTCTACCGCAAAGCGCTTCAATTCAAGGTGGGAAAAGATGTCCAGAATGACTGTTTGTCGCAACAAACCATTGGTTGTGACAGGACATAGTGCCAATTTTGGCCTTGACAAAGGCTCATCATCCCCCGAGCTATTTTTGTTCCCTTTTTCCGACTCGCCCACCCTTTTACCGAAGACCCAGGAACCGAGGAATGGAAAAAATGAGGAAAGACAAGCCATCTCCTGACAGCTCCATGTTTGATGAGATGAATTAGTCTCAATGAGCCAAGAAAAGTACTCTTTTCACAACAGATCGTCCCACCCTATCGGATTGCCAGTCCTGTGGATGTTTTCGTATTCCTTGTGTTCTCTCTGGAGACACGCTCGACAAAAACATACATTTATTATTACGAATGAGGTAGTTGGAAGGGAACAAAACAGCATATCAAAACGACGTACACTGGGTTTACTTTCCTTGAAGGAACACTTCAAGTCCAGATGAAAAAGGCCTGGAATCCTATCCGTTTATCGAGAAGGCCTCTTGACTTGTCTGAGTGAATCATCTACAAACAAAGGATTTATCATTTGTTTTCTCTTCGCTTCCAGAGGATTCTCAAGTGATGGACTCAGTGTTCTTGGGCTGCTCGAAAATCTCTCAACAAACAGTCCTCTTCGCACTTCCAACCAACCAAATGTACTTTTCGATCGACAGAAACGCCCTCCGCCATTTGGCTTTATCACGGGACATTCGAGCTAACAAGTCGAGCCAACTACTTTCCCAAGTCGAGTCTTTCGCAAATGATGCAAGGTCTAGGATCCATGTGCATCCGTTTGAGTTCCCCAATGATGAAAAAGTTCAGTTCATAGTCCATTTGACGACTCTCATTAGTCAAGAAGAAGCAAAACGAGAAGGCACAGTAATTGTGGACTGGGATTTTGTTATCTCTTGTGTAAGCAAGAGAAAGAGAGATCTTCTCGATTCTTTCTTCACATCGTTTCACTCACGGTTGCAATTGAAAACTACCGAAGCCGGAAGTTGAATGCCATTACCATAAATCAAACCCATGATGATCCACTCGTCTCCTTCAGTGGAGACGAGGTAAGTGGAACATCGAACGACCACCACGGTGGGAACACTTGCTGACTTGGGCCATCTTAGGGGTGACGATGGAACACCACAATAACCGCTTTGGCATCCATCTCACTTTATCCGCATATTACTATGTACTTCCAATACGGAGGTGAGACGAAGTGGGATACCAGAAGCCTCTGAATTTCCAGTTGGCTCCCTTATGGCACAAGGCACTTTTCGGGAAAATGGTGGGAGAAGTCGGGAAACCCCACTAAGTGAGACCTGGTGGTCGCAAGTCCAGAGAAAAACACATCATTTCCTCAAGATCCAACCCTATCCAAGTGGTTATTGTGCCAGACTAGCACTGGGATTCTACCATTGGACCTCAGATGGATTGGGAAACGAAAGACCGGAAAATCCCCAGCTAAAAAAAAGAGTCTCGTAGTTTTTTGGCAATATGCGTGTGACAGAAAAGCAAAGACCATCTCTATTGGAGAATTCTGCTTCAGTCAGATATTACGAGTAGAGCTTGCTTGTGGTGACGAAAGAAGGCCCCCTCCTGAAAGACTGGGAAAAGCCTTGAGGAGATCTACAAGGGGTCCAATTTGGGGGACGAGTTGGTGACAAGGACGACGACGGTTGGAACCACCGAGATGGGAATATTAGAGCAAAAACTGATGATACCCTTCCCCTCATGGGTTCAGACGGTGAAGGAGGGATCTTTGCTCCCAATCCCTCGTGGTGCATTGAGTCCTTTCACCACTGCAGAATAAACGTACTCATACGGGCATATATAACTACACACACTAGCATATCTAGGGCGGAGAAATGAAGAGAGAAATTGGCAAGAATATTCTATTATCTCTATTGGAATGGAAAGACCCTTATCCGGCCTAAACCGTGTCATGTGGCTCATTGGGGTTCATTCAAGAATAAAAGATAGGACATTCATCTTCATCATCATCCATCGGTCCGATAGGATGCTCTCTTTTTCCACGTATAGGTCTGAAGGGTGAAAGTAACGATCTTAACCGGTTCAGATAACTCGTAGATCCTTTTTTCATTGCTAAAATATAGAGGGAATCAACTGCTTAACCCGACAAAAACAGCCTTTACTCAGCTCTTTTTTGAGAGACTTTGCTGTGACACAAAAAACGACAGTGGCTCGATCAAATTCATATCTCTGAAAAGTGAAGGCTTGAAGGCAGACGAGAATAAAGTTTGCTTCCCTGGGGCTCTTTTTTCAAGAATCTGCATTTTGACAAACAAAATTTCCGCTTCAAAAATCACTTCCAAACACAACAAGGCTGTACAAGGAACTCGTTGGTTCCCAAGACGAGTCAAGGAACCTCTTGGAAGGAACCTCTTCTAGTGGAATATGTCCGCACGTTCGTTTTCCATAGGAATGAATCTACGGCGCAAAGAACTTTCAAATATGGGCGCTCTTTTGCAAAAGATTGAAACCCCTGATTTCAAGGCCTCCATTTTGAGCAGCCCAGCAAATGTCGACCCGCATGTAGTAAACAGTAAAACGCTGGGTGCAAACTATCCCTGATGATGAGGTTCAAATTTTCATGGCAAAGACAACATACACAAACATGTTTTTTCGCCCATTTAATGCATTTTCCACGGCCTCTTTCCAAGGTTGGGGTCCATGTCATGAAGATTTTAAAATTCTTTTCTGGCATAAAGCTGAACAATGCAATTTTCTCCCCTCGTTTCACGATCCCAAAGCGAGACACGGGGGGAAAAAGTAAAAAAAAAGTCCGGCCAGAACCAGGATCCCTTTTGCAAATAGCTTGTGGTTGTTAACACCTCCCTATTTTTGGGGCTCTATTGTTCCTCTTGCACTAAAGTTGTTCCAATGAACCTCCCTTCAGGAGGTCCTGACGATTTCAAGGAGAAGAATTTTCATGAGAAACAACCCAAAGAAGACCAAGGTTTTACTGGATCATAAAACGACTTCAAGTTTTGCTATGGACCCGCCGAAGAAGGACGATTCTCTCTGGCTAAGATTGCATTACTTCTCGAATGAGAGATCAGACCAACCATTGTGAGTATAGAATCCAAACGGAGACCATCATGCATCATCCAAGTTCAACTGCATACATGAGAAAGATGGCGCCGATTGTTGGCTCAGTCTCACAAGGCCTATTTTGGCAAAGACGGGTAAGCATTTTTAAGTGAACTTTGGTTGAAAACTAGCTTTGAATAGGTACTTCTGCACCTTTCAGTTCCACCAGGCTCCAAGATGGGGGACATCATTTGGGGTCATTTATCTTTTCCATTTTCTCCACGAACATGCCTTGACTCCTCCATTCCTTCATTCTGAACTGTTCCCAGTCTCAAAAGAGCCCCTCACAATATCTTCTTACTGTGTGAAGGTGGGTCTTGTCCCAGGGCCCTCACTATCTCTTTCTCGGTACTAGTCATATCATTGGTGCCTACATACCTTTCCCATCGTCAGCATCATCCATTTCTTCTTCAGGGTCAGCCACTCACTCAGTCACTCGCTCTTTCTCTCGCACACACATAACCTACCAAAAGAAAGATCCCACGAAGAATAGGGTTTGGACCTCCTGATCTCTCTAGTGTGATATTTTCCCTTCTCAAGAAACATGGCCTTTCAAAAGCTGGCGATTTTTTTCACTCTGAGAGCCTAACTTGACAGAGCAAAAAGAGCATCATCATCGTAACAAGGACACTCGATTGACCTGGACACACACACTATCCCACTTCTGTACAGGCTACTTGGGTACGTGCTTGGACTTGATTTTTTGGTCAATGTAAACAAGAAGATACGAGAAGATTCTGAAAGGACACTTGATCTACTTGACTTCGTGTGGTTGAGACTTGAACCTGAGTTAAACATGGTTTCTTAGACTGCCCACCATGTCAATTCGTTAAGCCTTCTAGTCAGATCAGTCTAGACAACAACGGATTTTCACTTGAGAAACGAAGTCCAAGCTAAGTACTCTCACTCATTTGTAACTGTGTTTTTTGCTTCCTCAGTCACCCTTCTTTAATTGTCTTGTGAGCACTGAGGCTGGTTAAACCGGTTACACCCATAAGACCGAATGAGTAGGTTCTTTTTGGGAGTACGTTGTTGTCTCAGCAGAGTATTTTAGGGACAAAAAGTACCCTGGTTGACTTATGAAAAGAAGGAAAGCTTCCCTTGAATGGCAACGGGGATCTTACTCCGGTGAGGCTATTGAGGCCAAAACTAGAGCGAGTTGAGTTATGACACCGAAATTAAGCCAATGTTCAACCCTTCCATTCAATGTGGGTGACATCAGTGACAAGAGACAAAAACCTAGGAAAAAGTACCCCTAAAGAAAAAAGTGAGTAAGTTGGACATGACCGTGGCCAAGTAGGAAAAAAAATATTGAGAGAATGAGGGCGAAGATGCCAAAAACAAGAGGGTGAAAGAGGACCGGTTTCAAAGGAGACTTGCCGAAGGGTGACTTGATTTGCGGCCAAGAGGGCAAGGGGAATGACATCTATAAAGACTTGTTGATGAGCCCAATAAATCTTGCCTCACGATTCTATTTCCATCACAGGAAGATCAAAAACACCTTTGGCCCCACTCTGGCTTCTTTCTGCGCGACAAAAATGGGTCTCTTTTTGGGGGGGGCAAAGAAGTCAAACTTCTTTGCGTACTCGGTCATAATGGACCATTTTAATGTTCAAGAGCACTCACCCCTCCTCAATTCTTGGTTGGCACGAACAAGATCCAACATAACGATCTAAATGCAAAGCGTTTTCGTCTCAGGGGACTCATGTCTATTGTTGCATTGTTCAAGGACAATTCCACGCCACTTGCTTTTCAAGGTCTGCACAAACCAACGACACTTTGCAGTTTAAGGCCCAGTTAAACCGACGACCCAACCTAAATTGGAGGTGGAAAACCTGACCCAGAGCCCTTTGGCCTAGAGTCATTTCCAGGGGGCACATCTCGTTTCCTTTATTCATTTTATTCCCATTTGAGATGTACTTTCTGGCCATTGTTGTGTTTTCAAAGCCGTCAAAGTGCCTAAGAAGACATTTTGAAATGACGCGAATGTAGTGCCTTCGTTTCAGCTCAGACGATTATGTGGCCATAGTCTTTCTTCTTTGTTTTGACCATTGGGGCTATTCCTTACGCTTGCCAACGACCATTTTAATCTCCAGAGAATATGGGGGAGATTTCATTATTCCCCATGGGCTTTTCGCCAAGATTGAAAACTCAGGGTGACGAAATGAAACGTCCTCAAATGCTCATCTTGGCAATCTTTTGTCTTCTTGCATTGCGATTTTTGAGAGCATCTCCATGTGAGTGAGTTGGTCCAGTTTTCAAACGAGATGAGCTTAGTTTCCTATACGTTATATTATCTAATATTACGCGCCTTCACAGAATGTGAAAAAGTTTTCACGCCTCCTCCCTCTAATCACTGTAAGCCATTACGCTACAATACAAAGATACCAAGCACAATGGTCGGTTGAATGTGAGAAAAACTAGGAAAATGGGACGGGTCCATAAATCTTGATCAGCTCTCAAGATAACAAGAAGTACCACCATTACCTGAGGAGCGAGGAAATTTTCCGCAAAACAAAGTGTATTAATCAAGTGAGCTGGATAAGAACGAGGGGAGGAAGGGAAGGTAAGACGGGAAACGGAGATATGCCTTATAAAGTCTCTGTTGAAGGGGGAAGGTGGGATTTCAGGTTAATATTATCGTGTTTATCTACAGTTCTCAGCACGACAGCCAACTCTATTTATTCAGCAGATTGTAAATACCAAAGCGTTGAAGCTCTCTATGTGCAGAGCACCAGGGTTTTTGACCTTTACGGAACAAATTGCTTGCACGAAAGATCCATCCAATGTGTAGAAGAAGGTCCATCATGCACACGCGTTCCAATGAGGCTCTGTTTCATGAACGCCTGAGATGTCCCATTCATGAATCCTATTGTTGGAATGAGGACGGACATGGCTCGTAAAAAGAAGGTTTCTTAGCCTTTGGACAAGGTCACTTTGTAAATAATGTGCCGATTCCGGACCAAAGCTCCACCAAACGGAGGCCGAGAAGGAAGAAAGAGAAATAACCATCAAATACCAATTACCCGGATGAGCCCGGTTTACCAACCATACAATACTGTGTTTGAGCTAGAGTGGGGCTTGCAACCATTGGCATCCCTGACCAGACCTAGACCTCGCCACCTGGATGACTGGCTGAAGAAACATGCATAAACGATTTGTTATTTGTTGAAGGGAAATGAAGATTCCGAGGGGAGGAACGAGCCAACGCCAAAGCTCTCTCTTACTCACTCGCCTCTTTGTACTTTGCTCCTCGCCAGTCACCACCCAACTCACACGCGATCTACATGCGCCCCAAGAGGAAACCAATTTCTTTCCAAGCCATTACTACAGGCAAAGCATCCTTGGGCTGAAGATGTGCATCAGCCACCAACCCAACGACATCAACAACATCAACAGCAACTCCTTCAGGGCACTTGGAGCACTCCAAGGAGTACGAGACTCATCGGTATCCGTTACTTACGAACAAGTCCTCACTGATACGGTTGTGTATTTTTTGGAGACCAGAGATTGTATACAGAACCCTATTCTGGGCAGTGCTTACTCCTAGTTTTCTTAAAAGTAGCTTCATTACCTTAAATTTGATCTACTTAGATCAAATATGGCGTTATTATAAGCGTTAAGGGTTGAAATTGAAACCAGACATCCATATCCTCCGTTTGTTCGTTTGTCCTTGACAATCCTTAAAAAGAACTATCCATGTCTGAAATTGGAATCGCTGTACAGCACTACTACAGTTTATGTTGGCTCAAGGTACAAAAGGGCTGAACAATGTGGAAAATGCAAAGGGGGTTTCTATTGGAAGGTCCAGTCCAGGTCTGAAATCACATGCATTAATCAGTGGACACTCCAACAGAGCATGTGGCAGTTATCTCTTAATCAATTAATCCAGTTCAGCATGAATTGTACTCAAACAACACCCTGAAGTTTTCATTCAAAGCTCCACAAGAGATGGAGGAGAATCGGATTGCCCTTTCCCTTGAAATTGTAGTGGGTCCAATTCTTTATTTCGTTTCCATCTCCAGCCATTTTCTAACGGTCGTCCATTTCATCGCCAATGGAGGAGATCGGATCTTTTTCAAGGCTTAGCTAGCTCGCCGGGTGCATTAGATTCGGTGAAGCGATAGGTTCCAAAAATATGTCGAGATGGTATACGATTGCAAAAGATCAACAAAATATACTGCCATGGATACAGTCGGATAGAGAAAAAGCATTCGACCTAAACACAACGCTACGTTCGGACTGGAAATGCGTGCCAAGGCCTCAATTAATGGAACAACTAATATATGAGACTACCTACGTAGACTCGAGACAATTTGAAACCCCACCGGCAACCCAAAAGGCCGGAATGTGCTCGCTTCCCTGACGTACTGTATACTACAAGGTTAAATTTGAGGATCATCGTGCTCTTCAGGCTTAACGAATAACGCATAGAGAGAGCTGGCTAAGCTGAATGATCCCGCTTACAGCTCAAGAGACATTGAAGAGGACCATCAAGCGATGTTCTTGGCCCCATTTTCACTCCAATCATTTAGACACATAGTATAGAAAGAAAAAAAAGAGATCTTTCGTCCGCTCTCCCTCTCGCTCGGTCTTCAGTCTTGGTTGGGATAGAATCAATTCTAATAATGGGTTTCCCGCCCTCTTCTTTTTCATCTACAGAGTTTTCTTACTCCGGGGGCCATTTCCAAGTGGAACTCACTTCAACATTTCCAATTCAACACCAATCGATCGATCCATCTCAGTATCTTCTGTTGAATCCGAGTTGTGGCCTTGCGTTGTTCGATATTACTCCATGCCATCAGTTGGCCTTTTCCGGAAGTTGGTCTTGCCACAATGGAATATCTACAGTTTGATCTCATTTAAATTTCAATTAAAGTCGTTGGAACTTTTTTTCTGCCAAAGTGTGCGGCAATCTTTTTAGAAAGTGTCGATAAACTTAATCTGCAGTATTAAGACCTTCTTCTTTCGTGTCGAGTCGAAAGTAAGCAGATAATCTCATCTGATATTAGGTTCTCGATCCATCTAATTCCCTCATTCTCGATTTGTATCATATAGATACAAAAAGTGTCCTTATAACACACGCTTTTACTTTGATCAAGATCCGTGATAATGTAAGATGTTTGTCATTTTGTGCGTTCCAATCTTAAGCATGGAACGCTATAAGGTTCTTGGTTTGTAATTCTATTTGACATGTTAACTTAAATCATACCTGTGTTCTGGTGTTCTGAGGCTATTCCCACCCATGACATTATAGCTATCATATTCTAAACTCAAGGCACACTGTCCTGAAAATTGCCTTAACACATAAATCTTTGTACTAGTCAATAGTACAACAACCTTTGACACACTAAAAAGCTATTATTTTGGACTGTAGGAAGAAGCTTGTAGTTTAAAGCTAAAAAAAGATGCCTTCAAACCTTGGGAATCCCTTTGGAACAAGGAGGAGGAAAGAATTGTGAGAACAGTTCTAATTTCCCTGGTGGGCCGCAGAGGTTGTAGTACAACATTCTTCATCTCCAAAGTAGAAAAAAAAGCCTTGATTCTGAAACTTTAGCGTTCTAAACCAATCTTTTGAACCGCAGTGTCTGCAAAAGAAACAAGTTCAAACCTCTGCATGAACTGTTGTGTTCCCAAACTAATCTGAAGGGATGGTAATCTGTGTCTGACGAAATTACGGAACTTGGAATTAGGTCAAGATTGTTCCCTGTGTGTCTGAGTTCCAGGTATAAAATAAAACACAATGTGGAACAGTTTCTTTTCCTCTAGATATTGAGTGAAGGCTTTTTTTGAGGAAGTTCATTAGGATGAGTTTTTGTTTGCACTTGCCCCTAGAGAATATTAAAGAGAGAAAAGATAAGATGGATGTGACTTTTGTGGAGGGTATTAAAATTGATCCAATGGCTTTTTCTCGTTTTCAGATTTGCTTTGCTGGATACTGGGCATGTGGAGAAAAAACGATGAGCAAGAACCTGCTTATAAGTTACTTGTCTTCATTCAGATCTCTTGTTCGTCTTGGAAGATTTTGGTGCCAGAAGTCCACTCTCTTTGGTCTCAACATCCCCAAACTAGGTTTCTACTTCAATTGGTTAGCTTTGAGGCTTTTTTTCTCAAACAAACTTCGTCTGTTGAGAGTGATAAATGTTCCATTGTATTGAACCTGTCAAGACCGTTGAGTCGAGAGTCCACCTTCAATTTGGAACACTACAAATTTGGAATGGAACGAGAGGTCCGTCTTTTTTCCCAAAACGAATCGTTTCAAGGCACCACCGTGCATTGAAATGCCCCTTCATGCCATGTTAAATGGAAAAGTTTTATGGCCAATGATTGATGCATTTCGAGTCCTTCAAGTTCTGTGGTGGAAAGAGTGTTCGTGACTCTGACTTTTTCTTTCCACTACCTCGCCTGGAAATGGTCAAGAATGAGGGAAAATGGTTGACAAGCTCTTGATGAATTAGGCTGGAAAAGACCTTGTTCTTGGCTGGTTTTTGGCTCGGCAAAACCAGTTTTGGCAATTCCTCATGGCCAGCTTTACCTTCTTAGTCGATAGATAGATAGGTTCTCGATTGAGAGGAATGGCCTTCAAAATCTATTCGTTGCCCTTTTGTTATATTGTAAGTCTCACTTGATTAGTGCCAAGACACGGTCTAAGTGGAGAGACCCTTAAATGGGAAACCTTCAGGGGGTTTTTTCACTCTGAAGATACAGTGTCCAATTATTTTCACATTTTGTCGAGTGAAGATTGTCGAGGGAAGAGAAAAATCTACTTTTCAGTGAATAAAAATTTGCCAGATAATTGAGGTTGAGCTTCGATTTTTTGTAGGCGAACGAAACTAATCCCCAAAATATCTCTCTTGGATTAGATGAGATGGAGACGACGAATAAGTCAAAAGAAAGCACGGAAAAATCTTAAAGAGACTTTTTCAGTTCATTCTTCGAGTACAACTTATCCAGTTATGGATCTTCAGCACCATTCATTGACTCAGATGTTCATTTTGAAATATGATATCTTTTTAAGACCTATACAAATACAACACAATCACAATCCGTCTGTGGGCTAAAAATAGGTATCTCTGAGTCTTTTACGCATATTCCACGAATGTACGATGCTGCATACACTATCCATCGGGACAAGATGATCTAATTGTCACACAAATATCAATTCTGAACTGGCCATTGTTCCACTTTTTTTTATTTCCGTAGAAAGGAGTTTAAAGGTGATCTTGAATGTCCAACTCAGGATCGAAAAACATTACTTTGCATAAACGGCTAGTCAACTCTCATTAAGATATGCGCCTGTGATAGCTGACGTCATAACAAGACGTATGAGCTATCCGGCTCAATATCCGCCTTCATCTTTGGGTTGTCAATTATGGGCTAGGTATCCAACGTTGGTCCAAATATTTACCTTACTGTACCGAGCCTGTTTACAGATCCTATCCTTGCACGAAAGTATTAATGTCAGGAGGAATCCTAAGATGATGAGGATCCCTGGGGAATGACATCTCTCAAATCAGACGCACCACAAGCACGCCTCCATCTGGGACAGATCCCTTGGGTGACCGGATCCACCAACAACCAAGTAGCCCAAGCAATCTGTTGACGTTCCATATTCCCTAGTTCCAGATTTTTTAAGAGGATGATGAAGCAGAACCCTTTTGCTCGCCATCTAGGTCGACCACCGAATTGACACGAGATTTGGAGCTCTGAATCCGAGAGAAAAGTTATCCGGATGCATTTGGTGGCTTTGATCTCTGGCATCCTTGAACGAGGTCCTGAGGAAATCAAGTTTTTCAAGATTCCTGATTAGTTTTCCCCCATCAAAGAGAGGGAAAGGTTGTGCGGTAAACAACTTGAGAATGGCGGGTCCCCTTTCACCATCCATTTCAGAACATAAATGTTGGAGTATGAACCCCTTCAGTTCATTGCCGCTTGCTCCCCAAAACCCTTTAGTGAAGGCGTGGATGCAGTTAAGGCCCAATGTGGATCGGGGTCGGAGTCAATCAACAAAGAGCCAAACTTTGAAACCAATCAATCAACTGATTGAGAAAGAGACTCACTCTTCCAGTACTGAAGTTGTTGGCATAGCTTCTCGTGTATTCCATCATCATGCACATCAACTTGCTCCAAAGACGCTGAGAAAGTCGATCATCCATGTGTTTAACTTTGTCGATCGGAGCGATTTCATTCCTGCTACGCCAAATAAACCAGTTGGCTCAGCTTGGGCAAGAAAGAATTCCCGGTAGCTGACAATATTTGCTTTAAAGGTACGTACTATATGAGGAAAACGATCACACTTTAAAGATTTGATTGAACAGTGTGCAAAAACTTTTTAGAATGAGGCGAAGGGCTTTCTCGGCTGAAGCTTTCATAAATCTCTGACCTGATTTCATCGTATTCAATACAGAGGGGTGCAATTTCCTACAAGCAGAAAGCAGTTTCCTTGTGTGGGTTATCTCCCCTCGTTTTCAAGTTCTTAGGGTCGACCAAGGTCACCCTAGATCAATTATCCGACTAGAGCAAAGTCATTCTCGACCCTCGGGTTCTTGCGTTTGGTGTTAGGGAGAAAGTATGAGGGATGAGCACTTACCATTTCGAGCCCCAGATTTTTCCGTTTCCCTAACAGTTTGGTCGTCGAAAAATGCGTGTTTGTCTTTGGGATGAACTTTGGGCTCTCTTCACCATTACTGACGGATATTTATGATGACGATCAGTGATGCTGCTCTGACCTTAACAATGAGAGCGAATGAGACAAAGTAGTCAAGAATTTTGGTTGGAAAGGACAATGAGTTTTCTTGGGAATATTCTTGAAGCAAACGTATGTGTCTAAAACATCCCTCAATGTCCATGTTTGGTTGCCCTTGATCTTCAAGAAAGTTGAAGAGATGTTTTCCCCAAGATTGGGGTAATGCAGATACGAGTCTGAGCGGTCTGCATGATGAAAATGGTCCGTTCGACCTTCTTCATTCAAACGTTGTTGGGCCATCCATTGGCCATGGTGATGTCCGCCAACACTGATGGTCACAAACCATTTGGTTTCTGGCCTTAAGCTCTTGTGCTTGAAGTGGTTTGCATATCTGGATTGTGCCGAGGCCAATATTTATGACCTGTAAGTGCCAACCACGCAATATTGGTTGCCAAACTTACAATATGGGACAATAAAGTACCAGTCTTCCATTTTCAGGCCCTTTTGCGCGGATCTACGCTGAAAAGGCTTATTGAGTCGGTTCGTGCGTTGTAGCGGTCTTCAGCCTTCAGCTTTTAGCCTTTAGTGGTGCCCAATACACGGAGAAAGATGTCCAGCTCAGCATCTGTCCAAACCAAAGAAGTTCTCAAGTTAGAAATGGGGGCCACCCATTCGCCATGTATTTTTTTAGTTTTTCGTGTCAAGAAGTTTACTTCCAGGAATGTATTGTCACCTCTTTGGCCACGTTTGCGTAAAAAAAGTTCTCGCACTTTAATGGGAAAAGAGAAAATGAAGTAGTCCTCTCTCCGTCTAATTCAGGTGTTGAGAATTTTAGAGGTAAAAGTCATTTTCCACTTTTTGCACACTTGTACATCCTTAAGCTTGACTATATTGCTGTAACGAATAAAAATATTGAAAACGGAGTGTAGTGTATCGGGGATTACTGTAAATTGATAGAATAAAGCAGACAGCCAAAAGGTTCGACGAAAAGCGAAAAGAGTGTACGAGATCCCGTTAGGAAGTAGCCTCTTGTTCGAATCCCCTCCAGGGCCCTTCTGAACAGAAAGAAAATCGTTTTTCCACCAGGATTCTCAAGCCAATACTAGATATTTGACCTTGATCACAGGAAAAAGGTGTCCCCTTCGTACCTTTTACACTTGAACGAGGAAAATCAGACTTTTGGTTGTGAGCATATTCGTAAATTCGTTTTCAGTGGAACTTATGGGAAAATGTTCTGAGGGACGGTTTACCCAAAATTTTGTTCGAAAACTTATTTAAGCCATAAGTGACAGATCTTAAAAAAACATTTTTTGACTGGTTGGTTTCTAATGTGCAAAGATCTAGAGATAAAGCTCATCAAGGTTAGGTTTCCATCTATTTGTCGCTCATCCGTGGGTAGGCGTGGCAAAGTAAAGTGGAATGACCCACACGAAGTAGGGCTCGTAAAGGTAATGGAAAATACCGATCAGACCTTGAAGTCTATATTGGAAGACGTTACGGTATGCGTTTCCAATACTAAAGAGGTATTTTGAGGCCAGGGAAGTTCCCATCAATCTATGAATCCTCAATAAACAGCTACTCAGATTCTCTACGCTTTCTGTCAAGAGCACTCAAGATAGATCTTCAGCACAGAAAACGTGTTATCCTAGCAATAGTACGTACTCTATAGAGTCGTTAGGTAAGGAAAGAATCACCAGAAAAGAGGTCTATCGGATTACGGTCTTACTTATCTTTTATGACTGACTTCTTTGTTCCAAACTTGTACCCCTTTTACGCAGTCTCTCTTTCATTGGGATTTGTTAAGAGGATGATTCCGATGAAACTTGACCTTTGAGGCCATTTACAAGGCCAAAATAACTTGGAAGTAAACGTTTAGAATACAGGCAAGAAAAAACACGATTTGAAGTGCCATGTTTTTGAGTACTAGAGCAAGAAAATAAGAAAATGAACTGAACTTTCTAAACACACACACTTCAACCCATTGTAGTTGGAATATATGCATGTTTTCAAACATACGGCTCATGTTCCGTTTAAATCCTGAGATAAACGGATGAATGCTTCAAGCCTTCATGGGAACTAAAGTGACACCCAGTTAACTCCAAATTTTGGAGTTTGATGACCTGGCGCCTCTCCAAAGAGCTTGAATCAAGTAAGACGTTCGCTTGAACTTCTCCTGGCATCATTCATAAGATGTTTGACGAAACCTACCGACCTTGTCGAAACTTTTCATTCTTCCTCGTTGGCGTTTCAAAAGCCAGAATTTGACTTCTACATTTCCAAGTTCGTGACCTTTTCTTCCTCAGTGTATAAGAAAAAGGCCAGTGAGTCTCAAAAGACAAGGCCGCCATCCCATTGGCCCACATCCTTTCTATGCATGGTTGGAATACCTTCCTTACCCATTTCGGAAGTATTATTCACCCTTCTCTTCCGGCGAATTTCAACTTGCACACGATTCAGATCAAGAGGCGAAAAAGTATTTGAAATTTTGCGGAGAGATGAGGGCACTAATGTGGAGCAACCTAAAGAACTTGGGTCAAGGTTTGAGAATGTTAAACCAGCCATATATCCTCCTTTTCCTCCTTCTTATTCTTCTTCTCACGGACCTGAAGTTGATGGCAGTTCCCTACATCTCCCATTGTGTTCCCAGAAGCTAAAAGAGGTCAGTGAGCAATGGGAGTGAGAGAGAGCTTAACCCGTGGTCATGGACTTCCTTTATTTTTTTGAATAGTTCAGGAAACGGTACACGAATAACCTTCATCTCCTCAACGACGCTAACTTGAACTGGGTTCTCTTCACAGCAGACCGCCCACAATGGACTGCGAAGCAATCCAAATGGAACTGGAACTGGAGCAGCAAGAGCAAACAGGAAGGAGGCAAAGGAGGCCAAGAAAGGATTTGCCCTATTTTGCTCATGCAATCGGACAGTTGGAACGGAAGCCTTGTTGAGGTAATCGAATCATGATGGCAAAATTGCCTAACAATAGGATCCCACCCTAATGGATTCCATTTAACAATCGCCATGAAAGAAATAGGACGCGAAAACGGGACCGACCAACACAAACAAAGGCTGACGTCCTTACAAGGGAAGGGCAAACGGATCACTTCAAGGCCTTGACTTATAATGCCAAAGGGCGAGAATTCCGCCACAAAGCTAAGAATAGAGAGAGGTTTGCCGTTGTCGATCCAACCATTTCTCAAAAGCAATGATTGCCAATAAGAACCAACGTCGATACGTTCCCTCGCTAGGACACGCACAATTATGGCGTTTCCTAACGAACCTCGTCAATGGACAAATGGAAGTATTGAGTCTTAAGAAAAGCAGATCTAGATCCACGAAATTGCAACGGGCTGTGTCTCTTTGGGTGTCGAAAAATGTTATGATTGCACAAGGCCGGCCTTTCTAGTCTTCGAATGGGTGCAACGTCCTACATGGTTTTTGCCCAAGACATCTAGAAGACTTTTATTTGATGAATCCAGCTGGCTCGACCACCTCTTTCTACTGTTCTATTGATCGCGACTTCCAAGGACGACGTCACTTCTATGGAGCAAGTTTCATTTCTTTGAAATATTTTCTTTTGTGAAATGAGGAACTAAAACAAAGGCTGATGAATAAATATGAGTAAACATTTTGTTGGTTTGCGTTAGTCCAGGTCTGTAAAGATGTCCTCTGCTTAGTCAATGTCTCAATGGCCTTCACCACAGAACTGATTCGTAGCTCATGTTGTCAACCACGAGAAGCTCAAAATGAAGGAAACACTACTGTGTGAACCCAAGAAGACGACGAACGATGAAGAGAATCTTTTATTGTGCAACTTTCTTTTAGTCCGAGCTGCTATAAGCCAACCAGGAGATGCTCTCAAGTGCATCCCCATTGCCAAAAAGTCATCATCATCCTCAAAGCCAAGCCGGCGAACAGCGAAAAGATGCATTCCTTGGTCGATGGCAGCAACATCGAAAACTACCCGTCCATTTTGAAGCTTCCGCCAGTCAAAAGAGCCTTTGTTACCCACAAAAGCCAGATGATCCGATTCCAGCATCGCTTAATTATTGATAGATGGAAAATGTTCAAGGAAGCATCCGAAACCGTTTACTTTCCGTGACCCAACGACCGAGCAGGTCAATCGACTTTATTAATGAAGTTGCTTCATCCCCATGGCTTATCTTTTTTACCGGGGTGGACTTCTTGTCACGTTTGGGGGGCTTTGACTAGAAGACCTTATTTTAGCCAAGGATAAATCCAGAGGCGAAGAAAATGCCAGGGGCCTCAGTTGAAGCATTGAGACAGCTTTGACAAGGTCAAGTGACCACTTCCTTGGCCGTTCCTTGAGCTCCAGCAATTGATTTCATCTCTCAACGAGGAACAACAGCTTGAGGATAAATAAGTCAGAATTGTGGACCTTCTTGCTCTCTTTCTCACTTTCGAGATTTCCAGTTCTCTCGTCAAGAATAAATGAACCGGAAATGAAGACCATTACCACTCCTTTGTACATGTAGGATTGAGGATATGCGACAGCATGCTACCTCGAGATGGATGAAGGCAAGAAGTTTTGCAAGTATCAACCTACCCACTACATTTCCTCATGGCGTCAAGGAACTCCTTCTTCTTCTTCTACTACTGTGTTCCTCCCTAGAGATTCGCATTCTTGCCAATTCATAACACGCACTTGTTCACGAATAAAGGCAGGCAATTCCCTGTACCAGAATTGATTGGCCTTGATCCGAGTTCAAGGAACCCAACCACTCACAAATGGCCTCGTGGCCATCTTTTCTTTGATCTTTTCTACCTTTCCAGCGAGCTCTATCCGCATTGGCACCATTTGTGGTCGGAATCGTGGAAGATCTTTGAAGACAACATTCTTCATTTTTCCAACATTCGTAGACCCCTCATGTTTGAATTTTCTTTTCCTCAACGCCGTTGTTCTCGGAGATAACATTGAGATTGATTACTGTCTTAACACCTTTTCACCGTCTAATCCGTTGGGTTTTTAGTGTAAGGTACCCGCACACACCCAGCCTTATCCGTTGAAAGTGCATTTGAGAACAAAATGCTTTTAAAGTCGCCAAAAGGTTCACATAAGCTATTCAAAGGAGCCTTTGTCAAGAGCTTGAAGGAATGTGGGCCCATCAACGAGTGCATAGAACCTAGTACAAAACGCAATCATACGAGCTCGACTCGAAGAGGCTTGTATTCTCCTCTAATTCAAGGACTAAACTCGTTAAAAAACTGCTGTCTTGCTTACTCACGAACTCGAGTTTTAGCCAAGGAAAAAGGACATTTGAAATGGCCAAACTAGCTGAAATTAATTTCCACTGCAATGATTGAGAGGACCAACACGACCCCAGAGCTTAGAGTGAGGCAGCCGAACACCAAAAGTTTTTATTTCTTTTTGGCCAAGGCTGTTGGCGCCATTTGAGCCATGTTGAGAGGTCGATGGGCTCGTTCCTTTGTTTGGTTCAGCCTTCCCGCATTATTGTTCCAGCGAGGATGCTTTATACGTACATACCATGGACCACCTGAAATCCTAAACAAACGGGCATGACAAAGGGCGAGAAACTTTGAGGTTTCAACCACCACCATTATGCTTTGGAGCCGATCAAGTGCCTCTCGCTGAATTGTCATATTGCCATTATCGTTGTCTCCTCTGCCCTTGGTTGATGGCCTTCTTGGTTTCATGAATAGATTGCTCGATTCGTTTGCTTCCCATTCCTGTTCGTTCTCGCTCAACCCTGCTCAGCGTTCTCAACCAAAGTAGATTTGATGTTGTCAAAATCCATTATTAGAGTCACCACCATTACACTCCTCGCTCGCTCTCTCGCTTACTCGTGGCTTGGTTGGTTGGTTGGTTGGTCGGTTGGTTGGTTCTTCACTCAGGACCATTTCTATGCAAACTTCCCGCTTTCCCTCACGCACCCCAAAGGCTTTGTCAAGGATGAAGTGTATACACTACAAATGTAACCGCGTTAAGCTATATAATTTTCCCGCGGCATACAAACATTAGTATCAAGCTCGGAAATGGCAACATTTTTCTAAGGCTAAGCTACTCAACTTTTACACTTGTAAAGTGAACTTTGGCGGTGAATATGGTCCCCGTTAAAGTCCTTCCAAGATGGGTTGACTGCATTTGTCACTGTCGATGGATATTCACGAAGGAAGGAGCCCTCAAGAGGGAGGATCCACCAGGAGACGATGACACGTTTCCGTGATCTTTATCCGACATTTGGCAAACAAACCTTCATTGTGGCCCAAGTTGACATTGACATAAATATTAGTCAGAAGAAGAGAAGGCCGCTCGCGCTTGTAACGAAAGACATGAATCGTCTTGGATCAGGTCAATGGGGCTTGAGACAGAAGTGAAGTTGCTTTGAAGGTCCGAATGATTCATGACTGGACTCAATAGCAAAATCACGCATTGGGGGCGTTCCGCTTCTTAGTTATCGTAGTCTGCGTTGCCTTATGAAGATAATAAGACTGCAGTAGCTTGATAACGAGGAAACTGAAGATAGTCTGGGTTCTCGCCAAACTTGGAGCTGTCAGACAAAAGTAATTAAAATGAAGATGAGGATGAGGCCGAAAATCTGAGAAACAAAAGCACTTGTATACAGATTGTGCCGAGGCGAGATGTTAGGACAGCTCCATTTGGTTTGATGGGAATGGCCTAAGAATTATCTAAACTAAGGCTTCTAGGTAGAGAGAGGAAGGTGGTTGGTTGGAAAGGGACTATCTTACGGCAAGATAGCGCTTGTGTAAGGTTCCGAAAATAAATTATGTTCCAGATTTGATTGCTTCCCATAGGTTTCAAGTTGAGCCATACACGCTCAGAGGTTGAATGAAATGTAAAAAAGAAGCACACAAAGCATTGTTGAAGCTCTCGTTCGAATCATACCACGTCCAGCTATGGCCATTTCCACTTTTAGGTGAAGGTCGCGTTCCAAAGGTGTTTTAATCGAACATCCATCTTGCTTTCAAAGGTCTAGAAAATTCGCTGAGCTCACGATTCCTTCATCTCGCCTGTCCATTTGAGAAAAACCACATCGTCGAGTTGCAGAACATTTGTTAGGTGTCTCCCTGGTAACTTCTTTAGTTTTCTTCTACCTTCTTTTTCTGGTTTAACCTGATCCATCTTGGACCATGGGACCGTTCTTTGCTCTCACACGATGAACACGAGGACGCAATACAATGCAAACCCAGCTAGAGAACGAGGCAAAACCCCGGATTCATTAATATGTTTTCCTATCTCTCAGGCGGTCTAACGAGCTCCCTTCAAGACTGTGCCGAAATCCGTGGCCTTATCTTTCACTGTCTTTTTCTCACGGTACAGGAACAAGACGTAGTAGAACCAGTAGGCAGCAACCTTTTCTTGTTCCACCACATTGGGTGATGGCAATAGATCTGCAGTTGGTGCAATCCCTACACAACCAATGGCTTATGCGAAGAAAATCGCTTTATCCATTCGAGGCTTACTTCGGTTCTGTTCCCCGAAAAAGGATTCACATAGCCTTGGCCTTGCCTAAGGACGACAGGTGGGGAAAGAGATACCAAAGAATCATTACGGCCTGAGTTTCAAGTGCTCAAGACATACCTCGAAAATGAATTATAAGCCTCTAATAAATGGATCTATCCTGCATTGGGGCAACATTTGTTGTACATACGTCGTTCCACGGAAACAAGCATCCATTTTTTAAACCGACAAGGTTCAAGCTGGAGCAGGTTCTGTGATCATGGTTTGGAACCATTATGGAAACCTTGTTGCCCTTTGTTTGACCTCTTAAGACTCAAAATTGAGATTTTGCAAGTGGCGTGGTAAAGATGGGAACATTTTAGAAAAACACGCGTTTCCTTTGAAGCTGGATTTGGCCGGGATTTTGCAACCAGTTTTGAGATTGAATGTTAGTGAATGCCCAAATACATGGAGTAAGCTCGAGGGCATGCTTGTAACTATATAGTCAAAGGGGATCCTCAGGGTCGGAAACACAAACCCTCTCTGTCGCTGCCTTCTTTTGAGGCCCACAATCAATACAGTCAAGGAAGGGCTCAAATTGTAAGCTCCTTTTGCGGCCTTTCTATTCAAGGTCTGATGAATTTAACAAAATCAGGCCCATCAAGAGGGACCACTTCCCAAATAGACTCTTTGTGATAAGTCCTATTCCCTATTTGCTCTTATTTTCGTTCCAAAACATTATGGGCTTTCAAGGCCACCCGGATGTGTAAGTCGAGAGTACCAAATGAAAGAGAGAGAAAGAAAGAAAATAAAGGAAACAAGTGCACCAAGAAGACTGCCTTCGGCATCAATTGCTTCAAAAAAGTCTGCATTATCTTCCTTCTCTTAGAAATGGAACAAGATGGTAGTTGGTTGGCACTCACACTCAAGTGGTGCATGGAGCACGGAGAAAAACCTGACCGACAAACACGATGCAGGTCTGAGCTGAGGAAAACGTGTTTGCTTTCCTGGGTTTTAGTTTAGTGAGAAAACATTAGATGTTCCTTTTTTTAATATGTTGACCAACCAAGATGCTTTGGGCCTCCATGTCATAGTTAAGGCAGCTCAAAGATTGGCTCTTGCATCTGAATTTGCACCATCCTCAGAAATACTCATTCGGCGTCTGTGATATTTATGGGTAGGTCCGTTTTATTGGCCGTTTTGTGCATATGGTAAGAGTTTATGCCTCTCTGACACATTTCTTTTACTCAAGGCGAAGAACGAGCGAGCGTGAAAGGCGAAATATATTGAAGCAATGAGATCCCTGAGAAAGTTGGCCTTTAGTTGGCACTTCCGAGTATCAAAGGCGTTGAACCACCACCGCCACAATGGTTTAAACAACCAACAACCACCAAGGCACAATAACGATCTCCACGAAAAGAAAACTTATTCAATTCTCAGGAATAACCAAGTCCAACTTGGCAATTCCAAACACGGCAAAATGTTCATAGGTGGGCACGGATCGATGAGAAGTAAAGTTGAGGGATGTCTGAGAACCAGAACTGACAGCCAGAAATGACTTTTCAAGGAAAGGTAGTATTGGCTGCTTCTAAATTCAATTTATTTTACCGTGTATATATCACCATGTAAATCTATTTATACAAGAAACGTGCTGAATTATCTCTTTAAGGTTTCCTGCGCGGAAACCCTGCAAATTTCTCAATCTCTTTATCAGAACACGATGAAGGTCGTTAAGTTTTTATGTGCCTCTCAACTTTCTTGACTGCTTAATCGCCCCATTGGATCCAAAGGCAAGTGAATTGAATGTTCAAAAACCTTGGCCCCCGAAAAACTAATTTCCAAGTTACGAGGGGCGTGCGATCTAAAGCAAAATCGACATACTGTATGTCCTGAAAATGGAATTGGGTGGTTTTCAGCAAGCACGAGAATATTGAGTTCAATAAAATGGTATGTATTAAAGCCAGCGTATTTTTATAAGGTTAAAAACTCTCCCTTCTATGCTTATGATTGCTTATCAGATCTGATCAAAATCTTCAATTGGCCCAAAGGAAGAAAAATAAGTGGAAGCTTGTAAGTGAGCATACGAAAGCGAGTTTTTCAAGAATGAACGGACTTATTACAGCTTTTTCCTGACTCTAAGACAACATTTGGTAACTGGATCAAAATTTCTGCCTCACTTTTAATGAATGAATGGAGTTGAACGAATTCAGTTGGATGTTTGGTTGTCAAACTGGTTAGGGATGGGTCAGAACTAAGCTCGGACATTTCATAGTTTAAATTCGTTATGCAAGGGATTTTTTTTTGTTTCCATTGATTGTCAAAACGAAGAGTGTGAATTGGCCATGAGAATTTTAATAAAGTTTTTGGGAGAGTTAGTCTCAACTCTGGCGCATCCCTAGCCAATTTGACCCCAGACTCCCCAACTGAATTCGTTCGGTAACCCTCATCCATTGGTTCATGCAAGAAGCACAGAAATCATGGAGTGGGAGGCTAGCAATGAGAATTATGATTTCCAGCAGAAACGAACCATTTGCGTTTTTCTGCAAATGAGACCTGCCTTGCATTGAGAAAAACACGTATTTCAAATTTCAGTCCAATCGAATGCCGGATTGAAAAGTTATGCCTTCTCAAACTTATGTACTGAAGAGAGCATAGAATGAATGAACTCGCCCTTTTGTGGTAAAACGATTACCACAAAAGGGCGAGTTCATTCATTCTCGGTAGGATTTGCACTGAACTTTGAGTGAGCATAACTTTTGTCTCCGACGTTGGATTGAGCTGAAAATTGAAATACGTATTCTTGTCAACATATGCAAGGTCTCATTGGCAGAAGAACGTAATTGAATTGTTCTTACTGGAAATCATTATTTTCATTGCTAGCCTCCCACTCCATGATTCCAGTGCTTCTTGGTTCATGGTACGAGTTCATTGATAGCATAAACTGACAGAATTCCTGGCTTTAGATTCAATGAGCACTTTTTCCCTCGCAAAGTTCATGGTAGAACGGATAATATACTTTTCTCTCCTTGTCTATTGTGCAATTCTCGAATGTTTGTGTTGTGTACGTACAGAACGAATGCAGACACTCCCCTCGTAGGTTTCTTGCAAAACGATATCAAAAGAAGTCAAGTCCAATTAGCTCGAAAACGCCTCTTAGGTCAAAGACCAAGGCAACCAACGAAAATGCGAAGGGAAAACATCGTCAAAAGCACGTCAATCACCACATGAATCGCGTAGCAATCCAAATACTCGAATCCCTCTTCCTCTATCTTTTTGATGTCCTGCATGTAACCTACACACAACACTAAGAGTCACTTACCGTTTTCCCAGCCAAACTGTTGACTTTACAATGTAAATAGGTGGTGATTCCCAATTGAGCCGTGACATTCAGCACTTGATTAGGTCCATTTGGAAGGCTCTCAGCAAAATAAGGTTCACCAAGGCCAATTTGTCCATTGATGGAACGTCCATGTCGTAGAGGATTGTTTGTTCCCTCCACAGAGACATGTCCTGTTCGAGCATCACCTGTGCACACCAAAACTGAAACGAAAAGAAAAACTTCAGGGCCAGATAAGTTAGTGTGTCATCTTTGAAGCTCAACTTCGATCTTGGTCTGGAGAGTCCTTTTTATTTATATTAACAAGGGACATGTTCTTGGATGTTCCACCTGCCGTCAATGGGGGTCGTTAGCTCTCAAGAAAGCAATTAAATTAGACCAGTAGCTAGCTGGCTTTTACTCTTGTGCGTCCTTGGTCCCTTGTGATAATTTCTTTTTACTAGTAGTTTATGGCATATCTCACACAAAGCAAGGCTAGTAGTGTAACAACAACTAAGAACGTAGTCTCTCTCTCTCTCTCCAGCTCTCACGTGGTCTTTGTCGTGAGCTAGAAGAAGTCGCAAGAGAGAAAGTTTGCTTGTTGATTTTGAGCCTACTTTTTGTTGGCAACTTTGCCTTTGCCAATGTATGTGTTTGGGTGTCAATGTTTACTTTCTTGCATTTTGTTATTCTGTTTGTTTACTTTGTAGCCCTGGTCTTACTCACTCTCACAGCACTCACTTGTACACGCCCTTTCTTTCCACGTCTGTGAGGCGTTTTCGTGGCTAGAATTGGAATTCAACTTGGGACATGATGAAACTACAACCTTCACCACCCACGGTCCAACATTGGTGTTGCAAAACATTGAAAGTGTGTTTGTAAGCATTGTTGGGCACACCAAGGTTCCCAATGTCCGAAAATGTGCCAAAAAGAAGTTGCTCCTATCATGTACTGTACGTGTGCCACAGGGTATGGAAGCCAAATCAAGAAAATTCCATGGGTTTTGCGTTACTATTTTTCTTTGCATGTTAGAATTGTGTACGAGGCAATATGTGCAGTAATTGACATGTATGATTTCGATCTCCTACACAACAAGAATACAGCTTGGTGGCATTGAAACACGGCGCGTATGTTTCATTTTCCTTGAAGGTGACCATGATGGCGTTGACATGTGAATGGGATGGCTTGTTATCTTTGTTTTATGAGCACGTGAGTACCAAAGATAAATTTTGAAAGCTGGCCATTAAGCAATGAAGGAAGTGGAACTTTGGTTGGCTAAAAATAAAGCGACCATCAGATGAGTCAACCACTTTCACACCTTCAGGCTATTTGGAATTTGGTCACATTTTTGGCGCGACCAAACCTGTTTCGTACTTTAAAGTTGGGATTTCTAACCAGTCTCAAATCCGAAACTCGCTTTTACGTACGCCGAAACTATAACTCAGGCACTGTCCTGAATTCGAAAGGGCTTTGCGAAGTGTGGGTGAAAAATATGAGGAAAACAGTACAAAACATTCAAGGCTCTAAGAAGGACAAAGAAACATTGCCATATCATATTGGCCTTGAATGTCCAAAAAAGGCAGATCCATGACGATTGACCACTTGATTGGCACGGAAAGTGGTACACTAAAACTACATCTGAATAGATGCTTATCCAGTTTACAACATTGTGTTATCCAACAATATTGTAAGGTCCAGCATTTGTGTTCTTCATGGCCCTTTTGATGAAAATGATCCCGGCCAAAAACACGTTATCCACTTTGGCAAGACCCTTGGGCGTTCATCTAGAGCAAGCCAAAAACGTTTTATCTTCTCACTTCGCTCCATTTTGATTAACACACAGCTTACATCCAATAATTCTCTTTTGTGATGCCAAAATGTAAGTTTATTATTTTCGAATTTGGTAACAGTTCTTTTTCAGATCATGTTTTGCACCCTGCATCAGTTGTTTCAAGATTGTTTATATAACACTTCACTGTGATAGACTTTGCGCAAGTATGATGGCACACATCCTACCTACTATCCGATAGCTTATGCACTCTAGGGGCTCACTCAATTACATGTCAAGATCAAGGAGAACCCTTGAAATGTGTTCCACATTTGGAGAACGTGTGAGAGGGAACATTCTCTATCGAAAGTGCTAATTCACTCTCCTCCCACTGTAACCGAGTAGTTTCGAACCCCGAGCTCGTGGTTCTCGGTGGAACATGGGAGGAATGAACCTGGTCAGCTCGATAATTTTTTTAACACTTGTCCGTTAGAACCAGTTTGGCAGCACGTTTTGGGCCTCTTAATCCCAAGGTACTCCCGACCTTGGGACTGGATAGTTGAGCCACTCATTCAAAGCTGGAACTACTTAAGTCAGGCAAACTTTGTCCATTCTGGGCTTTATTATTCAATTCCTCCAAGGCTGAGCAAGTTTGAGGAAATGGCTTTACAACGTGCTTACCACAACGGCTAAGGGTCAATGAGTGCCCCAATTAACCCCGCAATTGAAATTTGGTCCCTCATTTTGAGTAAATGATCCTTTGTGTCACTCTCCGTCGGTCCTTAACATTGACCCAGGGAGGCCAAGGATTGTTCATAATTGTTTTCAATGGCCTTGTTCGGAACAGGAAGGAACATTGGTTCCTACGGCCTTGTCAGACCAAACAGGCTTTACCATAATTCTTTCTGCATTAGAGGAAACTACATCCCTCCCAAGGGGGCATTCCATCATACTGATGGCCAAACAAACTGTTACTTGGTCCCATCTGACTTCCCTTACTTCCCTTGGCCTTCTCATACAAATACAAAATAATGGATTGTGGCGGCAGAAAGTATTCCTAAAAAATCATTGCTTTGACTCCTAATTGTCCAGATCATGACTATGGCCAGTATTTAACCGCTAAAGTGGAATTTCAAATGAATTTTTTAATGATGTCTGTTCTAGTTAAAGCCATCATTTTCTAGCTAAATCGTCGTCTTCCTTCTCATCAATGAGGTTTATCCAAGTTTTCTGAGTAAAGTTCCCGTCATTAAAACTTTCTACGAAAGTGGCCAAGACCTTTCAAGATAAACAAGTTTATCTTTTTCAACGATCTGGACAGACGACGGCCTTCCCATTATCCGTATCAACGGCCGCATCTCCTAACTTAATCAGTCGTCACGCCAAAGCCAAGACTGTTTCTTTTATTAGCCTGCCAGAAGATTGAATTCGCAGAATCCTGGGTATTCTACGTAATCAACGCATTCACTTGACTAGGATAGAAATGCAGAGTGGTTACATAGCCAAGAACATGGATATACCGTAAGTACTTACCCGTGGAAATGATGGCGATGGATTGGAGGAAAACATTGACGAGAGTAGTGTGACACATTGTTACGAGCCACTCGCTAACCTGGAACAAAGGCAAGAAACAGATCTCAAGATTGTATAATTCTCATTCAAAATGACAAGTACACACTTGAATGACGTCTAGAACGGTGGTTGTGTCATATTTCTCATTCGCTTTTAGCGTTTTGAAACTCTATCCAAGCCTCTTTGACTCTACCGCATTGAGGATTCCAACGACCTTCTTGTGCCATCAATTTCCAAGTTGACACACAAACAATCTCACTTTATGTGTTCCTTCTTCCTCTCGCCCAGTTTTCCCTATCAAGAACGAGATTGTACTACGTTGCATTGCTCATAAGTAGTAAAACCCAAAGAGCATAACAGCTTGGGTCCGCTTTCTTATCTTGGTCTTCTTCCTCTTCTTCGCAGTCTGATGAACATTTATTGATGTCCCAAGCTCATTGAATGACCCGACTCCGCTTATGATGGCACAGTATGTGTTGTGCAAACTTTCATCGTACTAAAACCATACAAACCCACACAGGCCATCATCATCTCTCCAAGACCCAAATCATATCCAAGTTTTGCTGAGATGGCGTCTTCGACAGTGGCACAATTCAACTCGTGAGATGTGTCCCATGACGGTGATGAGAATGGTGCCATCTGGTCGACAGGACAATCAAGTCAGTGCACAGAACTCCCACGGAATCCGTTTCCACAATCTTGAAGGAACAAAAAGGATCCGGAAGGAGGATCACCTGATATATCCCTTATCTGTAGGTTATTCATTTTTATGCAGAAAACTTGTTTTGCTACCAGTTTCTAGACTCTACAACAACGGAGATCTGACCTATGGCGGCCAAGAAAGTGCCACGTTGCTCCACAACCGCTTGATTGTTCAAGACAGTTGTTATCGTTTATGTTTCCGCATTCCCCAATTATTGGTTTACGATCATTGTTGTATAGATGGTACGATCTACTAACATGTTCTCCAATTCTCCAGCATCTCCTACTTTCATTTTTGTTTTGCTCGTTTTGATTCCCTATGGAATCAATGGATGGAACAAAGATGTCGCCCTTCAAATCACTTCTTCCGTGATTCAATTTGTTTCAAGGGCTGAAACTAGAGTACATTTCTTGTACTGTATCCAAGAAACCCTTGTTTGTATTTTCGGTCCTTTTGTGTATGATTTTGCGCAAATTCTCATGAATGGCTGAGAGACTTGCTTAGGATGAGCTAGTCTTAATGGTTTGCCTCACAAGAATGGGACAACATAAACCAGAGCTTCCTTAAAGTAAACAAGGTCCATGGACCTGTTTTGCATGTGTCCTTGCAGAGTGGTTCCTGTAGCTCACGTTCTATGTTCCCTATTCCTCGTATTTGTGATTGCGCGGGTGCATTATGTTCCAATAAACCGAGGCTCGAATAATCTAGACAATGATCTTTGGTCCTTGTTCCATGGCCTGGAAAAGACCATCGAACGGGAAAAAGACTCATAAAATACAAAAAGGCAACTTCTCCCAAAGTCAAGATCATACCCAATGGAATAGGAAAGGAAACAGGATATAGGATATACAGTAACAGAAAGGTACGCGTATGTTGTGGCATTGATTTGATTTAATGATAACTAATGATACGGTTAATGAGATCCGACTCCCTTAAGATCCCGTTTACTTCACAATGTTCTTAGGTAATGTTGGAACAATGTCTTGATCGTACTGCATGATAAGGGCAAATTTGGCAGAGCTTTGTCAACAACTGATGGAAATCCAATAAAGATAAGTGTGTTTAGCTCACCAGCCAATTTCGTCCGAATCAACCTTTTCTTCAAGGATTTTGACACGCGCCAAAAAGGTTCCTCTTTCCAAAGCTAAGGAACAAGAAAAAGGCCTTCATGTTTCTCCAGTTGCCAAAATTTGGTCTGTTGGATCGATATCGTTCGAAGTTTTAGCAAATATTTCTTGAAACCTAAACGAAGACCAAAGCATCAGATTTGTTGTATTGTTTATAAATATGAATGAACACATTTTTTGGTTCATGTTCCCTCTTTTTTGGAACATTTGCTCTGCTACGCATGCGTGCCTCAAGGAAAACGGCGAAGATTTCGATTTCAAAACAATTGCCGAGGTTCTGATTTGCAAATTCGGATTTTATCTTTCGACAAGACATAATTCCTAAGCGCTTGCACTCGCATCATATCTCGAAAGGCCAGAAAAGCAAGGCTCGTTCTCAAATCCCAAAGCAATCACACGACGTACGTGCGTTTGTAGCTCGTTGTCGCTTGTCTTCGACAAATGTTCTACTTATGCACCAAGAAACAAGCGATTCGAAAATCTGTTTGTGCAAAAAGGCTTCTGAATTCGGCAAAAGAAGAGAAAGGCTGAGAGTGAGACAAGAAGGCCCATCGACTCCTGAATTGCCAAGGGACAAAAGATGTGCGACCTTGAGGCACTCTTCCGAGCGATCTGATGGGATTCAAGAGGGTCGATAAATCAAAAAGAGTCGTTTATTCAAAAGCAAAGCAATTTTCTTACCTCCGCCACCATTTCGAGGTGATTGCGAAGGAGCTCAGATGCAAAAGCCATTGTTCAATGGCCATAAGGGAAGGAAATGTTTGCGGAACTAAACACCATATTTTACCCTAGAGTCTGTTCCGAGACAATACACTGAAGTGCTTCTCCAATTATATTCTCCATGTTCAATACTCTCTCTCCCTCTCTCTGATTAATATTCATGTGTTTGAATTTCGCAATAAAACCACATTGATGCATGAGGAAAAAAAGGACCGCTTCGAGGTCTTAATTCTTCGGAAACAACATCCTCCAGACAAGAGCTCATTAACATTACATGGGGAAGAGAAAACGATTTAGCCAAGAATGGAGTGCACGCTTTAAGTGAGGGCCCTTCTATTTCTTAAAAATCTTAATTTGCGGCCATTGCCAAAAAAGTTTGCAGTGAAATGTGGACCTTGAGCTGTTCCTGACACTTCCTGTCACTTTCTTTTCCTTTGTGAGAAGCGTGTCCTAAAAATTACACTCATCAACCATAATGCAGCGTTTGCTTGGCATTTCGAGAGCACGTAGGTCGCACTGTACTGTGGTAAGGTCGCTGGCATACCTTTCGTTCAAGGGAAATTATCAGTTAGCAATCGGCTGAGAGTTCCAACACGACTTCCATCAGGTCACGCCGTTGTAATGTTGATCCCAAGCGAGGAGACGGGCAAATGCCAAGGCACCCAATTCTCCTGGTCCAATGAACCTGGACAATGGGCGATGCAAAACTTGCGGCTCAAGATCAGCCCTCAAATGTTCCACTACAAATAACACCAAATTTCAACAGCACCCACCATCTTCAGCTTTGAACAACAACGTCTTTTCACATTAGTGCCGAGTGAAAAGGGAGCCTTGGTATTGCAAACCTGTCTCAGTGGCAGAATCAGATTCGGACTCTCGAATGGTTTGATAACCATGAATTTTAATGTGGAACCAGGTTTGGGAAGATGGATAAATGGACCATATTGTGCGTGTTATGGAACAATCTGAGGAAGGTCATGGTCGATCCCGTCATGATGACTACCTGCACCGATGAGAGTGGCTGAGGGAGTCTCTGATTAGATATCCGATAGTTTCCTGATGGCTTTTCCCTTCTCAAGAGCACCATTGTTCCAAAGTGAATCTAGGCCAGACGTGGGAACGACATTTATTGGGAGATGCCTGCTCATCGACCGTGCAACAATCCCACGACCCAAAATACAATTCCATTAGAGTATTAGAAGTGGTGGTCGGTCCTCATGTGACTTCTCACACAGCAATAGCCTTTATCGGGGCCTTGTTAGGGAGGCGGAACAACGGGCCACATGACCTTGACCACTGATACTCTCGTTTCTATTTGCATCACAGGTATATCCAAGTCTGATTTTGACGCCCGCTGAAAATTATAGTTTCTAAAGGTTTCTAGGCAATACCCAATCCCCACCTATCATCATCGTTTCTCTTGGTCTGTTTGAATTGGGGACCATGTTGACGAGGGGGGTTATTTGGGCGAGTCAGCTTTTCCCGAGCAATATTGATCCTTCGTACTGAAGCTACCACTACATAGTACTACATTGGACTCGATTTTTTCGACCATCCAATAGGACCAACTTGGAACATGAAACGAAAGCCTGCCTACTAGAACATGTATGTAGAGGAGAGGTGGTGGAAATAGTAGAAGTAGTGCTCATGCAAGCAAAGGAAAAAGGTTATTATCATCACTCAAAGGATTTGATGACCAAGCAATTCTCGCACATGCCTTCGACACTGATCCACTTGTTAGTGCCGGATTTCATCCGCTAATTCGGATTAATTCCTTCTCGCACCAAGCTTGGAACTTGAGCTCTTTTGGGCTTCTCATATTTCCACTTCCTCAAAATGGCGGCGACATTGGTTATTTGGGCTTCCAAATTCAACACCAAAATCTCAAAGTCAATAGTGTCCTTGAGACCTTGGTGTGGGCCCAAGATTTGATCTTTAGATTGGTGTTGGAGGCCATTGACGATCTGCTTTGTGGAATTCTAGACGTCGGCCACTTCTCTTTGGTCTTGAGGCTTCACTCTGACGATAATGGTAATGGTGATCTCTGTTGAAATTGGAGAATCCATTATGAGGAATGAGTTGATCTCGCCTCGGACCGAGAAATCGTGGGCTTTCGTCCGTCTCCGCTGAACTCCGACTATAGATTGATGACAAAGGAGGATAAGGAAGAGAGCAAGGAATAATACTTTTATTGTCTTTGGGATTGATGGAATTACTTCTGCTCAAATGGTTCACACGGACGAGCCTTCATTCGTTCATTTCCAAGAAGAGATGTACTACTAACCTCCCACGTCAGAGACCGAGAAGACCCACTAAAGTACGGACACTACCCCGAGTTCAAAATTCAAGCTTCTTAGCCAGCCTTTAGGACATCATTTTTTTGAGGTTGCGTTAAACAAGAGCATGAAATATGGAGACACGAATGGTCCCAGCTTGATCGTGCAGGCGCCAGACGACAAAGAAAGTTTTATTTTTGGGGGCACCAAAACAAGCTCAAGATCCTCCATTCTCTCTCTCTCTCTTTCTTTTCCTTGCGATACATATGGTCAACAATGGCTCCCAAAGGACAAGTTTAGGATGCTTGCACAAGGACAAGAAGGTTGCGTCTTTGATCTTGGGTAAAGTTCATATCTGGGATTTAATGCTTGTCCACCCTGTTCCATGACGCAAAAGATGTTCTTGTAAAATGGCAATGTTTATCATAAGGAGACGCCAATGATTGTTTAGCTTTCTAAAAAGCCAGAAAGGCAAGTGCGTTTCTCTACGTATTCCGCATATGTTCCATCTTTCTAAAGGAATGTCAAATCCCTTTAAAGGAAAAGAGTGAGTACGTAGAGTAGAAAGCCTGAACTCAAGAAGACGGGGTAATGCGGATATTTTACCAATATGGCTCAAAAGTTTCTCCGTGGAATGGCTTTCAAAAATGCGATCTCACTCGAGTTGAACCATTTTGATGCATTTTCCTACTGATGAAATGATGGATACCTCCCATTCACTCGCTCACTCACTCAATTTGTTTCCCTCGAGACACTATTCTAAGCAACACCTGCCCTTTCAATGTTCAATAGAGTGTAGGACATTTCAACATGATGTCCATGCACCCCTCATTTTTCGCAATCTATTCGACCTCACTACACACCATAATCATATTGCAGGCCCATTAGGACAGAAAATAGTGTGCATTCCGGAAAGAAAGACAGGCGGCAAACAAACCTTGTTAGTTCCAAAAGGAAAAAAGGTGGACCAACAACAACATTGGACGTGGAACAGTTCAAAGTTTTGTGATACTGCGGATATGTTTGCTGTGTGGATTCCTTCGCAAATCTCAGATCACCATTCCTCAAGAATGCAGAAGAAGAGAAACTTCCTTTCTACTCCTCGCTTTGGTCATATTTTATAGCCAGGGCGTAACAAGGCTCCACAACCACGGACCACAGACATGACATCCGTTGTCCAGGTCAATTTCTGGAACTTTGCTTTGATCCAACACTAGGACACGAACGTTCAGGGAATAAGGGTATCAAAGATACTGTACTTTGTATTATATTTCGTCTCAAAAAACGACGATGACGTAGTGGAGTTGGTTCAAAAGTTCTCGAAACGAATTTTTCGTCTATGACTTGGACCAGGGAAATCCCATATCAGAGGGCTATTACCTTCTAACCTGAAAGTCTTTGTACACAAAGAGAGCTTTGGCGATGTACGACACACTTGTTAATCGTGGAGTGGGTCATAATAGCAGATTTATGAAGGCAGGACAAGAAATGGGGGGGAAAACACATTAGGGTTTTTTTTCCAAAGCCGTAAATACGTTGCGGAAACATTTGGCCCTTGGAGGGCACAACATTTCTGAACGCGTGGGATCGAGACTGGTCATATTTCAATTACGGTGCTTATGCATAGCATTTCTCGCTTAAGGCCAGTTTTCAGCTCAAGTAACATCCAATAGCGTCATCAATTGACCTACTACAAGAGGCCTAATGATCACCCATGAGATCGAAGTTCATTCACGAACAAAGTCAGTGGAACCAATATCTGTTAAAAAGAAACCTTTCCCGGGCAACGTTCCATAAGTGGTTCCATTCATGAATGCATGTTCGATACAAGAAAACGCTCCTTTACGCGATCACCAACTTCAACTTCAAAAGCACCCCCCTGAACCCGTGTTCCATGGGGCGGGACTTGTTCCTCGGCTCAAGCAGGTCATTGTGGAGTGTAGTTGTACTCGTCGAGTACAACTTAACGGCTGCCTTGGGACTCACTTCTTGTCCTAATTAACTTTTTCCTTCCGGCAACTTTCTTCCAATGAATGCTCGGCCGCCTTTTTTTCGTTCCGGCATGGCGTTGTCAATTCTCTGGGATAAAAGTGCCAGAGACAGACTACATGCACATGTAGGAGATACTACACAGCACAATTTGCTATCTTTCTAGGGACAGAAATCATGGCACACGGCTTCTAGTTCCACGAGGTTGGAACTTGGAACATATCATTTATTTTGCAACCTCGCCAAAATACTCAGGGCCTCAAAATTCAATTTTCGTTCAGACTCTTGTGGAAAGTTTTGATCATCTTGCTTGAAATCATGATGTTTCTTTTTTAGTAGAAGCGTGTTACATTTTGCACCTATATTTGTGTTTATCTTAAAGCATTTTGGCAATCGAAAGCATTTCGTGAAGTTTATGTAATGGCTCATTTAACAAAAGGATTGACGTCTCTGGCAAGAACATTCTCACTTTCAAAGGTCAAGCAAATGTACGAGAAAAAATAGGATCAAACACCCGTCAAGAATCTGCTTCTTTTGTTAATTCTGGCAATACAAAAAGAACCTTTCCTTTTAGTTTTAATACGCATGGGAAGCCACGAGAAATACTTTGCATTTGTAAACATGTTTCTGTTAAGAAGCTCTTTGTTTCTAAAGCAACATGGTCAGACAGTTCTTTAGCTTTATTGAGAACCTAGACTCTCTGTTCCAAGCGTTCAGGGTCACACGCTTCAGGCATGATCCTTAAGGGAAGTAGATTGATCGAAAATGTACTTATTTGGCATCATTCGGATCGGAATGAAGTTGTTGAGTAATACAATTGGGAGCTTCTTGCCTTTCATTAGTGAAAGATTAGTGGCCCGGGATTTCCCCGGTAACCGTACGTACGAAAAAAGACTGGCTTTTTACATCATGGGTGTGTACCTTCTTCAGAAAAATGCAATGGAAAACCAAGAATAGACATTATTTAAATGATTCGACGGGAGATACCAAATTGGGTAGAGAAACGTACTTTCTCGAAAGTCTCAAAGTTTTCAATTTTGGAATGTGGAACATAGGCAAACATTGTTGCAACTATTATGGTGGATAAAAACTGAAATCACGATGGATAGGTGTTTGCAAAACCATGGTTTTGAGATATCTGTAGGTCGGTTATTGAGATAGTTTTGAAGCACATACTAGAAGCATATCTAGAAGCATATGAGATGGAGAAGAAGAAATCATACACGATTAAGTTTCGCTACATAAGCTGTAATTGAAAAACGCAGCTTTGTCAATTACTTTCAAGGTCATAGAAAAATTAACTAAATTGGCGATTACTCATTGATTGAGGAAAGTACAAATCAGGCTTCGACAACTTCAGCACTATAATACACCTCAAAAATAAGGAAGACCTCTCAAATTTTGACTTTTACTAACCATTGGTGAAATAAAACCAGACTGGAGACTTTTTAGTGATTCAATAGGTCACTTGTTGAGGTCATTTGGAAGTATGGCAGAAGCATATTTAGAAGCATGAAGGAAGCACATGAGATGGAGTAGAAATAACCATGCTCGATCAAGTTTGCCTGCATAAGTTGAATTTTTCTATGACAAAAACGCAGCATATGCTCTGAACATGTGCTCAAGCATGGTTTTTTCTACTGCCCCTTGCTATTTTTCATTTATACTCCTGCTATGCTTCCAAACTACTTCAACAAGCGACCTTTTGTCCTCATATCATTTATCCGAAGAATGAAACGTTTCTTTCTTCAGCGATTTGTGTGCATCTTCTATAACCACTAAACAATTTAATGTTCCACTTACAGATATTATAAGGCAGGTTCTTAACGCCACGTGGATTTTTGAGTCCATGATACATGTCACTGGAGGAAAAGATGATTTTGGTTGGTACCTGCCCCCCTTTCATAAATGAACCAGCTTATGGAACCCAAAATCTTTTCATGGATCGCAAATTCGCCTCAGGATTTCTGTCTGGACCACGTCCTCGTACTTTGCCTGAGGCCATGTCTGACTCCTTATGAATGGTGATTTATTACGTTATGTACATCACTTCATCAAATAATTCAATGCACTCAGGTCACGAACTATGGCCATTTTGGCTTTTTATCTAAGATTGCGTTGTGCGTAATTCACAAGAGTCTGGTGTTTTTTGACTAGCATTTACATCTTCAGGTGGGTAAAGTGATCAAGAGAGAGGATGCAGATGCTCATTACTGGTTTTGGGACAAGCGCCAACTCTGTTTCTGGCAGTATTTGTTCCCCATTAGGACACCATTCAGATCCACTTCCGACGCTCAAGAAGGGTCACTTTGTCTCGAGGTAATCCAACTTCCTCAAATGGTTTGGCAGACACTTGGAAACAAGTTCATTAATCTTTACAATAAGACCCCCAAACAAAGCCATCACGATTCCTTAAAAGTTTGGGCAGCTCTGGTATTTTACCTGGTGGACAAAAACTAACAGGGAAGGTTGATGTGAGGAAAGCAGACGGGCTTAAAAGAGTATTAAGTGATCATGGCTCACTACTTTTTTATACCATACAACTTTGTCTTTTATTCGGCTACCATTTCAGTTGCATCTTATTATTGCCAAGAGACATTCTTTTGGGACTCAAGGATTCATTTGAAGCCTACTATAATACGTTTGTGGAACAGAGTCAAGATAGCACCCAACCAAAGACAAATGAAACCTTTGGCACCTTTACTAGCTGGTTTCTGGTTCGACATGGTTGTGATGATATTTGGCTCCTTTGGTGCCGTGACCACAACCATCAAGAGAGCCCAATGATTCTTGTGTTTGGAGGCTCCAGATGCATGTGGAAAATTGAGGACCAGTCAATAATGTTGTAAGTCTGAATGTTTTGTTGGAAAATAATGAGACTAGAAACCTTCCACTGAGATTTGATCAAGAGCCAATATTAGAACAATTGTTTGACGCTCCAAAGGCTTTTCATGCAAAACTAATGAAAGGCTTCAAGGAGGTTGACTTTTTTTTGTTTTTTACTCATGAAGGCTAAGAAAGAACTTGGCAGGTTGGGCCTTGGGGGAGAATCTTCAAAGGAATTCTCTCTTTGCTGAACCTTGAAATTAAAATTCCAGGCCAAGAGACCAAAGTGAACCTTCGGCCTTACCAAAGGCCCTCTTTCGGTTTGCTTCAATTTCTGACTATAGGATCAATGATTCGCATTCCTCTCCAAGGTAAGAAGCTTTTACGTAATTATTGCTCTTAGCCTTTCTCCTCTCAGCCTCGCCAATCAATTTGCCGTGGAAAAAAACGGAAATCAGAGATGTGATTTATGACTGCGCACACGAAAGTAGTGTTCTCAGTGTTCGGGGTAATCTGGGATCTCCAATAAAATTGGCGATGAAAGGCCTCGTAGCAACGACAACGACTGTGCTTCGCTTTATGATGTCGTTAGCATGTCAAGTGCTCATTTGAATCATTGATGGGATTATTCTCTATAATTCAATTGAGTCCATTCCCATTGTGAATGTCTTCGTCGTACACGGCCTTCAAATTGGAACTGAGTGCCTTTTCAAAGCACTAAAAAGGTGCAAAATGCATCAACCAAGACGATTGAATTTACTTGATTGAACGCTGGACTTGAAAGAAGACTGTCTGCGAGCCATCATTATGCAGCCTTTTAAGGGATTTCCTCCGAGTGCTTGAGAAATGACGGCTCTTTTATTTGGTTCGACCTTGCCCTCATTTTCCAAATTGCTTCAAAACTCATTCAGAGTTCCACTCGTTGGGATCACAAAGGCATGATCTTTAACTTACGCCATCATTTTCGACCTCATCATCGTGATCATTTTTTATTTCATGCCAAGTTCAGACAAAGAGCAAGTCGGAAATGAAAGCCCTCGTTTCATCCACGAATTCATGTGTAAAGCTCTTCAATAATAGAAGTAAAGGCAAGACTGACAACAACCACTCATTAAAGGCGCATTCTAATCCTTCAATTGGGAAGTAAAATTCTCTGACAGGAAGGGCTAGTTGATAATTTGCCTGCTGAAGTCATTTTTTGCTAGCTCACACCTACCAATTTGGCCAAAATAGCGTAGTCCTCTGATGAATCAACTTTTCGGAAATAAACTCAGTCCCCTTAATTCAAACAGCACTAACACACAAGTCACACAAGATGTCATTTGGGGTACAAAAATTTTTTTTTTTGAAAGCCTTCAGAATATTGTTAATAGCGCTTTAGATTCGTGTAGTTCTTTCGTTTCCCGAAGTGAGTGTGTGTCTCCGACAAAAATCTAACCAGCGGGAAGGAAGCGTACAAAAAAAAGAGTCTATTAGAAAACGGAAGTGGACCGGGTGAAAGTTCGTACCAATTGCTAGCCATGATGAGGACTAGACTCTTCAATGGCCTTCTTAGTCATCGTCGTTCACCAGACGGAGGAACATTTTCATCCTATTGTCATGTGGGACGTGGATGGAACGACAATTGTACTCGACTCGAAGGCCGACCAACCCCTGGTTTTCCCGAGCTTTGGCCTTCCCCAACTCTGTCTCTTCGAGTAGATCAGTACGATTGCCATTCTTTTCCATTAATCATCGTCCTGGCGAAATAGAAAGGCCTTGAATGACTTCGAGAAAATGGCCAAGGAGCATGCGATAGTGGCATTAACTTAATTTCCTTAGCCTACAACTCGACTCAACATCTTCCTTGAAGGGAATCACGATGAGAAGTTACTATGGAAAAAACAAGGAAAAAAATGGGTTAGCACCCATAGGACTGAAGAGTACTGAAACCATGGATTGTGTCGCAGAGAATCCCCTGGAGCAAACTCTGCTATTTAGAGCGACCTGAATGACCACATGGACTCATTAGGGCACTGTTTTGGGACCAAGAGAGCCAAGTGCAAATGCAAATGACTTCGGCATGACGAGTGATCCAATTTAAGGGTCTCAACATGCACTCGATTTCTCCCGAAAGTACTTCGAATCCATCAGACTGACTTAAAGGGCGGGCCAATGAAAGATATAGTACGGAGTACGTACTCTTTAAACAGTGGAACATGCACGCACACAAGTATTGGTTCATTGGTTCATGACTCGAGTTTTTCTGTGCTCCAAGTTGGCCCCATGGGAGCATTGGATTAGAAGAATACGCTTTCTAATATTGCATGCTTGACTGCTCGATGTAAGGGAATAATATCACCAAGAGCACTGTTAAGCTCTTTGACTCTTTCTCTTCAAACTTGGAAACTGCCATTTTGCTCGACGTGTTTGCATATTAGTCCGAGTTTGTCCAACAATACAGCAGTCAACACACACGACTCGTATCAACATTTTTACCATTGTCATACAGCAAATGTCCTTTTTATCAATTGTTGTTGTCCCGTTCAACTCGCAAAACTCGAAGTACAAAATTTTGTTCCACCTTATTTGTGCTATCAAGAGGAGGCTTGAACTACCATTACCCACACGAAGAGCTTTGATCCGATGAAGTGAGGTGCAATCCAAGATTTATTGACCTCGTCCCACGTCCCACTGCCACTCACCTGTAAGAAGGAACCAAGTATTAAGGAAAGATTTCCGATAATTCGCCGACGCTGAGGCGTGACTGATGATGAGGTGCTTATAAATAAGTACTTAACACAAGACGAATGAACCTATTGCAGATTAAAGTGGGCACCGTCTTTTGTCGTGATTTGATTTAAGAGCTCATCCAGAGAAGTAAAATGTTGGGGCTGGATAAATAAGGTCGGTTGTTGAGGTAGTTTGGGAGTATACATAGAAGAGGCATATCTAGAAGCAGAAAAGAAGCATATGATATGGAGTAGACATAACCATGCTCGATCAAGTTTCACTTCATAAGCTGCGTTTTTTTAATCACAATGTATATCGCAAAACTTGATCGAGCATGGTTATTTCTACTTCATCTCATATGCTTCTTCTATGATTCGACAATGCTTCCAAATTACCTTAACAACCGACCTATATTCATACAGTCTACATGAGATGCTTTTTGATTTTTAATTGTCGCACAAAAAGTTCCATTTTTTGTACCGCAAATCTTATCATGATATCAGTTCAATTCAGATGAGGAAAAAGTGGCAACATGCCTCGAGTGAATTCCACAATTCACGCAATATATTTTCCCACGCATGTCGCTTAGATACGCGAGGTTATAACCAGGCTATGATTTGCATGTCAAAAAATCGTTTCTGAGACACGGTCTTTAATGCAAGTTGCAAGAAGTTTTGAAGAAGAACCTTGACAGAGAAACTGGGAACCACTGAATGGAGAAGGCTGTATGCAGCCACCAAAGAGGACGTGGTGGTCTGGATCCCTGGGGTTTCAATCTAAATTATTAGTAGACCCCGTCTCAACATTTGTTTTCGTCAGAGTTCTACAACACTGTATAGCTAAAGTAGTTCTATACACTACGTAGACGTTGTTCGGCGTCATTCCTGGTGAGCTATGTCAAGTCGAATCCTAAATAATTCAACCTTGGAACAGGTGAGGGTCCAAACCTGGAAGACCTGGTTGGCATGATTCATCTAGTAAAGACCACTGAATGTTACGCTCATGGTTGTTTGAAAATTTCCATGGAAAAAGCGAGTGTAAATGGTTTCCTAACGAGGATATGATTATCAGCGGATCAATCCATAGCTCGACTATGACGTACGAAATCAACTTTTGAACTGAAGGAGACCAAGAAAAATAGCCAGATCGAGCGAACACACTACGACAAACAATGGTTCTCGCTATCAGTTCGATCAGAGGAAAATTTGGTCAACTTGGCAAGTAGAAAGTGTTTACTGACCCTTACCAAGGAGGTTTGGCACAAATCATGAATACAAAAGAGGCTGCTCGGGTGGTGATGGACCGAACTGAGGCTTGTTTGCTTGCTTGCATGCATTCGGATAAGAATTTTCATGCTCATTTTCCGCTCACACCAACCAACCAACGTCATAGCTACCACGAGAATGGCATGGTATACGTAGTAGAACATGGAACCAGAAAGTGGTCATGCATGCCTACCATTGTAGGGAAATAGAAGTGTATGGTGATAGCCTTCGAAACGACACCCTGGTCCCTTCCATCTTGTCTTCTTTCGCACCAAAAGCTCGAGCTCCGAGGATGGAAAAAAGTCCTCTGATTTTGGAGCATGGCCAAAATCATCGAAAAATGACATTTTCGTGTCATTTTCTTTGGACAACAAAGGCAAACTCGACCACGCAAGCGTGACATTTTTGCCTATCATGACTGGTAATGGTCTTTAATGAACGCTTCAATGGGTCCTTGCTTTGCTTTTGGCTTCAACGTGAGCGAGGAATTCATGTCGAGAATTTAGTTCGATCTCTCGAAATGACGACAGTTGTGACAGACTGGTTCGATCTTGATGCGCTGTCAATGCCTTAGAACTTGATGGGCAAGAACTAGTAGCATGGCATCCATTGAACGATCCAACGAAAGAGTGAGTGAGTGTGGGGCATGAGGGAGATGAGGAAGGCTTTCAAACGCCCATTTTGCTAGCTCGATCGATGGGAAAAGAGCAAAAAGTGTGAAGGATTGTGAAGACCGCGATGATATCTCTGTCAAAGTCAACTAGGTAGAGAAGGGATCGCGTATGTCAGAATGAAACATGGAACACGGCCAGGAGAATCAATGGAAGACATCTTCATTTCCATATCGTGGAACAACATTGTTCTAGGCTGCGACAAACATGTCATGTGACACGATAAGGGAGCTAGATAAAGTTCACGTACTGTACACTCATAATCTTATTGAAGTTATTAGAACTCGTAAAAAGGCACTTCCTTTTTCCATTTGGTATTACGACTATCCAACGGCAGCAATTCCGTAATTTCCCCCTCCCGTGCTCCTTCACCTCCCCCACATTTCCCCCTGAGTTTTGAGTTCCATCGCCCACTTAAGAAGGTTTCTGTCCACTGGTTCTTGCTCCAAGAGCGTTACCTGGCTACTTTGGAATCGAGTGAACAGTACATGTTAACAGAGAACTAGGAAAGAACTCAATGGCCATAAAGTATACTCACTGGAGTTGAGCAGAGCATGCTTTCTTGGAAGTAGTGTAATGAACAGTATTCTGAAGTACAAAGTGAGTGTCCAAAGTGCAACGATACTACGTACATAGGTAGATAACTTTGTCTCGTCACTGACAGCACGTAATAAATTGCCGTTTCGACCTGATTATGCCTGGACCACTGGGTAACTACCCCAACCCCCTAATTTAGAAACTAGCAGGGGTGCTACAACTTTATTAGTCAAGATGTAGGGGGCCTCATTTGAAGCCGAAAAGAGCTACTTTCTTGAGAGGCTTCATAACGAATTGGTTTCTTTTTATCCTCTTGCTAATTACGATTGAGAGCCTTTCGCACGTGTCATCTTAGATATTGGTCCTTGATTGGAACACGTTTTCGTTCGTGTTGTTGTTGCTGTACGGTGACGTTTTGGTTGGCAGGGAGATCCGGTACGGTTATTGGGTCATCAAACGAGCTTGATTAATAACTAGGAAGCATTTAATTAATGTCTTGTTGGCTTGGCACCAAAGAATGTTCTTGGAATAGGGTTTGTGGCCAATGATTAATGACCTCTATGTTTTGTCCCCGACGTGTTGTTCGGCTAGCATTCCGAGAGGTGTGAATGGCAGATGGTGGAGCAAAAGTCAAATGAGATATCACCTTCGTTCCAAAGTCGTTCCACTCTGGAGGGCGAGTCAGCGGGTGGAACAGAATGCAAACTTGAAAGAAGGCAAATAGATTGTTCTGCATCAAAGGCCAAAATCAGACCTCCAAGCAAACTTCTTTCCCACGACGGGATGCTTGGTCATAAGGTTTCTGTACATAAATAGGCCTATGTTTCGCTTGAATGAAAGGGCAGGCGTTTAAGGATAGTGGGATTTAGCTCTGTAATTCCCAAGGATCGTTGGAATGTTCACAATTCATCGTCTTCGTTTGTGCGTTTTTGCTGAAGATATCAAATTTTGTTGCGTTCATTCATCTTTCAAACCCACGCTTTTGCTCAAGCTCTGATAACGATTTCAAAGGAGCTTTTAGGCAAAAAAGGATAATCGAACTTCGTATGCTTTGAGACTTTGATCTAAATCTGCTTAAAATCAAGAAATATTCGTGAACTGATTACTTCTGTGACAAATGGACGCTAATTTTACCGACCAAAAATCAAAGTAATCGTTTTGTAAATTACCTAGTCTGAGGTCATGTCAAATCTCAACTGAAGATCAATACTTAGAGAGCTCATTTTCCAAATACACATTTTTTTGTCTTGCGGTCTGCCGTTTTGACCTTGAGCCGTAAAATTACATGTCAGATCTGTTCAAAAGGTGATATTTTCAAAATTGTGGTCAATCCCCTCCCTGTCTTGTTTGGAGAGCTAATGGGCTCATGAATGCCACTGTTATCTCGTTTGAGCAAAGTAAATGTTCCACAGAGACCCAAAGTTGAGTAGAAATGACCGGGGTACAATTCTGTTCCATTTTTCAGACGCAAAACTGTAATTTTCTCTAAATTGGGCGGAATTAAGTCTCCGGTTTCTTTCGAATCGGTACAATCCAAGCCCCACGTACTCTTTGCCAAATGTCTCGTTGAAATGGTTTTGCCACCAGGAAGGAATTTTGAGCCAAAATCAGCCATTTCGGTTCTGAAAATTTGGTTTAACTACTTGAATAATCCCGGATACATTTGCTTTCAATTTTAATAAGGATCAAGTGATTCCAGGTTGGTTGTACCCTTCCCTTTTGTTCTTGGAAGTGATGGCGTTGGAAAGACAAATGAGGAACCAATCTGAAAGGATCAGGCGGATTTTGGAACCATTACATGGACATCGTCCCAGATTAGGTGTCCCATATGCGACCGAGCGATTATGCTAATACCAGGCTAGATTTATATGATTGTACTACGACGGAAGGACGGGTTGAGCAGACCGACAGCAATTCGAGATTGATCCATCTGACATTTGTACTTCTGTCCTTTGTTTCCCGGATTTCCTGGGCTTTTCAAACGCTCATATATGCGTATGTAAAGTAACTCAATAACCATTGGTGTCGAGTTTGGTCAGGAATTGCTCTTTGTATTTTAGAAATACACTACTACGTAGAGTAGGGCACTTGACCTTATCCAAAAGGAAAGTCCACCTAGGCCACAATATTTTTCCCAAGCCCACTAAACGTTGGACAATCTTATCGAAAAATGTTTCCTCCTTCAAGATCGAAAGAGTCAGCTTTCTTCTAATCATAATCATTTCAAGCTCGACATTCGATAAAGAATCTTACGAAATTACTCTAGATCGTACATCTAAATTTAACGAGACATTGGCAAGTCATTCCTCCATCTTTAATGGGATAAACCAGCTGATCTTGGCGAATGACTACATTGCTGGCTCAAGAAAATCAAGGTTCCAATGCAACATGAGGTACCTCTCACAATGGTTTCCCTTCAATGCATTTGCAATCTCGTTTGAATTCATGATTTATGATCTGCGTTTTATTGAGACCCAAAGTGCACATGGTCTTTCACAGGATGAATCCAAACCATTTCGGTGGCAAGTACAACTGCAACTTTCTTCACCATTTTTTTTTACTTTGACCCTACCAAAGAGTTTTGAAACTTCATTCCCGTTTTTGTGGAGAAACGCTGACCAATTGAAGGTGCGATGTTGTGTTTTCCAATACTTTGCCATATAATCGATTGGTTACTTCTCTCCGCCCATGAACCAATATCAAGTAAAGTTTTTGTTGCCATTTCGGTGTCCCATGCATCGGTGGTGTTCCCACTTTTGACTCTCCAACTCGAGTATATAATAATCCAACGAGCTCTGGATGTTCTCACACTCCGACAAACATGTTGAAGGTCGAGACACATTACAGTAAATCTTACTTTTCCGTGGAAATTTGTAAACTAAAGCCCTGTTCCAATTTCAAAAGGTTCAAGTTTGCGAGAGGCTCCAAAGAATAGATGACAATATTATAGGATTCCTTTTGAGCTCAAACTTTCTTGCATGATTAATATTGCTCCTCTGAGTGATGACTGCCGCCTTTATGGCTGTCGTGTCGATGAAAAAGCTTGTCTGTTTGGTTGGTTCGTCTCTTATATTCTCTGGTTTCCATCGGGCACTCCTTCGTATCATGCATACACGATTCATGTACGTATGTACATATGAGGAGTACTGAAGACAGTACGTCCGTAGAACACATCGAGGCCAATCACAAAGTTGTCTAGTAGAGTGCATGCTGTGAAGGAAGTGTGGCTTTGGTGGTCTGTTGTGCATAGATCACCAATGCAAATCCCTCGCTGAAGTTCCCAAATGACAAATGGAGCACAGTATCAATGGAATTTCAGGAAGAAGCCAAATTACTGTGCCTGCAGCAAGCTGTAAATTGAGGATGACTGTGGGTGATGATGTTGTTGTTGTTGTTCCACTTCGTGTTCCCAAAAAGGGTCTTGAGGGTCGTGACAGCATCCATTAAGGCAGTAAAAGGGGCTTCAGATTTGGTGGAGGATGAGCTTTCAAAAATCCATTGGGTGCAAAGCAAAAGAAGCATATGCAAAAAAATGCGACGACATGATTTCTTCTTTTCTCAAATGTCTTTGTGCTCTTCAATGGAACATTTTAGGCACCTTCAAGATACATATTTGACTCGTGACAATTCTGACAGGAGAACATTCTCAAATGTCAGAGTGATGCTTTTATGGCAGGCTAATTTGTCTTCAAGGTTACTTTTGGTTCCTCCATCCCGGTTCTGGATGTGTCAATTCTATGGGACGACAATTTAATTACTCCAACACCATTAGGAGCCTTCTACATCAATTACTCAAGAGAGTCATGTTGTTTGGTGCTCCTCCTTCATCTCTTTTTTTTCTCGTTGGTTCATGCAAGAGACAGAAAAAATATGTTGGGACGCATTACATACTTGTGTGTCATACGTACATATGTTTGTTCCACTCGGTACCTGCGAATATAGTGTTGCTCTTAGGAACCTTTAGACTTCATCTAAACAAGGAAACCCCTACCTAATCAAGCAACATTCTGACCGGTTTGGCCTCCATAGTAGTAACTTCTAGACAAGCTATACTGTACATAGATAGGATTTGTAATTAGCAACAACAAATAGGTATTTGCTTCGGGTTCATTTTTCGTACAATTTACTAAAGGTCATATTCGTAGTCTTACTTGAACAACAAAGGATATTTTGTAAATCTGAATGTTTTGCTTCCGCATAATGGACATTTTAAGTGAGAAGCACTACAAATTGCCGAGATACTGGACAGAGTTTACAAAAACGAAGAAAAGTTGAAAGGTTATTGCTTTCATTGTCAGTTCCTAAAATATTCATTTCTAACAGCAATCGATGTTTTAGTAGAACTGTAAAACGGTAAAGCATCGACATTTGCCAATTATTTCTGCTTTGCACGTTGACAAGCAAAGTCATGGACCTAATCAAGTTGAATAATTGACATTTGAATGACTAGGAAGCTTGCCGATAGAAAAGACCTTTGGTGTGTTCCAATTAAATAGACAACGAAATTTGGCACTCCTCTAGAATTAATCAGTTTCGACGACACTGGTCAAGCTACTTTGTAATGACGTCAAAACGGATATTTGGTTCTAAAATTTGTAGTGCTTGGAGTTTAAGGCCAGAGTTCAAGGTGAGGTTTGTTAAGCCTACCAAAAGAGTAAAACCAATATTAAAAGGTTAATCGATTCATGAAGGCTCATGTACACGGTTAGGTAGAATTTCGAGCTAAACTGGATTTAAACGATGTCCAATCTAACATTGGCAAACTTTCGTTAGTCCTTCCTTTGACATTTCGAGTCATCTAAAATTAACGGAAAAGGGAACAATTGTTTTGTACAAATCCTCAGCATTGCTCGTAATTACTTGGCTATATTCTTATATTTTAACCTTTTCATTGAACAAATTGTTCTTCGTTTTCTCAACATGACGAGTTTGGATTACGAAAACATTCCTTTATGTAATACCACCCAATTCAAAAATGAAGGATTATTATTGATCTATCAACCAGATCAATGGACCCTTTAGTTACTAGACGTAACAACACTTAGTAACTACAGCATATTAGTGGGGGAATCATAAAAATAGTGTTTCTAGAATCAATTTCCTTTGGCCCCAAAATAACCTTTTTCTGATTCAAGAACCAAAAACAAGGCCAAGCATCGGCTTGACTCATTCCCAGGGTCTCAATCCCCTCCTAAATGCGGCGACTATTGACCTTGTTCATATCATTATCGTAATCATCATCAGTTGCAGCAATAGCAACAATAAACGAACGAGCCCAATATCCCGGACTTTGAGCAAACAGTGTCGGAAATGATTTCCTCAGCACACAAGGACAACTCCAAGTACTGAACATACCCGATCCATTTTAGGAGGTCTTAAATAAAATGAAAAAAAGACTGTGTTTAAGGCCTCGTTGGATTCCTTTTGTGTCGCTTGGGCCTAGTCTTGGTAAAGCCCACAATGTGTTTCACACCCAAGCTATGTATTACTTGCCGTACATTGTACGTAGAGGTCCTTGAACACTCCCCTCACTTTAGTATTTGGGTTTGGGGGTCCATGTGTGGATGAAAATGGTGCGTTCTTCCTCTCCTTCTTCTTCACCCTACAAGAGCATTGCTAATGCGGTCCCTTTTCTCGTCCTCCATCTTCTCGTGTAAGCTCCAACGACCTCGGCCATAATTTTGTTCAAAGAAAAAAAAACAGAACAAATGGCATTAATTGAAGATAGAGGGGGCAAAAGGAAACTTGCTGCTTGTTCTAATACCCGCCATGGCCATACAATACTTGCAAATCGCAAATGGCAACCATAGGCGGATAAGGATGTACATAGTAGAGTATGAATTGAGGTGATCAACGGCAATCCTCTCTCCATCAAAGCACTCACTCGTTGTACCATCGAAAACAACACACGCGAACATCAACATCTTGAGTGTTGAACAAAAGAAGTGGTTGTAGCACATTTCCCCAGATTTGCTCCTTTGTCGGTTGAGCGAGGAAAAAAGGGGAGCCTTCATTTGGTCGCCTTAATGAGAATGGGACCATTTTGGAACAAGGAGTATAGTAGTAGTACAAGTACTAGTAGTAGTCTTCCTCACGGTTCCTTTGAGAGTCTCTAAAGTGTTCAAAGCTGCCACCACCGACAACAAGGTCCAATCCATGGACAATTCTCTTTAAGCGAATGAACTGCTTCTGCCTCTTAAACTAGAGCTACTCGCGTTCGCGTCGGGAAAAAACGAAGCTTTTTTGGTCGGTGTGCAAACTTGTGTCCCACGCAAAAGTTGAGTGGATCCACCATGAATGGCTTCTTGTTCCACTTAGTTTGTTAACCATCTTACCACCTGAGGTACTCCAATCTTTGGAGAAATAACATCTTAATTAATGACTAGGAATGAAAGCGTGGCCTTTAATAGACTATCCCCAGATGAGAGCACAGCCTTTAGTCGAAAAATTCATCAGAGATCAAAGCTCCAACAAATCCTTCTCGGGAATAGAGGAGCAAATATTTGCCGCCTGAATGAACGTCTCGAATCTCCTTAGTTTTTCCTGTTCCACTATCTCACTCAGACCGACATAATGAACAAAGTTTTAGAGACAAAGTTCTGAAAAAAGGTTGGGCGGTCTAAGGTCCAGTCCGCGGCCGTAAATCGATAAGGGGGGAACATTTAAGGCTTCTTTTAATGGAGGATTCCCCGGGGATTTACATGCGGAATGAGTTTCCGCAACATTGTCCATCGTGAATCGTTGCGATGACAAAAACCATCTCATGACCAAGAACTCTGCTTGAGTGCTCTTCATCGGCCCACTTAACTTGGACAAACATTCGATAAAAGGATTCAAAGTCGAGACAAAAATGTCCTCCCTTCTTCGAGGGCTACTTTGAAAACACTCCATTGATCACTCGGGAAGATTTCTAATATTAAAACCCACGGATTTAGAAGTGTGCTAAGGCAATTGAGTTAGATGCAGTGATTGCCGCGTGTGTCCGTAAATTCAACGAGCAATATCAAGCTCCAATCCCGACTCGAGTCGCGTCTATTGTAGAAGTATTCCCCATAGAGATTTTATGAGGATTTATGAAGACTAGCTCGTGTTTGGAGTCCACATACTCTCTGTACTCATATACATTACCATCCATTCAGACTTGGTGAGTGTGTGTGTATACGTAGGAATTACCCGTACACTCGGAACTCTGTCTCTCTTCACTCGCTTCCTTTTGACTACGTAGAAGTGGTTGACTGACTTTCTCTTGTTGGGGTTCATTTCGCGCATCGTCCATTTCAAACGACTGGATTATGACCATGCTCAATAACACCGCTACCCCCAACATTCCCTTTTGTGCTCAAACGCAGCGAGCAATAAGGGCATTGTGCCAATTATTCACAGTTGACGATTTTTTGGAACATTGTCCTCCTAATCACATACGCATTGTTAGACAACTACAACAACACGCACCTCTTTCCAGTTTTGGTGGTCTGTGGCTTTTCTTTTTTGGCACACCACAATAATGCCGAGTTGGTTGGAGAAACCGGCAGGTCATATTGGTAGTTTCTATTTTAGTTTTAATTTGTAAATTCGAGTACCATGTGCTCGAGCTCAAGCATATGATGAAATGAAATGTCAAGGAATCTTGGTACGTACGTAAGTTGTCAAGGCCCTTTTTGTGTCGAGTTTTCATATTCATTTTCTTTCATAAAAGTTGAGTTGGTCTCGCTGTTGTTGTTGTTGTTGTTTCAGCGAGCAAGCTCGAAGTTTTGCACTCATCAAGACAAACTTTCAAGGGTAACGAAAGGAACCGCGATTTTTGCCCTCCAATCCAATGTCTTTGGAGGCGGGTGAACAACCCGAAAGCTTTTCGTAGGCCAAAATTCTCCAGACAACTGACTTCACTCCACTCACAACTCCATCTTCTCTTCGCTCAAGCTCGACCGAAATGGAATGCATTTGATCAAAAATTCTTGTTTAGACACAAACTTTTTTCTCTCTGCATTCGTAATTGTGAATGCAAGACACCGCTTGGCTCACTTCTATTCGAGACGAGTTCGCTTGTTCAGTAGCTGAAAGTGTCGGTGTGACTCAAACCGGTAAAAACATACACATTACGGGGATCACGGGGATCTTACTCTTTCTTTATGTTCTACTGCACTTTTCTAGAGCCGCAGGATTTACTTTCGTAGAATGCCTTTGGAGAGCAATTGGGCTTTAGGAATGAATGAATGAATGACAATGATCAATAGACTATCGATACTTGGTGTACGATAGGAGCAAGACATTGTGATCGTAAAAAAGCAGCTGTCCTTTCACCTAATATATCACCTGATGTGAACTGATAACCATGATCTCTGAATCTAAATTTTCACTACAGCAATGACAAAATGTTAATCAAGTCATATCTCGTCATGCGAGGAATTATGTTGAAGTGCTTCCAAGGGGTCATTTGCGTAATATTTAGTATCGACTAGTTAAGGTTGGTACATTCCTCGTGAGATTCATAATAGTGTAGTTTTAAATTCCTATGGAAGGGTGGAGGTTTTTAATTGGGACCTGTTTGTGTAAAAAATGGTGTCAAATTGACCACAAGAGCCCATAAACTAACCAACCGATTAAGAGCTTTGCGGTGTAGAAATCGACCTTGTAGATTACTCTAATAACTCAACTTGAACAGGCCAGGAGTCTTGAGTGGCAATTGTTGTTGTCTCTTTTTGTCCCCATGTTATTAATGTGCCCATGCTTGTGTCCACACTCGATTAACTTTCATAGAAGATTGATTCACTAGCCGTCCGAGAAAGTTTCTCGACAAGTCCTTCAAAGTCTTTCATTCTTGATGATGCGCTCGGCGAAGTTCTCTCCAATGAGATCGGAAGATAACGCAATGCATTTTCTTT
>JAAGOF010000204.1:237213-251344 GCA_010645155.1 Tigriopus japonicus
CTAGCCGTCCGAGAAAGTTTCTCGACAAGTCTTTCAAAGTCTTACATTCTTGATGATGCGCTCGGCGAAGTTCTCTCCAATGAGATCGGAAGATAACGCAATGCATTTTCCTTCGCCATATTCAATATCAGTTCATCACCATTATCTTGAATCGACTTACCTTCTGTGTATGCCTTTGTGAACCTGTCGTGTTCGCGTCTCTCGCTCCTTTCACAATGAGAAACTGTTGGGCTCAATGGCCGAATAAGATGGGATTCGTTGTTGGTTGAAGCTGTCGCCGTAACAAGCCAAGCCAAGTTGAGGAGTCACCGGAAAAGTCCTTTATCCCACTGAATGCAAAACAATCTCACGTGAAACGGGGACTTCATTGTATGTACGTACACCAAACCCTAACTAGAGGAGGAAAAGTTTTACCTCTAAAAAAATGTCGCTCACAGTTCAGTCCCAACGGAACTTGTGGTGGAACGTTGAACTAAGAGTTGGATGCTCGAAGATCCATTCCAGGTTCCTCGATGCACACTTTCATGGCGAAGGAATGCACTTTTCCTTGATTCATTTCTTCCACGATTCTAGGATATGAGTCCAGACCACGGGCACGGCAGGAAGAACGAGCTTGTTCCGTGGATTCCATACAACCGTTTTTCTTCCACAAACTTGCTCAACCACCACCACCACTACTACCAGCACCGACACCACTTACTTTTGTTGCTATTACCACTTGCAATATTAGTAGCAGTACGTAGTTCCGCCACTACTACTACTACTACCACTATAACAGCAACAACGGCGACGGTTCACACTCCCAGTATAAATATGGTTGTCAAAATCGTTTGCCGAGCTCACTTGTTCCCACAAAATGCACTCGGGCTCTAGAGTCAGGAGAAAAATGGTTCGTTCCCGAATGAAGCTAATGGGTATTGTCACTTAAGCGTGTTCGCTGACAGGCTCCTCGGTTGTAAACAGAAGAGAGTCCTAATTCAATCCAATAGGGGTCCCACCGCGATGATGATCAAATCTCTGCACTTTCAACATCAATGGATCATTTCCAAATCAGCTGGGTCTCACTCATCTCCCCACGATTAGAATGCAATTTTCTGCTGGTCTCAGTCCTCTCTGAATAAATCCAACGAAACAAAGTCTCAGTTTGCAATAGCTCCAGGGTGTTCCACAGTTCCAACTCGATTGAAGATGAGAACATCGTGGACCGTTTTCATCCTGGACCGTCGTCGCTCTCGTCGCTTGCCCAATTCCCTCCGAGGGAACGAGTTCCAAAGACGTTGTTAGACCTTCGCTTTTGCCCGTCCAATTCCGTATTGAGCTTTCAGGCGGCCAAGAGAGGCTGGATAAACGAACGAACGAACGAACGAGAGACACTGAAAAAAGAAAGAGGGACAGAGAGAGAGAGGGAGAAAGAGAGAGGAACGGAACCAGAGAGAAGAGCACAAAGCGAAAGAAGGAACGAACGAAGGAACCAAGTCACTCGAGATTCATATGGAAGAACCTAACGACAGGCACGCTTGGGGCTTGATCCTTCACAAGAAGGAAAAAATGTAGACTCTCTTTGGACAGGTTGTCATTTCGACGTGGGAAAATTTCAATCCAATTCAACACCCATAATTGGTCTCTCCCGATTCGAAAGTGCCAAAGAATACTGCTGATTGATTTGGTTGGTGTATTGTGGGTCCACATGAGATTTCTAAAGGTGGAGGAAAACACTTCAAACGCTTTTCGTCTTGATCGCCAACACCCCTACCTTCACTCCTTCGCCAAACGTTCATGAATTTGTTCATTCATTTTGCTTGGGGCGTATTTTCAAGCAATTCGGAAAGGCAAAAAATGATTCCAACACGTCAGTTTTTGAGCTTTCATTCACCCTTAGGTGATCGGTGTTAACTCTATGAATGACATTTTTACTTGTTGAAGAGAAAAAAAAAATATTAAAGAAAAGCGAGGGAATGTTTGCCCCTAACCATTTTCCTCAATCACCAAAAACAGTTTAGTGTAATGAGAGGGGATACAAAAGAAGCTCATGAAAAAGAAGCTCCTACTTGACCTTAGCGGCTACCTCTTACACGCGAAGCTTTAAATAAGCCCAATAATCGAAGATGCAAAAGTAAAGAAATTGCCACCAATCGGAGCTTTTGACCGGACAAAAGACTGCGCAAGGGCATGAGCAATTTTTGGTTGGCTTGATTTATTTAAATAAATTGCGAAATCTATTTCCGTATTAACTTAAACTCAAAGTTTGATTGTGTCGCCAATAGCAAACACATGAAATTTAAAGAAAGCCCAACAAGTTGACATTTCTAGTCTGTGAGCTTCTTTAAGTAACGCTATTTGCTTGGTTTGACACATGAATCGAAAATGAGAAATCCCTAAAGCGCCCTAAATAATCTCAAACGAGATTTTTAGATGAAATTTGCTATTTTGTAACTTTTGTGTCGTTTTCAAGCCCATACCTATGCCAAGCAAGACAAAGCTGGCACAAGTTTTGAATTTAACTGTCAATCACATTGAATCATGGTTTTGTCTCGCTATTCGCTCGGTTTGCACAAACTCGGGAAAAATATTGCAAGCGCTATTCACACAATAGATAATTTGGAACTGGTTCACATGAACATTTAGCAAACACCAATTGAGTTTCGATAAAATGTTGGAGCAATTGTTGGATTAAAATGAAAGAGCGTAATCAAACAACTTTGGTCAGGGCCCGTATTCTCAACTCGTTCTTGGTACTTGAAGTCCTACTTCCTATGTAGTAACTTCGTTCTTGAAGTCTTACTTCAAACACCAAGTCCGAGTTGAGAATACGGACCCAGATTCCTACACTGCATGCTCCATTTTGGCAATAAATAGTACCCAAGCACGAAGCACTAGAATCATGGAGTGGGAGGCTAGCAATGAGAATAATGATTTCTAGTAAGAACAATCCAATTACGTTCTTCTGCAAGTGAGACCTTGCATATGTTGACAAGAATACGTATTTCAATTTTCAGCTCAATCAAACGTCGGAGACAAAAGTTCTCAGAAAGTTCTCTCAGAAAACTGAACTCAAAGTTCAGTGCAAATCCTACCGAGAATGAATGAACTAGCCCTTTTGTGGTAATCTTTTTACCACAAAAGGGCGAGTTCATTCATTTGATGCTCTCTTCAGCACATAAGTTTGAGAAGGCATAACTTTTCACTCCGGCATTCGATTGGGCTGAAATTTGAAATACGTGCTCTTCTCAATGCAAGCCAGGTCTAATTTGCAGAAGAACGCAAATGGTTGGTTTCTGCTGGAACTCATAATTCTCATTTCTAGCCTCCCACTCCATGATTTCCGTGCTTCTTGACCCAAGGTAGATAATTCATCAAAATTATTGGGATACGAATTTTTTGTCGTCTTTGTGCTGTACCAAAATCATGGTCCATTTAAATTTATGAAGGGAAAATTACTCATGATTGTACCTTGTTCAAATAATGGCCTGCAATTTTTTAACATACGTGGTGTCACAATTGCCTGAAAATTAATTCTTTTTCTCTGACCGCTCTTGTTAACCTCAATTAATCATAATTTCCGTAGAACTAGTATATTTCGCTAAGTCCCAAAATTCTAGGTTCAAAGAAATTATACATTAAGTATTAGAGTCACCAAGTCTGAAACACATGTTTGCTTTCACTTTTTTGATGCACTGACAACACTTGTTCAAAAATGCACTGATGACGTCGAGATTCCACGAATACGATGAGCAAGTAACTCACAACGATTAGAAGCTCTATATCAAATGACCTTCATACTTCCTTTTCTATTTGTACCAGGAATCCATCTTCATCTCCCAAAGCTCAGATGAATTGGAAATTTTCTCTTTCTCTTTCTTTCGTTGTCCAGATGTAGAAGAACAGATCTTGTACCTTCATTTGGCAGTCTGAGAAGTAAGATGGTCGTATTTTTGTACAGATAGGTACTGTGGGAACATGACTCGTGGAATGGACCAGATTCCTCAAACGATGGGCACAGATGTCGCCTAACCCTTGAGATGGCTATCTTACATGGAAAATTTCTCGTTACTTCGTGTTTTTTTGGCCTAAAGATAATCAAGTTATGTCGCGGGTAGCATCAACATTTAGAATGGTAAGGAAAGCGCTAGATTCGCAGTAGTAGCTTTGATTCGTAAAATACAAATGACATCAGATCATGTTCCAAAACAGGTGATACACTATTAAATAAACGTGATGTGTAATAAATTTCCTAATGGAATTAATACCTCCCATAATTTTTTACAACAATTAAATAGTCTAAAAAGTGCTTAGTGTTAACTGCAAATTTGCGAGCCACAACCAGAGCCATTGAAATAAAATAAGGGTACAAAAATGTAAATAAATGTGAGTAAATGTTTTACTCATTTGAATTTATACATGTTTCAAAGCATCATCTAAACTTGAAGAAAGATTAACAGCGATAAACTCTGCGAATAATCACATTAGAAGGAAGGATCTTCAAATTACTGTCATTCAACAAAGACTATTATCTTAAATCAAGGTTTCTTACTGCAACAACAACAAACAAAGTCGGTATGGTAGTAAAACTCAATTATCCTCTTTCATTGCTTTCCTTACAAACACGTCTCCTCCTTTGCCAATCTTTTCTTTTACAAGTTTGTGCGTTATGAATCTAATTGCCATGACCTTTCTGTTGCAAAAAGTATATAATGCGAGCCAATACTCTTTTTGTCATTTAAGTGAGCATCAACAAAAAACAAAAATTTGATGTTACGGCTATAGCATGAAAGAAATTTGAGAGCAAAACTATATTCGTTGATAATTTATTGCTTAATGTCTGACGCAAAAAGGTGTATTCGTTGTGCAAATAATATATTGCTGCTGTTTATTCAAACCATCATCCATTGTGCTTGTGTGCTCTTGCAGTGAAGGCTTTGCTAATCCAAGGATGGCTCAAGCCAGGATTACTATCAAAATACACACTGGGTCCGATTAGTACAATGAAAATTAAACGGAACAATTTATTTGTTGCAAAAACCTCACATTTTAGTACAATGATCGGACCCGGTGTGTATTTTTGAAATTCGTCTTGACGTACAGTGGTCCCTGGCTAATCTAAACTAAGTAAGCGCGAAAAAACAGATATAGTCCATAATTAAAATCCCTAAATTTTAGCAATGATTTTTGACAAAATAAGTTGCCACAGCTAATTTTTGATAAAGATATCAGGAAAAGTAGAGATATTTGCCCACCACTATATTTACTTCATCTAAGCAATTCAGTCACTATTAGGCTTTCCAATGTTCAGAATAGAGCGTGATTAATTTGAAGGGCATAAGGAGCCATGAGGATACGCAAAGATGTTTCCTTGAACTGATATTTCTTCAATATTAATGTGCCGTTATTGTTTCTTAAGTTATTCTTTGTTTGACATGGGACACTAAATACGGATGACCCTGTAGAGGAAAAATACGTCCGACAGGTGGAAGGAACAGACAAAAATAGCATTAGAGTTGTGGCATCCTATGGCAACATTACATATACATGCAAATGCATGCAAAAGTTCTTCCAAGAGAGAAGATCTAGTTGCTTCTGCCAAGAAACGTTTGGCCCTATTCATGGCTGGAAATCAATCCTTTGGACTTCGTTGTCTGGTACGTTTTAGAAAGCCAAACTAGCAAGAAATCTCACTCAAGTGTCAGTGCCATAAAGGCCACATTCGAAAGAGAAAAAACAGCTTGATGGCCTTTATCCGTTACAGTTGTTGCAATTCGAAATCACAACGTCTTGCTAATAGGTACGTGTGCACAATGTAGAATGTAAGGCATCTACACATCATTTAAAATTGTAAAACTGGGGTTCTTGAAGTTTTTTTACTCAGAGCCTCCTCAACAAAACTTTTATAGACTCCATCCCATCCAAAATAAAGAAATACTAAATGAATACTCATTCAAAGTTGTTTATTTGCGTTATGCTCTTTTGGAAGGGGGATGTGGAACAATTTTGTTTTTAGCAGATCTTTATCTTAAAATGAAAAAAACGGACGAAACGAATGAACAAGACAAAGAACAATCGAAATAATAAGTCGGAAATAATAATAAGACAAATGGAACATTTAATTTGCTTTCTTCGACTGTTGATTTGTTTGTCTCATTCTCCATCGTGAACATTTCACACGATTACAGAACAATTTCATTATTTAAACTCACATTATATGCACAGGCTACAATTCTAAATTTAACACAACAGGCACTTCAAACTCCCACGACAAGAAGGGGAGGGGCCATAAGGGGGAGGGGCTAGAGGGGTCAAGTACTTCGTCTTCATGGCCTGGTGTGAAGGGGCCGAGTCTTGAGTGTCTTGCTAAAGAAATGACCAAGTTCATTTTCCACCAAGACCTGAGGCTAGTTTTTTAAGCGCAAAGATCGATCTCAAGATCGAACTTACAGTGCTAAAGTACGATCTTAAGATCGATCTTTGCGTCTTAAAAAACTAGCCTCTGGCCCGCACGGTGGTTAGCTATGCTCTATGGAAGTGTTTGCTCAAATGCCAAGACCTCTAACGACATTTTTCAATGTAAGAGTGTGATACAATGAAGATAGTTTTTGAAGGTGTAAAAACCTGCAAAATTTGAAGCAACAAATATTGATTAAAATTTTACGAAAAACTAAATATCATTTTTTCTGCGTTTGTTAAAAAAAGCGAAGAAAAAATTATCCAAAAATAACCAGTTTAAGTTTGTTTTAAAATAACTTACATTCTTATTTCTCAATTAACACACAAGTAAAAGGAAATAAAAAAAACTCAATAATTTTTGTAACGCTGAAAAAGTATATATTATGTCTTGGCAATTGTTTTAACACACCACTTGAGCATTTTAGGGGGTTATTTGGTGCATTTTCGAAGGTTAAACCGGTGATAGTTTATAATCTGTTGAAAAAAATTGATAGAATTTTGCCTCAATTCATAACTAAGGATCCTTTTGCTACCTATGAATATGGTTTTGGGAAATAAGTTGGTTTGAACGGTTTTAAGTGATTTATTTTAGTTATTTGAGCTACTTTAAAATGCACACCGGGACAAAATATCTTCATTTTAATACTGAGACATCAAAAATCACCATAAGAAGTTTTAGCATAAGAGCAAACACATAAACAGATATTTTAATCACAATGCCCCGGCACCTACCATTGTTCACGTATTGCAAACTTCCAAACTCATTTCCACATTTGTAGACGGACTTTCATAGTTAGTCCATTAAATCTAGCTATCATAAAACTCGAAAATAGTTTCTGGAATAATCATTCAGACTCAGAGAATGACATTTCACATGTAACACTTGATAAAACATGCACCAAAGTCCAAAGTTTGCCCCAGATGTGCTGTGTCTTCTTCACAACCAACTTTGTTCCGGTTCCTTTGTTCCTTGCGCTTCATTCATCTTAATGTTGATGAGTCGAGCGTGGAACACTCAATTGCCATAGAATCCAATTTCATAAATGACCGTGGGTTGTCTCATATGCCAAAACGAGACCATCATTGGTTCTATTCAACTGCAGACGAGTGTCGTCCAAATTTCGGCCAAGTAAGTTTCCCAATTCTGGCCTTGAGGCTCTCTGAAATGCATAAAATTACTCTTGGTGTTAACTCGGAAATGGTCAAAAGTTGAAAAGAAGCGACAGCGGTGGATGAAAATCTCTTTATCAGTGCTTTATATTCATCACATCATTTGATGATCTAAAATGTACTGAACGTACCCCAATCAGAGTCCCTTGTTAAACTTTACGTTCTGTACATATTGTGTCTGCCAGAATAATATGGCGGCAAAGTAATACCAGTTTCCAGTGGAATGATTCCATTGTTTCAAGTTTCAGTCTTTGTCCCTTCTCCTTCTTTCTTGGCTCTCCTGATTTATGAGAAGAAAAAGATCCAAAGCTGGGATGGGCACCAATCTTTAAATTGGAATTCTATTGAGGGTCTCTGAAATCCATTTCACTCAAATTGAACCGAGCAATTGAATCGATTGAGCCCATTTGTAGGGCAATAATACCGATTGCTGTGCATGATTGATGGTCAATGTGGGTGTATTTTACTTGGGTACCCTCATTGGTGCATCACTACTCGACGTACGTTGGAGAGTTGCGGTCCCACTCATTGTTCCAACAATCATTAGATCCCGAAGTTTCTTGGACCATCTCGGAAGTACAAAGCTGGCTTTGGCGGCAAACCTCACGCTAAAAACACATTCTGGGCCAGTTCAAAGAGGAAGTATTTCTAATGGGAAGTTCGCTCGTATTCGACCACATGCAACTGCATGTACATACTGTACCTAAGTGAGTGAGTGAGTGAGTGAGGGTATATACGAATAGTCGTTTGGGTTTGGACCATTATTACGTACAAATGAGGACTTGCCATATTCATACGACAAAACGATACAAAGACGATGATGATGGTGATGGTAATTCACATTAGAAAGAGCCCAGAATAGTTATGTGTGCTTGTGAGACGACGATGTATTAGTACTACATACACGGAAAGAGCACAGAGTGAGGGGAAACCAGAATGGTGGGGTGGTTGGGAACTCATGTCCATTAGCGAGGGTTAATTCAATTACAAGGCAAATAAGTAAATGCTCCTCTCTGTGTTTGGGCTATTACGTACTGCTTGAGCGAAAAGTGGCGACTACTGAGCCACAAACATGGGTCCAAAAGTGGAAAGGCGTAAGAAGTTCCAAAGGTGCCGTCTAAAGTTAGAACTACGTTGGTATATGAGTGTCCTCATTGGCCTTTTCTCGGGTTTCTTCCTCGTTCATCAGACAGAGATTGTCAATGGTCTGACAGAAAATGAGAGGTTGTCCAAGTGGATGAAGTTGGTCCCATGTTTGATCTTTAGTAGCTACTTAGAGAAGTGGCTCAGCGATCGAAGCTAATACACACTACTCCCCATTGAGAAGCTGGGGTGATAACAATGGATACAATCTTGTGTATTGCACTCACTCAACTCGGGAAGCAGTCTATATCGAGCGAGTGAGTGAGTGAGTGACTTGCTCTGTCCACTTGAGAGACAAATGCCCCCAATATCTGTCATTTCTCTTGTCTAAGCCTCCATATCTCGTTGCACACTCGTCCCCTCAAACTCTCCTGATCTCCAAGGCATCTGATCCTTGTGACTATTACTCGCCTAAATCGCTTACCTCGATGGATGTCCGTGTGTCGACGAAAATGTCGGATGAACCCTCCGAGAAAGCATCGAGGCTCAAAGACGTCAACTGGACCATCACCCCTCGCTTGGTCGTCGGATTCTGTTTCATATGGTTCGAAGAACAAATAAAATCGAATGTTTTTGTCGAATCGATTCCTTCTCAGCAGCTCACCCTTCGTCCACTTTTGGGACGAGGAGGTTCGTGTCAAATGGTCCACCGTCCATCGACGAGAAGCCACCCTTGCTCTCGATTCCTCAAGAATATGACACCACCCTTGGTCAATATGAAGCACAGTGTTTCTCGTTCCGTACGTACAATTTGGTACAGCAATGGCCCGTTTTTTTTATGTGAGTGTGTGAATTGTGAGCATTTGAGTGCACTTGGTGGACAAGGTTTCAACAAATGGACGCGTATCAAAAAGTCGTAAATAACATTTGCTTGTAAAGGATGCCTGCTTTATTGGAGATTCTTGATGTAAGCTCTTCTCGACAAGTCCAATTCGCTTTTGTGAACAGAGCAGTAGCGGGAAATCAGGGAAAACGTCTAAAGTTTTCCCCTTAAAAAGAAATTCTTGCCAGGCTGTTCCGCCCTTAGGGCGGATCTATCCACAATCAGTTCTCCTTGTTACAGACATGCTCAGAATGTCAGATTGGCTTGAACAACTATTTGAACATTCCCCAACAAAGGAATACCAAAGATACAACATGCGTACATGCCGTACTGCTTTTTCGAACGGTTCCAACGAGAAAGAAGGATGCCAAATTGAACGTAACGAACGGGAAAGTGTTTTGCTCGTAAAATGAAGAAATGGGTTCCGTATCTTACAACGTCATGTCATGATGATTGGCACGAGTGAGCTCGACGACCTGATGAAAGAAGGTCTTTTGCCACTGAAATTGCCAACAATGGGACAAATTTGTGCTGGAGTCATTTGAATAAATTACAAACGCCATCCGCGCTGACTTGATTCGGCGTTGCAAATTCATTGGCAGATGTCTTTTTCGTCGTATCGACTTGGTTCACACTCTCATTCATTCGTTTACAATGCCGTTTATAAAACCATTTGTGACTGGCTCAAAATTGAAACATTGAACTCTATCGGAAATTCGAACGAAAGGCTCTTATTAAAGACCTCTAGATGTCAACTGTCAAGTATTTTGTCAGCATTGCGCTTGGTTTGAGACGTCGGAAAGAAAATATGAAACAAGGTGTCAGACAAATCGTCGCAATGAAAACATCACCTTGACAATTCACTTGACATCGTGAAGAATTTGGCAAAAAAGGCTTGGGAATAATTGAGGAAAAAAGTCCACTTGCCTCAAAGCACGTGATATAAAACCCAGGAAAGTAGGCCTGCTGGAACCATGAAAGTGTACTCCCTTCCATTGAAGACGAGCTTGATTAAATGGAAGTCGCAGACGAACTTTTTATCTCCATTTTGCTGGGACAGATGTGCTGAGTCTGGCGGATTTCCACTCTAGACATTTTTGCAGTGTTAGAAAGGACGTCGAATTGGCATCTCTGAATCATTTTACTTGAGTGCTTCTTGAAAGCCCCAAAGAAAAATGTACTCTCTTGCTCAATACTTCCTTACTATTATACGAAAATTTTGCTTCAATTGAACTTTATTTGCGAAAAATCTTTGCAATGGTCAGATCTTGATTTACATTTACAAAAACTTTCTGGACGAATTTCCATACTACTTATTTTCTTATTTCATTATTTCAATGTAAAGAAAGTGCATATTTATAGATTAGAATTTGCTTGTGCATTGGACAGATTAAGCATATTTGTAGTATTGGCATTTATGATTTTGTTTGATTGAAACAGTCCTGTAAGGGTCTTTTTTTCTTTTTGGTTTTAATCTACTTTGAATTCGACGAGCCGTCGAAAACTTTTCCGGTCGATCTCTAGAACATCATATGTATTTTCTAGGTGGATATCTTTACATTGGAAAGGTACATTTGTGCTTCCCTCTCGAAATTCCCGCTTCACGTAATTCAAGATGTGAAAGATGTGCTTGATTTTTCTCCGAGAAGGTGAGGATGGCTTGAACGATTTTGTCTTATGTATTGGAGACCAGCCAACCCGATAAATAACTTTTATGATCATCCCACGATTCCTTTAGTTCCCACTTCAACCATTTGCTCCACATCTCATTTCAGCTCGTCGAAATGGAACACAACTCAATCCCACGCACCACCTTCCCAAACAAAATAATTCCTAACATTTCCTCAAACTGCTTTTGAGATTGAATTACCTTCTTTATTACAGATTGTAGCGTGTTCCGCAAATTTGCATTTGTCTTCTTCCGGATATTAGACTCTGACTTGAGTATGGATGCCAACTTGTCAAACTCGTTTGCCAGAACATCCCTCGTTGGAAGTCTCAAGTTCCAACCCTCCAACCCCATCCAACATTTCGTCAAAAGAACTTGGATCGAGAAGTCTTTCGAGGGTTGGATCGAATGGTCGAGGGGTAAACAAAGCCGATTAAGATGTGTATTGGCCAGGCTGCCCTTTAATTTGATCTGATGTTATCGGATTGTTGGTTCATTACATTGTTTAGGCTCAGTCCGTTTTAATTGGTCTGTGTCAAGTTTCCGAATGGCGCAATTTTCCGCGTTTTTGTGCAAAAGCTTTTTATTTGCAAACAATTTTCTACATGATTAAATGAGACTCATAATTGATTGTTGATCTAAGGAATAGGTTGTACATGTAAAAGAACGAGAGTTGATTTGATTTAAGATAAAATGAAATAGCGTTTTGATTGAATAGTTAAAAATATTGAAAACACAATGAGTTAGGCATGGGCTTAATATTCCTTTTTTATTCACAACCAACTGACCCATGGAATCGATCTAAGAGAGTTTCTTGTACCTATATTTTACAGTACAGTACGTGTACTAAGCGAACTTTTTATTTATGGTCAAATGGTTGGTCTCACAAAAACAATGATTAAAGCAAAAGTGTGAAATTGAGATCATTGTTTAATCCTGAAATATTTAACATTTCCATTTGGTGTTTTATTTAGGTGTCCAATTTTGCTTCGTTATCCCCTCGTGCTATTTCTTAGGGGGTTGGAAAAAAGCGTTGGCGACATTCTTCTTCGTCATATGACGTTTAACATTCACCCTTGGTTTCAGCTTCTTCTCCCCTCTTTGTCCCTCTCCAGAAATGAAATTAAGATCATTTTCAGATTTTTGTCACGTCTGTCAAAGTGCATCTTGGTTTCTCGGTCTGGTGGAACAATTCGGGATCTGAGGGTGGTTGAGGTGAGATGAGGGTTTCTTGGAATCCCCCTCAGCCTAAGTGAATGGAGGAACAACGAGGAATGAACATCATTGTCTGCCCTATTCTCGTCTTTACCGTGGTTTTTATGATAGAGGTTTGCGGTCTTTTTCCAGGATCTTTTTTGTACTTTGGATCCCTTGGTCGACTCACAAATCCGGTCTATGACACTTGGGGAAACATCGAACGAGGGTAAATAACACATAAAAAGAGTTTGGGTGAGATGATCAATGAGCAAAAGCAAAGGTTTGGCTCCAGAAAGTGCCCGAATTGTTGACCGGTAATGGATTACCTTTTGGCTAAATGTAATCGTGTAAGAACCTACAATGAGTACAATAATACGAAAAGGGGTTGTAGGATAAAGTAAATTGCTTGCTAATTTCCCACTAATGACATAGAGAAGATGAAACGAGAAAAAGCATCCAAACAGACACACACAGAGAACCATCAGAAACGAAGGGGTTCCCTGGAAACCACTTAACATTTGGTCGGTTCTTCTAGTCAGACGCTTGTCAAAGGAAGGAAGCTCCCAAAAGTTGGGGAGCGAAAATGGGGACAATGGTGAGTATTGGGGATGGGGTGAAAGGCCACCACGGGTGTCATACAATATACAAAAGTATCACGATTGTTCTTAGATGCCCCCTGAAATATGAAGGTTTCGGTTTGAGGCTGTTGAACTTGGACAATCAATGCGAAATTATAACGATGCAATGGAGTTTAAACAAGGAAGGCTTCAGTTTGTTAAAAATTTTCATCGCAAATATTTTTATCACTTGTTCTACAATCAGTTATACTTTTCAAGAATGACCATAGAAAGAGTATCCATAACTGGAGATGCATTTTTATAAGAGTGCTATAGATTGCTTGTTTCTGGGAGAATAAAAACTGGCAAAAATGCATCACCTCTGCAAAAATAGGTTCGATTTTTTTGTTACAGGACTCCCAGTAATGAATGTAGTATTTTGATGTCCAAGTTTTCTACCTCTATGTTGTCCAGGCTGGGAAAATTGAAGTCATTGCAACCAATTTGCGATTGATTTTGCCGTTATTCTTGCACTGTTATGCAATCCAAAATACAGACATAGATTATTCCATTACAACTTAAGGTTAACGAAACTTGATGAATTAGTTAATGACAACAAAAAATAACAAGGCTCTGGATAAATACTTCTCTCCGCAACAAATAACTGATTTTGCAATAAAGTTGCGACACAAAATACATTTGCAAATACATGAAAACGGGAGATATTAAGTGCCCTAGCAATTAATCCTCAGTAAGACTCTCTAAATTGAAAAAAAGATGGTTCACACATGCTCCAAGGGACCTAAGCTATATACTATTTTCTCTTCACTTTTTGCGTAGTTCATTGATGCTTGGCGTTTCTTTTGCATTTTTGGGTAGCAACTCATTCTAACTTGAAGTGTTTTGCTCTTTTGAATGACCAAAATGATTTGTTTGTCTCAGGAGTCACGGAAACCAATTGAACTGAAGGATCATCTCTTTTGCACTCGTCTGGAAATGATCACTTTGGATCTGATGAATGTTGGCGAACATATTGGCAAACAAGGGGCCCCTCATTTTCTCTTCTATCTCGTCTCTTCCTTCACAGGCAGAATTAGTGAAACATTAGATTTAATATCAGGATTAGGACTCTTG
>JAAGOF010000204.1:251471-275320 GCA_010645155.1 Tigriopus japonicus
CCAATTGAACTGAAGCATCATCTCTTTTGCACTCGTTTGGAAATGATCACTTTGGATCTGATGAATGTTGGCGAACATATTGGCAAACAAGGGGCCTCTCATTTTCTCTTCTATCTCGTCTCTTCCTTCATAGGCAGAATTAGTGAAACATTAGATTTAATATCAGGATTAGGACTCTTGGTATGTGCCATGATTTCAAATGATGGGTTGAAAAACACAAGTTACGGGAAAATTATCTTGGGACCCTGGCCAAGGTGCAAAAAAGAGCATTAGAGCACTGCCACGTTGGTCAAGGCCGTTACCTTTAAGATCACATGAAATCTGGCTTAATCCATGAACGAAAGTCAAAGACTGAAATGTGTCCACAGAACTGTTGATCAGATTTGAAAAGAAGACAGACAAGGGCAACAAGCACCACTTTTGGCTGGAGCTGAAGCAGCATGGGATGATATCCAAGAGGATGAAAAAGTGTGTGGTAGTTGTGACTTTGATATCAAGATTTTCAGGGCGGTGGTTTGGCCCAAATGACGACATAGCAAGTAATATTTCATTATGTTAAAGTATGTTGTATGCGGAACAACTTCTAAATGCAATGCTTTCCTATTGACCTTGTTGGTAAAGAGTTATTTCACAACACTCATGTTTCACTAATTCTGCCTAACCCTGTACAATACAGTACAATTCATTCGTTACGGATTAATGCCGATGATCTGTCTGGCGACTGTCCACGTTAGGCAAAATCATCAAAATAGAATAGAATAAGATAAAATGAAGAAAACGAGTAGCCGAATAATATCTTTGATCCGCAAGGTCGTTAGTCTTGGTTGGTCTAGATATGCCTTAACCTGTGGGCTGGCCTGGGATCGTTTAGAGATGCGCGTCCAAAGCCACTTTGAATGATTCCATTGGGTCCCAGGTTTTATCAAACCGACGTCTGAGTCACTTAGGTAATAGAGGTACGTATGTAGGAATGGCTCTCGCCACTGGGTACTACCCTCCCGAATCTTTTCTGTTGTCATCTTTTTTAATAATGTCAATAATATTAGAATAAAACTTATAATAGCTTTAAGGGGAAGCAATATTTTTTGTTGTTTTTTTTCGTGAACATTGAATCCATTTACGATGTTCTTTATGTTCCACCTGATAGATATAATTCATAGATACGGTAGATTGACGTCATCTTCCGAAGATAATCAGAAACGCGCTCTTTATTGGGAGATTTGTCACTTTGAACCCGCAAACTGCCAATGAATAGTTACATTCTTTAATCAAATATTAACGACCAAAACGAATAAAAAGCCTTCATTGGTTTTCGATTTACCTTGTTCGGTCACGGTGTTACGGGTGTCCGAGTTCAAAAAGAAAACAATAGCAAGCTCTGATTGGGCAGGAAACAATAAGAGTCATGTGAATATCATTTCTTAACGAGAATATGAGCTTTTCTCTGGTTTCTCGTTGGTCAGAATCCTGTAAAAACCATAAACTTCACAGAGGCGACATGCTTGGTCAACCTTTCCTGTCGTTTTGCTAACCTCTCATGAAATCGCAACATCTTCAAGTGGGTAAAACTCTTTCTCCTAAAGCTCTAGTTACTCTTTTTAGAAAACTGACTGGCTACGACCAAAGGAAAAGAATGAAGTGCTTATGGATATTTTTTGGGAAAATTTAAATAACCAGAAATAAATTTCATAGGTTTTGCAAGCCTAAAAAATAACCAATCGGTGGTTTTTGTCAAATTGGCATTTTTGAAAATCACGAAAAAGATTACCCAAAGGATTAAGACTTCAGTTTTATTCAATGGTATACCTGTACTGTTTTTGACACGCCCAAGGGAATAAACTTCGAACATTTGAGGATTAGCCAGGCAGGCAACCTTTGGCACCTATCATTGAAAATTGTCCGCCCAAATACAATGTATCTCGTCTCTATAAAAATCTGTGGAAATGACGGGAAAAAGAGGAAGTTGCGTCAAACTTCATTCTCAGTAACTCACTAAATACAGTATATTTTTATTGTTATTGCATTCAGTTTTTGGGCCAGGTTATTTGTCATTGAGAGTGGGTGAGCGAAAAGGAACTAAATGTTTCAGCAACCGGAGTGCTTCATGAAGGAGAGTGAAGTTTTTGTCAATATCGAGTTTCATTGAATTTTCCACCTCTTTTTCAAATCCAAGACTTAAACTGAACCTAGGCCAATAATGATTTCCGGAAAAAAAACTCCAGCCTTTTTTTTGCTTTCCGTTGAACACAATGCATCCATCCATGAGCAAGGAATAAACGAAAATTAAATTTTAGATCAAAACAAGCTCAAACAAGGATACCTCAAATTGAGCCTCCAACTTTTATTAAATTATGTCTTGAAACTTCAACCGAGTTTCAGCTGTTTATTTGATAATTGCTTGTTGTATTTTATATTTGTTGTTTCACTTAAATTGTACTTTTAGAGCATCTAAACGGGTTTATTAATTTGGAAAGTATGACTGAGCAAGAAAAGCTTTGTTGTTGGTGTACCACAGTGTGTGAGAGAAAATGAAGTTGGACCCATTTCGACCCTTCTTTTCCTTAGCAAAGACCAAGTATATATGACAAGAACGAGATAACGAAGAAGACAATTTCCATATTTTGGACGTTCCACTACGCACAGTCCATAAACGTTCCAAATAAACCCTTAGAAATTGCTGGTTTTCCTCCTCCACATCTTCTCATCGTGGTCGTCTGTAGCCTTACCAAGACCAGCCTTTCGTTGCTCGAGGGCAACAAAAATGTCCATTCAATTAAGCTAGTTCCAGTGACCAAAGTTTTTGTTCCACCCCTAAAAAGTCTAGCTTTTTTTCTGCCTTTACCAGGGAGGGGGTTGGGAGGATAGGATATTGTCACCCCTTTGTTGGAATCAGGGCAGAAATCCCCTTCTCTCTTGTGATCGCAAGATGGTTGAGCTGGTTTGTACCTTGAGCATGCCCAAAGCTATACAACTAACTTTGGGTACAGAAGGGGGGAGGAGGGATTTCCGTTCTTGAATGACTTGGAAATGTTGACCAGTCGAGTAAATAGCGAGATTGATTAAGAGCTCTCGTCTTGGAAGCGAGCTGCTTTTTTCTGCTCGAATAATCTCATGGGGATTTATTCCGGTGGTCAAGTTGGAATGGCATCATGATGTGCAGAAAGAAAGGATTCCTTCCTAACGAAAGCCGAAAAAGGGGACGCTAAAATCATCCAGATTTGATAAAAGGAGACAGAAGGGGAATGAGAGCGGTACAAAAAACGTGGCGGAAGACAATGTTTTCTTCTTCTTTGGGGCTCGAACGTTTGATTGGCTTTTTTCGATCGTTACAGAATGGAGGTCAGTCGTAGAATGAAGTATCAAATAGAGCTTCTTGCTGTTCCACACTTGGGAACTTCTCTTAACTATTAGGCCCCTTCAGAATCCCTCGTAGACGTTCGGGAATCCTGGAAAGCGATATCTTCCATTTCCAAGTCTCTCATTCTTGCTGTCGATCCAAATCCTCTTAAAGGTCCGAGGCTCCAAGAATACCCAGCCAAGTCCAAAGGTCTTCCAAGGAGATGCCAAGGCTGCAATTTTTTTTTTGAAATTTCTCTCGTTCTCCATTCATCTTGATATTTGAAATTGAGTCCGGCAGATGGTCGGATGGTCAAGGAAACGATCTAGTCGACAGAACCCACATCGAGAGTTCTATCTGTCGGCTGACGAGGCCAAAGTGCGGTATTCGACTCTGCTCTACGGTATATATACACTGTTCTCCGCTACGTAAGTGGCCAATGGTCCGTTTGATTGGAAATAGTCGACTTAATACACGATAGTGGCACTTACAAAGGCATCGCTCGTGCGATGGAATGGCCTTTTAGGCGCCTTTTGGAACACTCCAACCATTGAACCAATGACTCGATGAAGGACACGTTCTAGTCCAGACATCCAGGATGTTTCTGATTTTCAATGAAACTTCGATGCTTGTAAAAGCCTTCTTTAAAAGAGTGGTAAAAGGCTACCATATTGGACATCTTGTAAAGTTCACTATAGAATATGGCTCCTTTTTCTTACGACACTCATTTTTTGCGGTCTCTGTTTCACAAGTATTGGGGTTTTGCTGGGGGCAAGAATTAAAAAAACATGCTAAAAACATGAACTTTCATGGCAAGCAATTCGATTTTTTGAAGAGCAACTACGCCGTTTTGGAAAAAGGATTTCGTTATTTCATAATAAATGATCATTTATTGTCAAGTAAAATAATTGATCTTCTGCAATTCCAAATTTCGTTTGAAAATTAGTATGCAGGCAATTGGAATACGTTCATCATTCAATAATTTCTGCTTTCTAACTTGTGCTCAAAGGATGTGATTAGTAGGGTGGCAGATTTCAGGCCAATAGGGCTTCATGCCCAAAACCATGTTCATTTGCTTTTGGCTTGCTTTTGAAGGTTATTTGCCAGTTTTCCTTTTTTGCCGCTCTTAGACAAAAAAATACCAAAATTGTTTTTTTGCATCAATAATAAACAGAATTCAGTTTTTGTGCGATTGAATAAAAAGCACTTTAGCAAATTTTGTGTTATTGCAAAAGTAGTTTTTAGTGTCTCTTTTAGCAATATCTGGTTTTGTCTCACTTTCTATCTAATGAACTGAATATATTATCAACCAGGTGTAAGCAGAGGTATCAAAATTTAAAACATAGATCGTTTTCAAGGCCCAAGAACAAATTAATGTACAGTCGAATCTCATTTCAAGAAACTTTTCTGTCAGCGGCAAAATGTTGCTTATATCGAGATTTTTCTTATATCGAAACTCAAGAAAATTGGCTCAAGAAACGATAAAAATACAAGGAAAGTACCAGAGGAGTTTACCTCACCTTTACATAACCTTATAAGCTTACTTTTATTTCCACAAAATCCGACAATGACCCAAAAATTTAGCTTTTAAAAAATGGTTATTCAAACACACAAATTTACATTACAAGTGCATGCATTTATATCTCTATTATAAAGCTTTAGAACTTGTTTCAGTCTCAATTTGAGAGAAAAAATAAAAGAAGAAATATAATTTTGTCATCACGATTGGTAAATTATTTAAATTATACAGGGACAAACAACTTTTTTTAAAAAATGAGCCTTTCACGCTTTCATACTGACGAAGTTTTTTCCTATTTTTTGGAATATCTCAACTGCAAATCTTCTATCCTCAATTTGGCCTTAAATTACTTCAAATTTGAGAGACTTTCTTGGGTTCACATGACACTTCCTTGGATTGCTTATTTTCCACTAGGTTTTGCTTTGGCAGACACACAATTTTTTTCACTCTCAAACATTGCAAATTTGTTGGCAAAATGAGCTGATATTATTTCTTTAAATTGTCGACAAATTATTTTTTTAAACTTAATTGTTGAGTGGCATGTTGGACAATTTTTAGCGTTTTAGGGTTCAAAATCCAACTTTTCGTTCTTTTGACTGAAACTTGAAAAGGCAAGGTTTTTTTTCAAAAGAGGCGCAAGGCGCGAAAGCCCAAAAAAGTGCGCAAAAGGCACCCTAAAAAAGGGTAAAAGGCGCAAGCTATGGAAGCACTGCATCGATCCTTTTAGAAATGCTTCGTTTTGTTTTGTGCTGTGACCAATTTAAGCAAGAGAATTAGGCCAAAACTTTGAGAATGTTTCCTATATTGAGATTGAGGGAAAAATGTCAAATTTCTTATATCGAGAATTCTTCTATAGTAAAATTTTGGTCATCACGGAAAAGTTTCTTATATCGCGAAAATTTCTTAAGCTGAGATTTCTTTTATCGAGATTCGACTGTACGCTTAAATGGGAACATTTTGAAATCGCGAAATGGGCTGAGCGAATCAGCACAGCCAACGGCCCTGTTTTACCACTAATGATTTGGTTTGAAACTTATCTCACTTGAGCAACCTTTATGCAGGTCTTATTGCATTTCATTTTTTGATAATGACTAATGAGATATTAGGCTCATTTTGGGGAATTTCAATTTTTTCTTTATTTAGTGGCCAGTTTTGTGTTTTGTTTGCCAATTTTTGCTTTTTTGCCATATTTTGTTTGTTTGACATTTTATTTGCCATTTTGGACATGTTTATTTGCCAACTATTGGGGGCCTAGAAGGTATGATTTACTTGCCATGCCAGTGTCTGCACCCTAGTGATTAGTTATTACAGGAATACAGTCAACTCTCCATTAAGTGAGTATCCTTTACATTTTTAAAAAGTGAACATTGTAGCTGAATCAGTTTGTTACTGCTATACATCTTGTCTCTCTATTTAGTAAACACAAGAGCTTTGCAAATCGTGCTCACTTAATGGAGAGTGTCTGTATATACTACATAAAGACGCACTACGCCGAAAAGAGGATGTACTTTTAGTGAATGACAAACGAAATCATGGTCAAAGTTAGAAGGACTCGACAATCTCGATTCTCTGCAAGTATTTTGGTACGTGCCAAATTGTTTCACAAAGCAATCAAATCAATTGAAACGAATGGTTCCTTATTGTGTGGCACTCCTCCCATCTCACGTTTTGTGGATCTTTGGGCTCCTTTCTTATTGAAGGGAATCTTGTCATTTAAAATTCCAATTTCTTGATGAGAAAGTTTTTGCCTCAAAGCTATTAAACCCTCCTCCTTTGCCTTGTCAAACACAGTTCATCTCATGAATAATCATAAAGTTTTCTTCGTTGTTCCAGTCTCTGTTTAATAAAAAGACATTAACAAGACCAGCACAAAGGCACTTTTCTGAAATGCGTTCCATTGAATTTGGAGGGATAAAGGAACTTCCCGTATTGAAAGGGGAAACGATTATTTCTCTGACAAAGATTCTCCTCCCAAACGATGACTTGCTCCTGAGGATTTGAAATCCGCCTTTGGAACAGTTTCCTTGTCCCCTGCTTCGACGTCGAATAACCAGAGTCCATGTACTACAGTTAGGTCCTATTTCTTGGGGCTTTTTACTATCAAAACATCAAGATAGTAGCTCTTTCATTTCCGGCTGTGTTCCTCCGATTATTCTGCTCTCAAAAGTGAGAGCAAAGCGGATGTGCGCATGTAACTTTAAGAATTGAGAATAGTCATATAAACATGAAAACCATGCACACATGTTTTTAACATTGAAGGATATACTATCTGAGTTCGAAGTCAATGCATGAAAAGCATTGTCATTGTGACGTTTTTTTCATGAATCTTTTCCACGAATAGCTAACAAATAATTGCAATTTAAGATAGTAAATTCAGGTTGAAATTTGCTTGGCAAAGATGAAACAAAAATGCGAGTGGTAATCTGAGCTTGATTTTGTCAGTTCTTCTTCACTGGCATGTTATATGAGTTTGAAATGCATGCGAAAGAAGCCTAATCAACACAATACAGGACAAGATATGTTTGAGTACTTTTTGTTTAGTCACCAAATCAGAAACGGAGAAGAATCGAATCCCTACTCAAAGTTGATCAAAGACAAAGAACTACACAACGTATTGAAATTCGTAGATCTGCAATTTCGATTCCATTAATGTGTAGAAAATGAAGAAATGAATTGTCATTGTTAATACTATTAAATTGTTAATACTGGTACTTGCCAATTGTTTTGCCTCATAAATAGCTGTATCGTACAATTCTATCCCCAGATTTTTTAGGCGCCCTTAACTTTAACCGGCTCTTTTATTTATTGATTTATAATTATTGAATTAACATAATTTGAATCCTTTCAATTCATAAATGGCAAGTGGTTTTCATAAATAAGAGTTACAAAAGTGTAGCAACGGTCAGGAACCAAATAATTTGTCAGGATCGGAAGGCTGGTGATACTTGATAGAAATTTTCATTTCCAATGAGAACTAATCTATCAAGTTATTCTGCATATCGAGACTTAGTTTGTGTTGAGTAGACTATGTCTTTCAATTTTCAACTCAATAGAACATGGGAGTCAAAAGTTATGATCCTCTCAAATCTCAATGCAAATGCTACTGAGAATTGACGATCTAGTAGTTGTTTTAACATAAAAAGGGTGAGCTCATTCATTCTATGTTCTCTTTTGATATGTCATTTTCTAACGGTATAACTTGAGCACAAAATTCAAAAACTTAGATTGTTTGATGCAATTAAGGTCTCATTTACAAAAGAAAGCCATGAATTTATCATTTCCAGGAAGTTTCTTGGAATTGAATTCTCCATACATTCTCCGCTTCATATTCTTAGTGGCCGATAAATGTTTACAAGCAAGGAGAAAACATGAAAATGCGTGTCCCATTGGCATTTAGATCTAACTACTATCAGTTCTATTTTTGATAGCTTACTTATTAAGCAACGAAATTAAAGATAAGACATTGGAATTGTTCGTAAATCCAATGAATGACGGTCAAATCTGCTCTCCTCATAAAGAACCAGTTCTGGTTACTTTTGATCGTCTTTTTATCTGACTCAATGTGATCTCGCTAATGGTTGCATTTCTCATTTCCCCATATCCTTATTGTAGCTTCTGGAAATTAGCTCATCTACATAAACGCTTGTATTTGTTGTCCCTAAGGCATTCCCTCAATTTGCCTAGAATTGTGGTGGTCTCGAAACTGGAAGCAAGCCAAAGCCCAAAGCGAGATGAGCTGTTGACTTGCAGAGACGCTCTTCACCCCCAAAGATTTGAGTGATGGCCTCAACCGAGGCCACCTTGAGGTCTCTTTGAGAAAGGAGGGACATGGCAAGGATTTGTGAGATGGGCCTCTTTTTGGTATCACGGATGATTGAGATCGATGAGAGAACTCAATAAGGATTGCTTTGCTATTTTTGAATCCATATACTCACTTAAAATGAAAGGCCTTTTCAGATTATTGAAGTGAACGCTTTGAGACGAACAGCAATGTAAGGTTGAGTGACAAAATCAAGTGAAGTTTCGTTTTGTTCTAATAAACTGAATTTTGAACTTTTTATGAAATGCCAAGTTTTACACTTGAACTTGACTGACACGATAAGAATCTTTAAAAAGGTAATAATAAACGCAGTGTTATTGGAGAATATTTATATATGATACTTTATTGGGCCAATTATGATTCAGTCTAATCCTGATTCTCACCGATTCAGATCTGAGCTGGATCCAAAATTTTGATTTTGTCGAACGGAACTGATCCTACTACGAATATCCATACAATCATTGAATTGACTCCGATGCGGAACTGAAAAATCCCGTCCCTAAGTTCTATTGTACAAAATGAATATAATATGTGCACCAGAAAACAACAAATTAATGCAAATATTTTTTTTTCTATTTGCTTTAGATTTTATTACCAACCAAGGTTTGCAGTTTCTTACTCGAGCAAACCGAGCATGTTAAATCTATAACAGTAGATTAAAAGTAGCAATGCCAAGGTTAGATAAAGGTCAATGCTAGAAGAAAAAAAAGGTCTCGTTGAAAACAATGTTTGGAGAACTGAAATAACATTGAGTAGTGATGGACCGAAAGCGCTTTCGGTTTCGGTTTCGGTTATGCCTACAGAAACCGAAAGCAGACTTGCACTTTAAAGGACGGAGTTTGACAACAAAATCGAAAAAAAAAATGCGTCCAAAAACCTTTGAAATTCAAGTTTCCCGATTTTTCAAAATTTGCGACTACCCAACATCGAACACATGAGCAATTTAATTTTTAAGGTAGATTTTACATTTATACAATTTTGTAGTCAGCTGCTTTCGGTTTCGGTTTCATTTAAGCCCTCTTTCGGCCGAAACATTCGGTTTCGGTTATGAGCCCTTTCAGTCCATCACTAACATTTAGCATCTCAATAATCATATCCTTGTGCTTAAAACAAAGTCGATTCTCTTTGAAAGCTTTTATGGTGACACTTTTGATAGTGTTTCTAAACCTAAGCCATCCAGATTTAATTACTTGTTGACTTGATCAGCAATTTCAGTCCTAATTTTAGTTTTTATGAATTCAATTCAGGAATCTTCTCGTTCATTTAGTTACTTGGGTTCACCTGAAAAATCAGATTTCTGATGGCTCTGAATTTCCCGTAGCTGTAAACCTCGAAATGTACAGTTTGGATGCGACATTCAGCCAGAGAGAGGCTTGAGAATTTGCATCAAGCCATAACTTGTCTTCTTGAACGGTTCGTCTCAAAAGGCGTGTTATCCACTGTAAATCGACAACTTGGACAGCCGGACAAAGCCAAGATTAATCGGAAGAGCTTACCTTTTGTGGGTTAAACGGCGATTCTTCATTCAAAACAGACCAGCATACCACGTCCAAGAAGAAGTTTTGCATCTTCCTCCTTCTTCTTCTTCTCCTCCTCCACCCTCTTAAGAGCAAATATCAATCATTTCGTTTTGGAGGCTGAACACTCACTTCTGAATCCTTTAAGGATGTCTTGATCTATCTGAGACGTCTCTGATATGAAGTTTATTAGGTCTCAAGACTTTCACTTTCTTTCAAGAACTTCATGATATTGAAATAGGAAACGGAGCAGAGACAATTACAAATGTACAAAATTTCACTTTTTTTTAACGAATCACCCACCTATTTTTCACTATACTGAGTGTAAACTCTTGTAATGAGATTTAGCACCATTCGTCGAATTCTAAACCCATTAATCTTAAGCGGGCCTTGCATATTCAATTAGCAGTCTTGAGCACCCTTCTCTTTTGCAGCCCAGACTAAATTATGGGGTTTGCGGTTCTTTCTGTGGCTTTTACCAATAAGCCATTTTCTGCTCATTAGTGAGAAAGATAGACTCAAACTTACGGAAGATTATTCTTTTGAATTTGCATGGACAATTTCTGTGAATGTTTTGGTCCCTTTCATAATCAGTAACAGAGTCTTGAGGACGATTATGACACATTTGTTCAACTTGAGGATGTGTCGACACGTCCTTCAAGGAGTTATGGGCAACCCATTCACTTTGCCTCCTCCTCCTCCTCCTCTTTTGCTCATTTTGCGACTCGTTAGAATTAGCCGGTGCAATTCGGTAGAAAAGTAGAGGGCACTTATGGGAGAACAACCTCTATCTACGTTTTGAGTTTTGCTCAAATTGATGTTCATGTCACGCTTCTCTTATGTTTGATGTTTTAGTGCCAGTGTTCAGGTGTTTCAAAGAAACGAAATTACTTTGGTTAAAGACCGCCATAAACTCGCACGTTCAAACGACATCTGGAATTGGGCAAGACTTTGGTAAAAAAAATCTCAAATACCCCTTTACAGGTCTCATGATAAATGTTCACTCCTTTGGCCTGTTATTGGCATTTCTAGTGATAAGGCCGTTTATTAGTTGCGCACCCTCATTGGGATTAGCAGGATTCATTTCCTGTAAGGATGGTGATTTGGGCAAATTTGTGAGCTCCTCTCATGAAATGTCCTCTTGCGAAAGGGTCTGAGAAGAGTTCACACTCGCATCCCATTTGCAATCTCGGCTATTTCCTGTCAACCCAAAATATTGATTCAGCCTGACAGCAAATCATTTGTCACTAGAAAGGTCGGGCTCTTTTGGTCTTGGCAATGCTTTGTCTTACACTTAAATGCCGAGTGCTGAAATAACGTCAAGCCTTTTGGAACCAATTCGCATGCACATATTTCGCTTGGAAGTGCATGGAAATCCCGGATCTGAGGAAAGAATGTTTAAATGATGTCATGTAAGATGAGCTTCCTTTTGCAAAAAAAGACAAGTTACGAAGAAGCATTCATTCATTTAAACTTTGAGAGAGGAAAACTTGAAATGTTAAGAGGGAATCAAGTTTGTCGGGATTACAAATATGCTCGGGTATTTCAGCTATTTTGTCAGGATGATAAGACACTTCACACTTCCTGATGAAATATTAAACAGCAATGCTCGACGTAATTACTTTCAAAGCAAGCAAGATAGTCTGAAATGCTCAAAGTTACCTAAGTCTAGACCCATTGAGGGTCGGCAAGAAGCGGATAATTCCACCCAAACATTAATTTATTGTACAGTTATGTGTGAGCTTGAAGACCCAAAATTTCATCATTCCCTTGTAGAGGGAACCTTCATTAAGCAATGTCAAGACTCAGGAAGGAAGACAGAACAGCTAGCGAATTTTGACAATGTTTAAGAGCATCCTTGTCTTGTTTCATCTCCAACAATTGTGGAAGATTGGCGTTGTCTAGGTGTTGGTTCAAGCGGGACAAAGCATCTTCCTGAATGGAAGTCTCCATTAATTCAAGTTCTACCATCGACGGGAAGCACAAATTGAATGTCATGCTAATTGGACGCCTTTGAATGCAGTGGTAAAGTGTTCCCTTTCACTCTAAAAAAGCCTTTAATGTCGCTGGAAGCATCAAGCATCACCGAGCACAACCCCAATGGTCCTCGAGAAACCCCCTCGAAACAGATTTTTGACATGGCTTCGCCTGAAGTACGTGTATGCACATGATTTGCTATGAGGTTAAATTGGATGGTTTGAGGCGAGCATCCCCATCATTACTGATCAATTATGGCCTCGAGCCTACGGCAGCACCCGCTCTAATCATCGTCATCATTGGCTTTGCATTGCAATTGGGGAGCGTCTTCCCTGCCTGATTCGTTTGGACTCACAAGTGAGTAGCTTTCGGGTATCAGAATCATCATTATCATCACCACCACTATTGTCAACCTCCAAGACGATTGACTAACCTACCTTGAGTGTCAGCTTGAACTCATTCGACTACATGCTCTAGTTTCTTTTTACGATTTTAAGATCTATGCATTTTGAAGTTCGTGAAATTTTATTTTTCTTTGTATTACGTGCATGCTTAATAGCATTGGCACCCTTTATCCGATTTCAGCGGTAGGAAAGAAATTCGTGGATATGTTAATGTGACTCCTGACAGAACGACAAAAATCATGGCCAATATCTTGACACCAGCCACCAATCAATATTCAGCGAGCCCTGAAGGGCTCCAAAGTCATCCCTGAAGGTGTTCATCACATCTTTCGTTTCTCTGCGCAGAAGAGACCCCATCTTTGCCACCCCCTCCTTATGTCTCATTATTATCCAAAGTGTGATGTGGTCCAATCCTCAATACAAAGTTCGCTATCAGACAATCAAATCATGGAGTTGATGGAAAAGAAGATGGAGAGGAGGTCTCCAGCAATTTCGAAAAGACCAACTTGCATCGGTGAGATGATTGGAATAAGGAACAGAGTATTGCATTAACCAGGTAATTTTCTTGTCTTGAGGTAGAAATATAAACGATATCATAATCACAAGGCATTTCTACCCATCTATTTTACACTTGGATGTCAGAGGCAGATTCGCTCTGGAAACGATCATTTTCACGCTCTCTTTCCACAACTCGTGAGCTCACTAAAATCGAGAGAGGCCAGCAAAAAATCGGTTTCGAGAGGTTTTTTCCTTTGCTCAAATGACAAGGCTTGAAAGTGGCTCAGAAAGTTCTCCATTACTTCAACACGAAATGTGTTGCTATCGGCGGCTTCAATGGGGAAATGAATGTGAAGAAGACGTAGAAAGGTGTCAACCAGGAACGGAACGCAGCATCTACAGTTACCCGACTATTGTGTTGGTCACTATATACAAGAGCAGAGAAATCGATTATACATGCTTTGGTATGGTCTTTTGGAGACTTTTCTTGTCCGCTTAGAGGAAGCGAATAGTAATGGGGGATGACGCTTGTGCTCTCATTCACATATGTAGCACCTCGTCAAGAAGTGCTTTGCATTCAGCCGATGACCAAATTCTCCGAGTCGAGCGAGCAACGTTGGAAACCAACCTCGAAGCAGCTTCTTCTTAATACTACTCGGAAATTCAGTTCCAACGTCCAAGTCTCATTGTTGACTCTCAAGCCAGGAACAAACAAGTCAAAGAAACTCAAGCTAGGTATTTATAGCTGTGTTGTTAGCAGTTACTTTGCTTCTATGGCCATCCTTGCATTTCATGCATGCTTTGTCGGTGAATCGAAAGGCGAGAAGATGGCTTTAGAAGGCAAAGCGAATGAAAACACTTGGGCAGGAAGGAGATGTTACTACTGACCATCCATGGATGGCAGGTGGTGTTGTAGAACTGGACGACGACCAAGTAGCAGTCATCAGTGATTGGGTTCCCTTTTTCGAGATTGCCTGATAAACCAGTGGAGATGCTCCAGGCTAATTACTCCGTCATACTCTGGCATCTACCCCTACTGTTTCTCATACCTTCTCAATTCGTTGTTATCTGGTGTCCATCTCCAAGCCCTCTTACCCCGTTTAATGTACCCCCCATTACAAGTGAGGGCGGCCATGTCAGGAGTAATATCTATGAGCAGGCAGATGAGTGAGCTACGAGCATGAGCACCTCTTGAAGCGGAGGATTGGCTGGCGAGTGATCAACAAGCGAGATTCCCTCGGAACTTGGAGAAGTGACTGACGAACGAGTCCGTTCGGAAGAACGCTCGCGAGCCAAGTGAGGAAGATTTTTCCCGTCCAATTCTGCAGAACTCTGTGGTGGTATGAGGGGATTCCTCATTGAGCGCTTTTTTCGAGTTAGTTGAATGATGACGAGCAGTGAGAATGAATGACAGATAGATCGTTCCTCTGGTGAAGTGTCTGAAAGCCAAACAATTGCTGACTTGTGAAGGATTGATTCAAGGAAACGATGAATGAAAGACAAGGAACAGGTGAAACAAAGATCAAAAGAACGATCGTCGTTTGACAGAGTGATCAGGTTTCTCTTGGATCAAGTCATCCAGTCATGCAATCACCTTTCTAATGTGTGTTCAAAGCAAGAATTGCTTTAGAAAATAGTTCATCCGGAATTCGTCGAAGAATCAGTCGCGAAAACTGCGTTTGTCTCCGCTACGGTAGGTCTTACCATTTGTTAGTCATGTCTGAATATGTCACGAAATGCGATCTGAGATGGTGGGTCGTTGGAATTTTCCACGTGATCATAACCATTCAATGTCATTGCCAACCCATTCACCTCTAGCGGCAATGTGTTTTGTTTTTGCTGTCACGCAATGAACCGCCTTGAACCCTTTCTTTATTGGAATCCCATCTTTTGATCCCTGGCATTTGCCTCCCATCTCATTCATCTTGGTCTCCGAAGAAGCTAATAAAAACCATATCATGTAGTAGAGGACTAGCAGTACACTTTGCTTTTTCATCTCCTTATCAAACGCAAACATCTCAATCATACCCACGACTTAAAGGAAAGAAAAAACAAACCAAGACAACTCCTTCCTTTTCCAAGGGAATCCTATTAGCCAATAAAAGGGATGCTAACCATGTGCTTTGCCAAACACATTCCAAAATTACTCTTCCTACTCACTTCCGATGTAAACTGACATTTTCTGACACTGGCACTTATTTGAATGTATGGTTTCATCAACTGACGATTCCTTAAGCTTCAAAAGGCAGTCATGAGAATTCCACATAGGATGTAAGGATCAACGTCCTCCTCCTCATCCGTCACTTTTCAGTTCCGAACGAGATAATGAAGATGATCGAAACCTCAGACTGACTCATAAAAAATCCTCTTAGCTTCTCGTTTTTCCCATTGTTTATGGCATTTCTCAAATAAATCGTTTAATCGCAACTTTTCGGACGAATCCTCTTCACCATATCCATTTCCAAATTGATGGCAAAGCCTGGTTTCGAACATCTGCGCTATCTTCCATTTACCTCTTTACTGTAAATATATAGACTCGTTTCGTCTCCAGATCACTCCAGCCCTCAAAGTACACTTCAAAAGTAACACATTAGTTCTAAATGGCAAGTGGAGCTCAAATAATTGGGGTATTCTCAAGCATTAAGGATACCCCGACGTTACTAAGAAATGGTTAGTGACTCGGATGGATGGCCCTTGATTAGAAAGGGAAGTGGTATTTTAGCTCCCAATCCAACCAACGCCAATTGCCATGACAATGAGGAACCTACTTAATATTATTTGCCAACAACAGCAACAGGATCAGGGAACTCCTCTGACACCCTAGTTGTCGACTTGACTTAGTTGGTGATGCTTATGTACATTGTCAAATGCAATATGGTGCACTACTACGTAATACTGCCTTTGCCAAATACTCGAAGCTCAAAGGAAGAAGGGAATGTGTGCTTGCTTCCTCTCACCATGACCTTGTCCCTTAAGAAATGAAGCTGTATGTTCACAACTCATTAAACCATCGCACCCTGCTACGATTGAGTATGTGCCTACCACGCACGTGAGCGTGTTTGAGTACCATCACAACTCATGTGACTCTGACACAATATGTATGTAATGAATCGAAGAGAGAAAGATTCACCACAATTTCTACTGCTAAGATGGTACACCCATGTGGGGGTGAAGGCGGCCAATGGAAACGAATTCAACCAAAGAGGAAGTGACAAACACTAAGTCAGACGCGACATCTCGAAAGAAACGAAATAGGGAAGGAGTTCCTCAATCCATAGTCCTGGTAATTGAGTTCAATCAAGTATATCCAGATGAAATGACCTCCAATCAATTGGCATAGTCCAACTCTTGCCAGTTAGTCAAAAGACGAAGAACAGAAGGTCTTCAATCAGGAAGACGAATACTCCAACTCATCTCCGCTTTGACATTTTTCTGGCTCAGCCCTCGAAATTACAAATCAAAGCGATGAAATAATTGGATGCCCCGTAACGAAATCCGCGACCATTGTTGGGATGACTTCTTTTCAAGGCAACACAGATCGACAAGCTGGCGAAGGAGCACGAAATTGAAAATTCATTCAGGAGATTGAGAGGCAGCATCTGAGGATGAGGAAGACAGCCAACCTGACAGGGATTGACCTCTTAGCCTGAAATTACCAACAGGCCTCGGAAGAAATCGTCTCATCCACCCGTCACTCCAATTCTTCGTGGACGATGTCCTGATTGATTTTTAGAGATGCCCATCATCTTGGGTTTTGATATTTTTTTAACCACCATCTTCCATCAAAACCCATCATCCAACATGATGTTAGCACGAACAATGGGTCGTCCAGAGGTTCTAAGAAAAGCAACAATACTTGGACGTGATCGCAAGGGAATCCTGATTCACCTCGAGCATTGGACGGATGATGAGATCATGGGATGGTCGTCGTCAGCGATCGTTCAATATTTCCACTGAATTCAAGAAATACCCGAGTCCTTATTTGGTTGGCCTGCAATCGTCTTAAATGAGTCAGGGTATCCTCGAAGTCCACTTCAGAATGTTTACTTGAGAATATTATGTGCAGTTATTCGTAGTAAGCGTAACGTATCGTTGAGGAAGTGTTCTCGAGCTATTTTCGAGCCTCACTTTTCTGGGATCCACACTCGTCCTTCGCCCGTCGCTCTTGGCCCATTGAGTACAAACTCGAGAGAAATTAATAAATCTTATAGTACAATCCCTTAGGCCTTCAAACTGAGGGGGAGCTTCTAATAAATGTGAGTGTGTTGGCCTCTGGCAGATGGTGAATACGTTTTGGGTCAGTACTCAGTAGCCAGCAACAGTTGGAAAGGAAATTTGTGTCCGACCACCAAATCTGAACATGTCCTTGTCCTCATGCAAATGGCGAACATATTTAGGAAAGATTTACTACCGATACATAAACGGCCAGGTCGAAATTATCTACCTCCTTTGAAGTTAATGCCTTTTGAGAAATTTGAGGTCATTTGAAATCTCGGGGGTGACTTCAGAAAGGGGACTGAATTGACCACAAAAACGAGTAAGTCGCTATGTTATCATCTGTGAAAACAGGGCTAGGCGTGTTTGAGATCTACGTAAAGTGGATGGATGGACTTGGGGTTTGGGCGGTCACTGGATGGTAGAATTGCTTGCACTGATTAGAGAAAACTCGAGATAAGCACATTGCCAACGGCTCAACTTGGTCAAGGATGGTGAGGTGAAGCCAAACATGGTACATTGTGTAAACTTGCACCGAGAGTAAATAGAAATTTGTCCTGACCTTCAGTGCTAATTGTGCTCAATGTCCAGGGTGGTGGTGGAGGTCTTTTCAAGTGGCCAAAATGTACAATCAAAATGCTTAGATAAGCCCCTTATGCACAACTCACATTTTGAGCTTAAATCTGAGAATGAATGATGAAGCACCGACGGACGGAAATAATCGAAATAATCGCCAAACAACGGAAACATCTTTTAGAGGGTTACCGAGAGATACTGATAGCAGCAAGCTTCTTCATTCGCCCTGCAGTTTTGACTTCATTCAAAAAAGACGCCCCACTCAATCCTCTGCTTCGTGTTCTTCTCAATTCGTTTCACACCAACAAAATGTTCCATGAATCCGTAGCGAACTTGAACTTCTCGAACCTCCAACAACTACTCAGTGGTGGTGAATGAGACGATCAACAACTACGAGAACATCATCGTGCTTGAGCATGAAACAGATCTCGAATCTCGGGCAACTTCATGAACTTGAACTGGCGAAAAATGAGCGGATCTAGGGTTGAGAAGCTTAATGAGAGGGCCAAATGAGCTTGTCGGTAAATTCGTTCATTCAGAAGTCGGAGAATGTTAAGTGAAGATGAGAGGATGCAGACAGGATGCATCATCTCAGAAGTAGTTTGCATCTAGTCTAGATGTTGGTAAATATTGTTGACAATCTGAACTCCAAAACATGCATCTGTGCTCACTTTGAATCCGGTTTTCCAGTAGAAATATCGTTCCTGAAAAGTGGGGGCTCATGTCAACATTTGGGAGTGGATTTCTGGCAGATCTTGGCACGCAGGACTTGATTTCTTGAACGAAAACAAAGTCATCCTGAGGGGAATCAAGTAGTAGAAAGATTGCAGGAAATTAGTCTGAAAACGAATGGCCTCAGATGAGTTTGTTCTATTCAAGTGCGAGGTATTTCTCTCTGTCTTTGCTCAAAAAAGATTGCATTGTGAGTTGTGCAAAAGCCAAAGAGTGAGTACGTAAAGTTCGTATTTTTTGAGTGAAACTGCACCCTGAAAAGATCCACTTGATTGATTTGGTAAGAAAACGAAACGAACAATGGATTGCCCTTTGGTTCTTGGTTCGTGGATGTGGCCAGTGGTTTGTCAGAAAGAGAACAATTACTTCCAGCTTGATCATGGTTCTTCAGAAAGTTGATTCAAATAGGAAGGAGACAAACCTCACGGTGATTGTGTGCGATTGAGACGTTGACGTTGGGAGGTTACGCGTTTCCCTTCGAAAAGAAATGCATTGATATGGTTGAAATTCTCCTTGCAAGAAATATTCGGCACTAAAACAAGTTCCCCTGAGTAATCAATTTCTGACTTGTTTCTTTTATTGCAGGCTCACGACACAACCATAGCGGAATATTCGCCAGTCCCTCACACCATAAACCATTGCGAAAAAACCAAACTGAATCCTCCGAGAGGAGGAACAGAGAGGACTCTTCTATTTAAGGATTGTCCAAGATTACTCAATCGTGTCCAAGTCCAGAGTTTAACGGAAGCAAGAAACCCTCTCTCCTCCTTACTCTCCTAGGGCACTTGAACAACATAAAACATTCCAGTAGCCCCACAAGAAACGACCTGAAATCATGGAGTTCGTGAATCGCTGATTCACGGCATCATCATTCAGCCATCATGTTGAAACACTGCAGTCCATCGGCTGTTGATCTTTCCAAAAGGTCATCCATCTCGCAGATCAGGGAGCACGATGACAACGAGGATTTGCAAGGTCCTCTAGCCTCGTCGTCTTCATCCTCGACATCTTCTTCGTCCTCATCATCTTCATCATCATCATCGTCGTCGTCTTCATCTTCATCATCCACCACTGGTTCGGATTCCTTCAGTCTCCAATCCTCGGGATCCATCCACTCTCAACATCATGGTAGTACCCAAACCGACCTGGTCATTTCCCAGTTCAAAGACGCCGCCACTTCACCCTTGTTTAGTGCCAGAAGGATAATCCCCCTGGCTTCGATCATAAAGCACAGGCAACAGCAATTAGTCCGAGATCACTCTGAATACGAGCCCAGCCATCATTTGCCAACGGAATCCCCTCTGTCCAGTTTTAGTCATCCTAGTGGCGGATCCAGTTTCAATAGCAATGCCAGAATACCCATCAAAGTGTATGCCAAGTGCTTGCGATCCGATATCGAATACAAGACTCTGAGTCTTAGCCCTCAAACCACGGCCAAAGAATTGATCTGGCTTCTGTTGAGCAAGTATAAGATGCGACATCGTGATCCTAAGCTCTTCTACTTGACCATGGACATCAATATCAAAAGAACTGGGATCCCGTTGCAACGCTCTTTGGCCTTGGATGACGAGTCGAGGCCAGTTGAGCTCAAATCCTGTCATCCCTGGGGCGAATGCAAATTTACCCTTCAAATGCGGAAAGGGGGCGTGGTACGAATCTATGATAGTGTGCTGATGGCTGAGTCCAAATACAAGTGTTTACTCATCTCCGAAACCACCACGGTTCGAGAGGTTGTCCAGATCCTCTTTCATTGTTACGGTCTGGACACTAACGGGGATCAGAAACGTTCAAGTGATCGCTATTGTATTTTCGAACAAAACCCCGCCCGATCTTTTGAGCGCCGTCTGAGTTCGGATGAGAGGCCCATCTTAGTGCAAAGTCTTTGGCCTAATCCTTCCAATTGCATGTTTGTTTTGCGATTAACACACTCATCGTCCAGTTCTTCCTTGTCGGAAATGGTCGTGGAAGAGGCTGAAACCATGGTTGATGCGCCAGACAATGACCAAGACGGAGAAGACGATGAAGCAGAGGAATCTCCTTTGAGTGAGCGAGTTACGTCTCGATCTCAAGATTCGAGAAACACCAGAATTCCCGGACGAGAAGATTTGGACACTAGTTATGGCAGTTCGGGGGAATCCACAGCCAGCAGCGAGTTCTCAGCCCTTCGGTTTCACGATTCGCCCGCGTTATCGTCCACCAGGTATGTGGTTGTGACTTTGGGAGTGTATTATTGTTTCATGTCCGAATAGTAGATAGACAATCACCCCCAGCCTGGAGAAAGATCCTGCTAATCTATTAGCTCATAGTGATGCACCGGGAATTCGTTGGGCGCTTGTCACACGGTCCACGCACTAGCAAGGTCTTTTCTCAGAGTCTGTGTGTGGTGTGTACATCTTTATTTACTTGATTTTTGCGTCCATTTCATACGGTTCCCAAGTGGTTGTTGAGAATAGCTTGGGATGATTGCGTCATTTTCTCGGGAGGAATGCTTGGCGCCTTGTGCACAATGCACACGCTATCAATACATGTTTGTGTGAGGGGATAGATAGGTATACGCGAATTTATGGAATGTGTTCAACTAGAGGTCTTTCTTTTTGAGCTTTGGGACCCACTTGAACTCTGAAAAGATAAGATGGACGGGTGAACAAATATTCTTTTGAAATGTAACTTCACCAAAAGGTGGCCAATTGGCATTGAATACTTACTTCACCTACGATAGAAAACCAGCAAGGAGAAACGCCAACCCTCTCATTCATCTATTTCTCCTGTTTTATCATTATTATTCTCTTCTACCTATCATTTAGTCAGAAGCGTCAGAATTTGTTTTGCATCGTTTAAAAGATGCGTTCCGTTCTTCTTGGCATTTGAAGTATGGCACGAAATAATCGAGCGAACAAGGTTTTTTTTCTGGAAAACGAGAAGTATTTCTGCCCTACAAGACCATTTTCTCTCCTACAATAATTTGCATAATGTGAGGCACGAGTTGGGAAAAAACATAAGGTTTTGAGAGCGCGTGAAAAATGCAAGTGTTTTTTAACGACAAAGGTCACCATGGTCTGTAAAATCTCCATGTTAACTTGGTTTTCGTTAGCGATGGTACTACAGATGTGACCTAGTCATGATTTCTTTGATTCGATACTTGAAAGGCTTTTGATTGTTAAGAGCAAATTCCTCGAAGAAAGGGGCCATCCACGAATCATTTGTGGGTCGCTTTTTTATCGATAGGCAGGCAATACAATTCGATACGGAACAAGCCTGGCGTCGGGGCAGAAATTTTGAGAAATTGATTTCTATCAATTAATGGCAGGCAGCAGATGTAATTTCACAATTCCTTTCTTCCTTTCACGCTCCAATGAGGTAGAAATAATCGAGATTTGCCATCTTCTGTTATTCCAGATTATTAGCCTGAACCAATTATAACTGTCGAATAAGTGAGAGAGTGCTTTTGTTCATTAACCTATCTCGTCCTTATCCATTCTCCCGACGATTTTTAGCTAATATTTGAAAAATAAGCCACATTTTTCCCTCTCTTATCCAGATCTGGCGAGAGCAGTGGTGGAGATTCAGGTGTCATCAAGTCGTCGCCAGATTTTGTGCCTCATTATCAAAAACGAACCTCCAATCCCACGGGCTCCACTTCGTCCGCCAATCATCATTGTCAGCAACTCAAACCAAACACCTTCAAGATGGTCTCAAGACAGATTTCTCTGCATTCTCTTTTGGAGACACTGCCTGCGGCTTCTGTCGACACTGGCGTGTTGGATTCCAAATCAAGAAAGACTTCATTAAGTTCTTTATCCTTGGATAGTCGCTCCTCCGACTTTGATAGTTACTTCTATATTTGATAATCTCGACCGACTCGCACCAAGATGGAAATGAGTGTTTATGGCTAGGACGAGTGAGAAGACAAGGACCATAAAAAGCGTGATTCAAAGAGTGAAATTAAGCCCAGGGTCAGTCATATTTGTCATAAATCTTCCGTCATCAGCTTTTTACCCCTGGTGCAGGCCCAAAAGAAAACGTATGAAGACGACTGTCGCCATGGCCAGTGATGACAAAGTGACTTCAAATGACGCTACGCCTTTACAAAATTTGAACAAGGATGGCCAGAAGTTCTTGACATATTTTTTTTCATCTTTCTCCGTGACCTTAACGGCACTTACGCAACGTCATCATCATCAACATCCAACCGAGGGAGACCTCTCGTCCCAAGTTGATTCTCCTCCTATTCTTAACTGCAATGCAAAGGCGATTGACGGAAGGAAAAAAGAATACACATACAAAGAAAGAACTAGTGTTTCGTGACACCCTTTTATCCTAACGTCCCGTGAAACGCTATGTAGTAGCGAGACCGGCCATGCATCACATCTCGATGTTGCGATATGAACAAGACGATGGAGAAAGAGGCAGCTTGAAGTCTTGGCTGAACTTGGAAATGAGTGGCAGGTCCCGCCCCACTAATGGCCTCCATGGACTTGAACTTTTGGCTTCAAAGTACGTGCGTGTGGTCCCGCCCAAGAAGATGTTCTTGAAACCGTGTCAGTAACGACATCGACAGGATTACGATGTGCCTGACACCTCGTGATGATGAGGCAAGATCGGATCTCCTAATTTTCGCCATCCTTCCCATTTGTGTGAGTGGGTATTTTTGCATCAAGAAACCTCATCTCTCCCATTCCACACAAACCTTTGCCCCACTCACTCAGTCAGACAGTCAGTCAGTAAGTCAGGCAAGTCAGTCAAGTCAGTCAGTGAATCATCATTTGAGCGGAGGAAAAGTGGAAAAGACAGGAAGTTTGACAAAGAAGAATTATGACATTGCTTACTTTGACAATTGACTTGATTTTCACTCATGAGAAACGGCGACCGAACAAACTCTCACTCGCTCTCGTTTTCCCCTCTAATTTGCTCGACAAGTAGCGCATTATTCGTGCCTCGTTTGGAAGTCCCCCGCAAACATTGGCTTAGTTTTTGACAAACTATTTCCTTGTATGTGTGATCTATTCATCCCATGAGAAAGTGAAACGACCCCGGAGAATTTTGTTTTTCTTCCTTTTTTGAGCCAATTTTCAGAGTCTCGGTCATGGTTTACTTATTCATTTTGGTCCAATTTACCGACTTGCCGCCGAATCCAGCCTTGAGCCACGAGTCAGTTTTTTTGCGACTCGTATTTTGTTCGCAATTGGAGAAAGTTTTACTGAGTAGCATTCCCATGAAAGTTGGTATTTATTTCTTTGGAAAAGGGTTATGCCAA
>JAAGOF010000204.1:283095-313333 GCA_010645155.1 Tigriopus japonicus
GATGCACGTCGAATGAACTTGTGACCTTCCATCACTGAAATGTGAGCCTCAAGTCCTCTGGATTAATTTAATCAAATCAATTAAATCAATTGAATGGCATGAAAATTTGAAGCCTCATAGATTTGGATCCAGCTCGGTGCGTAAACCCATCAAAAAGCGGATACTGTTCTCTTTGTGGCAGATGCTCAAAGAGCTCCAATTCTTCAGCTGTTCCCTAGCTTTTTTCTTTATTGATTTATGCCTTTGAATGGTCGTTCTCTTGCATTTATATATGGTCCCACTACCAAACCTACACCAAGACACCGAATAATTTCAAGCTTCATTAGGAGGTCATAAAGTCGCGATCTGTTTCGTTGCATCGCTGTACACATGTTTGAAACGCGAAGAAGCGTTGGAATTTTTGGGGGGTTTAATTTCCAAGTAACCTTCAATTGCGCATTTGCAGGATATACGGAGAGATAATTAGCGCTCTTCCTTAAGGGAGGATTTCGTGCCCTGAACTTTGGTCTGATTTCATCGACCTTCATCAGTTATGTGAACATAGGGTAAATACGCACGGTGTTTACACCACAACTGTTTTCTAATCGGTTGACAAAAAGAACTACGAGTAAGACCTTGCTTACAACAGAAACTTTAGTTACACAGTCTCAAAATTTCTTTAATCCTCACTTCTTTTCTGATGTTTTTGTACAGTTATTTTATTATTCTTAACGTGATCACTAAGACCTAAAGTTTCATTCTGCCAAATCGTGCTTGAAGACAAAAGCGACATCGTTCAATAACCTGTTTGAGTTTAACGAACCCAATCACTTAATAGAATCTGCACTGCAACATAGGTAATGCGATGGATGATTGACCTATCATCTTCATTCTTAGTGGATATAGAATGTGTCAATCAAGCTAGGAAAAATACAAAACTAAGCTAGACATGCCAAGTGTCAAGGTTTTAAAGTCTCGTCGCTTAAGTGCTATCATTTTACCGTGACATACTACTTCCTTGAAACTGGATCCAGTACAGGGATAGGTATTATGATGAGTGATTGATGTCTATCGCTCTTTGTGTTATAAAACCTTCACTAAACATCAGTGGAGGCAAAAATATAGTCATTAATACGAGAACAAATGGATCTTAAGTCTTCATTTGACTACTAGAATGCTTAATATTATAACGGATAAAATGGTCTTGCAAATTGGTAAAGCCATATTCATATTACCGAAACAATGACATAATTTTTCGACTTTGGACGTCTCGAGATCAGAGAATATGTTAAGATATTACTCTATGAAAGGGGTGAAGCAGCAGACTTCATTCAATTTGAACCTGTAATTTATGAAACTTTTAAGTTTAATGTACCATTTAGAGTTGACAAAAAGATATCGCCACACCCGTACCTGAATGACGGAGTTGATTGAATTTGATGTGCCGTCCATCCCTTTCAGTAATCTATCCCTTGCCTTTTATTCAGACCACAAATTATAATGACAGGCATCAATTGGAGGAGTTCTAATCTCAAGACAATTATGATACTTTATGTTTGTCTAATGGACTCTCGGAGGGGATTGCATGTCACGCATCTTGATAGTCAAAATGAAAATGGGAATAGACGGATGCACTACCGTACAGTATAAATTAAAGTACTCAACTTCGACCATAATGGAACACACAATTTTACATGAAAAGTACATCATTCAGCCGAGAGTTATTACTAAAAGTAGTCTAATGGTTTCTTTTTCATTGCCGACTTGACCTCACTTCCCCAAGCTAAATTCCTTTGAAAGAACTAATTGCAAGTATGAGAATTCTTACGGCTAAAACAAAAGCACGTACTTGTGTCGTATGAAGTTCAATGGTATTCAATACAAAGGTATGGATTAAATTTTAAATTCTCAGTTCCTAAGAATTCATTCTTTTAAACCCCTCCTTAGTTACCTCTCGTCCTCTGACTACCATAGTACAAACGTAGGTTATTTTCCTTTGTGTTATCGAGTCCCACACACCACAGAGCACGAACTGCATGTAAGCAGTAGGCGATGGTGGATTCAATTGGCCCATACGCACGAGGGATCCTTTTCCCCGGTAACACAACACACCCCGGTTTCAGCTGTTGTTCTCAAACCGGCCGAGAGGATTCATTAGATGGCCCAAGGCGCTGTCTGAATTGGAGCACACACGCTCATGTATGTACAAAGTCCTTCCCTCCCCCTCGTTCTTTGGTCTCCCTCCTCCTCCTCCTCCTCCTTCTCCCTCCTTGATTCGTTGCCTCCCTCCCCCTGTCTGTGTGTTTCGGACATGTCAGTGAACACACTTGTTTTTATGTCTGAGATTGACCATACCCAAGTCAACAAATCATGAGCAGAATACATTGAAGGGACTCTTTTATGGCTAAAATATTCACAGCCAGGGTTCAAGAGCTCAAACTGCTCCCCATGCGTTTGAGATATTTGTCGGTGGATGGAGAAGAAGGTCCAAAGGGACTGTTGAGCTTCTCGAGGTTGGTTGTGTCTGAAAATGATCTGATTGAAGTGAAACCGTGAATAGTTCAAGCTGCTTCAAGATGCGTAATCTTGGACAATGTGTTTGTGTGGTGTTCAAGAGTATTACGGTGGAACCGGTGTTGTTCCTGTACATGCTGGGCGTATACCTGTTGTACAGCGTGTTCCAAAATCTGGTATACGAGAAAGTGTGCCTGGAACACAACGATCCGTCTGTGTGTGCCAATTTATACCATCCCGATCACGAAGCCCAGCTTAGTATGGTTCAACAAGAGGCCTCCTATTGGATCAAGGTATCCACTTTTGCCATGGTTCTTCCGTCAATAGTCGTGGATTGTTACATGGGATCTTGGAGTGACGTGTTTGGCAGAAAACCCACCTTGCTTCTGCCTCCGTTTGGGGCTTTTCTCGGGGCATTGGTCTATTGTTATATGGGTAAGAGACCCATGAGACGACCTTTGAAATTGACTCTTAACAGTGTTTCTAATTTCCAGAGGCCTATTCATCGCACGTGGGTTGGATTTGCTTAGCAAGTTTCTTCTTCGGGATGTTCGGAAGTTTTACCGGAATTCTCACGGCAGTTTTGGCTTATATGAGCGTGGTGAGCACGTTGAAACAGAGAACCACCCGGATTTCCATCCTCCTTAGTATGAATTTCTTAGCTGGAACAACGGGACCATTTGCATCCGGATACCTAGCAACAAATTTTTCACCATTGTTTGTGTTTGCTTGTATTGCCGGTTGTCATTTGCTTTGTATGGCATATACGCTGATTTTTGTTGATAATATTTATCCCAATGGAATGAACAAACCTCCTGAGTGGAAATGGTCCCAGATTTTCTCGCTGAGCCATTTGAAGAGTTCTTTCAAAATTTGCTTTGTGGAGAGGTCAGGAAACGAAAAACGCAATATAATGGTCTTGCTGATTATGTTGATCATTCTTCAATTAATTACAGCGGGTAAGAATATTGACCTTGACATTTCTTTCTCATTTTCTGAAACTTTGATCTCTTAGGTGAAATGGACATCGTATTCTTGTTCCTCAAAGACAAGCCTATTATGATGGATTTCCAAGTGTTCAGTTATTGGTTTGGATCACGATATGGATTGAGCTCTCTGATGCTCTTGGTCGTAATGCCGTTCTTGAAACAGAAACTGAAAGTCCCAGATAAGTGGGTGTGTCTCATAGGCCTGATTTCCAAAATGTCGGCATTGACACTTCTGAGCTTTAGCTTTTCCGTTAACATGGCGTTTTGGGGTAAGCTTTGCTTTCGACATAAAAAGGAGCAAAACTTTATCCCTTTAATCTTAATTGCTCCACAGATGTTCCATTGGGCTGTTTGGGCAGTTTTGCCATCGCGTCAATGAGATCCATGCTGTCCCAAAATGTCGAGGAACACGAACAAGGTGAGTTTATCAAACAGTGGGTGAGATGTGGCTCTGAAGGCCGTTTCACATATATTTGCCTTCAATTGCAGGAAAACTGTTTGGGTTGTTTGCGGTGATCGATGACATCAGCGCGCTCTGTGGTGCTCTAGTGTTCAATTCTTTGTACCCAATCACAAGGGTACACCTCTTTAATGGCATTATGTTCTTGGGATCAGCACTAGTGCTCTTGATCCCTACGGCTTTGCTTAGCCAACTTGTGCCCAAAAATGACGTACTTGCATTCATCAATAACGACAGTGTGTCTTGAGCCAAAAGACTGATTAACCATATTTTTGGAGAGTGAACTTCAGTATTTTTGAGAAATGAAATAGAATTCCCTAATTACATTTTAATGATTATTGATTCGGCGGCCTTTCATTTCGTATGCCTTGAAAAATCCCTTGGGCTTAGGGCTTTGCACTTTCGCAATTTGACAACTCTTTGCAGGCCCTAAAGCCAGGAACACTTTTAGGTTCTTTGTGTCCCGAAGGGTTCTTTTAAAACCATAAGAAACGCCTGAAAAGCCTGTTAAACATTCATAAAAGTTTTATAGGAAGTGCTAATAATAAAAATCGAGCAGTTTTGGTCTTTTGTTAAACATGGATATTTTCAAATACATCTAAGGTATTACCCCAAACATGTTGCACACCTAGTACATCGCAGGTCAATGAGACATGTATAAAGGTTGCTTAAGTGAATGCTTTAAATTATACCGCTAGCATTGTTAAAAATGAATATAATTCTATTGAATCAATTGAACAAAGAGGCATCTTTAAATCGTTTTTGGATCACTGATTTAGCTTGTTTTTGCAGTAGCGTAAGGCTTGCTTAAGTGTTTTTATTCAATCACCCTACCCTGCAAATGAATTTCCCATATTATTAACATAACTCCAGCCAAGTTGTCTTCACATGAAATATCAATCGTTTCCACCTACCTAGACTCTTTCAAAACACGCTAAAACTTAAGGACTTGGATTTGCCAAAACTGGCCGAGCAAGTTAGCACAGGCAACGGCCTTGTTAAACCACTAGTAGTATGATTTAAAATGCTCACCTGAGGAACCCTAGTGCATGTCCCATTGTTAATTGAATTAATTATTAAAAAATGTATTACAATTCTAGTCAATGCAATCAAATAAATGTACCAGGGGGCTTTCCACTCTTAATCTCTTTGCTCATCTATCTCTCCATGCGTTCACGTTATTTTATATACTTTTTGAAAGACATTGAAAATCTTTAAAAGCAATCCATGACACAAATTGATACAATAATTTGTCTCGCTTTTGCCGCTGTCACACACGGCACACAGCATAATATTAAAACCAAATCATTTAAGAATGAAACCAAACTCGCCAATAATTCAAATTACAACAATCTGATTTGTACATAGATTCCAGCCCTATCAACTTGAAAGACGAAAATCTAAGATAAATCGTGGCATTTGCAAGGCTTGTTGTAGAAGAATTATGGCAGGGAGTGATTTTAATTCTTACAATTGGAAACCATGACAGGGGTTTGAACATGGGCGTTAGGCCCATGGTGTGTAGTGAGAAAGAATTTACTTTGGGGCCCACCAAAATTCGCCTCGGGCCCAGCGGTGACCGATCCCTGCCTTAGACCAAAATGTATTCTATCGTTAGTTAGGGCTTGAAAAAGATAGCACAAGTGCCAAAATTATTAGTGAAAATCGGGGAATCCGAACTGTTAGCGTGTTAACTGCCAAATCACAAGGATTTTTCAAGGCTTCAAAAAATATCAAACACCTGCTGAATGTCAGTGTCTTTGTCAAAAAAAATGAAAATCATTTTTTCGATCCCGATCATTTTCTCAAAACGTCAAATTTCTACCTTGTGGAATTCCCGCTTTTAGATTTTCTAAAAATGATAATGTTTATTGCAATGGACAATTGTATCATTGGACGGTTATTTTTTCGAAAAAAATGTATCATGCTGGATTTCAACCCTCTTGGAACTTCTCAAGGTCATTTCAGTTAAGAGGATTGCGTTCAGGTTACAGAGTTGTACGGAAACAGCCACCATGAAAATATTTGTGAAACATCGTAACGACCGGTATAGCTTCATGCAATTAAAAACGCAAAAGGGTTTAATTTTGCTGTTCATCTAGGTTCAAAGGCATTTAAACAATTTTTATATAGTTAGCTTGTGATTCCAAAAACCAGACGTACAAACAATAAGACAAGACAAGACAAGACTTCAGATGCAGCCAAACATTTAATCAACGAGCAAGCAATAAGACTAGAAAACAAATGTCTTGTCAAAGCCAATGAATCCGATTTCTAATAAGCAATAATTGTTGCTAAATAGATTGACAATTTCAAGTAGTCATTCTGACTTTTTTTTATTTTTAAATGGTTGTTGACAATAATTGTTAACGAACCGAAAAAAGATCCTTTTCTTTAAAGAAACTGTTGGGCATCTCAGAACTCTGGATATGAGAATACAATTTCGCTTTATTAGAATAGCTCTTGAAAGTGAGAATAGTTATGTTGATCGAAAACTTCATCTTCGAAAAAGAATGAGTTTCGGATTGAAATTAATGTTATTGATGACCGGCTACATTTTTATGTAGCTTTGTCTGTAAATTGTAACAATAATGTGATATTTTTCTCTATTGCCTGTACGAATCATATTCGAAAATAAATACATCATATTTTCGTTTTTTACGGCATAGCATGACCTTGAGTAAGAGTCTAAGTAGACATAAGTTATCATTTGCAATGATAAACAAAAGTTTTCCTATAAGTGTTTGATTTTAGCGAAAAAATCAAGTCCCCAGTATCATCCGCACACCTTTTCCATTCTTCAATGATCCCAAGAAATAGCGATAAATTCGTGGTTGGGTGAGATTCCCACGGAAGATTTGATGGAACGGGAAACCACTGGCTGGCTTCAAATCAGGCCTGCCATATACGAATGTCAATAGGTTTTTTTGTTCATCAAAGTCCAACCGGAACCCATCCACATATGCATCATGCTTGTACACCCCATTTTAATCCTTTCCCAGTCCAATTCATTCCAAATCACCCCTATATTTCCGAGGTTGCTATGGTTGCCAATTCCAATCTGGCACTCGAATCCTCCGCCCTCCCAACCAATCTGGCCAAACTTGAATTCATGATTCCGTCTTGCACTCGTTTCCAGCTGTTGACAAGTGTACTACTTTAGACAGTTCTCTGACCCTCCTTCGATTCACACCCACTCATCCCTCGGATGTGATTGTCAAACGGGAAGTGAACCACCTCCTTCCAACCCCAAGTTTCTCTTATCTTATCCTCCAAACGGGTTCGTTCATCCGTTCTAGACATCATTAGCATCCACTCTGCAAAACTACCTGTAGCTGTCTATCCATCTATGTAGTACATACCCAGCCGTACGTAACACATGGTTGGAGTAGACTAGTAGTACACTCCTCGCCCTCCAACGCACTCACTCATTGACATATAAAGATCGTGGTGTGTTGGTGTTGCGGTGAAGCCACGTCTCCGTGATGTGATGTGATGCTTAGCATTATTACGGTTCAATCCCTGGGCACGGAATGATAACAACGTAGCGGAGAGCTCGCTCGCTTCAACGTTGTAGTAAAGTTCAAGGGCAAGCTGTAAAACAAAACATTTGGGAATGGTGGCCAAGCCAGTGGTTGGGTGGTAACGTGAGACATCGATTGACCAACACCATGTGGCTGTGGGTTTGTCTGGTTGGATTATGGGCGGGATTGGGTCGGATTCACGGTCATAGTTTGCATATCCGGGGTGAACCACCCGCTCAGAATGAAGGAGACTTGTCGTTTACCATAAATATGCCGGGCGTGAAGCCGCAAGGTACGGATTCCTACTTGTGTACGGCTTTTCGAGTGTCGGATTTGTCGGTGGAGACGCATCCGTTCTTCGTGACTCGATTTAAGCCGTCTCAAGCCCGTGGAGAACGGGCTCATCATATGTTGTTGTACGGATGTAATGATCCGTTTTCGGTGGAACCGGGACAGACTTGGGACTGTCGACATCATACCGTGTGTAAGGATGGATCGGCTATCATGTACGCTTGGGCCAAGAATGCCCCGTCGACGGTTTTACCGGCCGATGTGAGTTTTCCGGTGGGAGATAAACAATTTTTGGTGCTTCAAGTCCATTATGTCGACTCTTTGGATGATCCGGATAACACGGGTATCCAACTTTATTACCAGACGCAAGCGTAAGTATAGTCAGAAATACATAAAAATGTGTCCTTTGAACTCAATCTCTAAAATGGAATAAGCGGCTTATTTGTAAACATGCGAGCATCACGGAAATGACCCGCTCTTCATATTCAGTGTTGGCTAATAAATTAGACGTATTGAAGACCCTTTATTTATTGGTTGTGTGGCTCTTCGTCTCACGGAAAATTTTAGTTGTATTTGTTTGTACTTCCGCTTTTTCGAAATGTTTAATCGGCTATTTTATCAACCCTCCTATTTCCGGAGCTTCAAGTTCATTATGGCGACTTTTTGGATGCTGCGGATAACATAAGTATCTAACCTATTACAGAAAGCATTTTGAGTACCAAAATTAAATGTTCAACGTAAATTCGGACAATGTAGCTTATGCAAAAGGGAACATATACGCCCACGATTTTCTAAGTAGGTTACGCGTAAATGTTTGAGAATGATTTCCAATTCGATCTTATCGATGACCCTTACATTTTTGGATTGATGGTTTGTATCATTTATGGAAATGAAATTTGTCAGCTCAACAAATTGGTATTTCCAGCTTTTTTGGCTATTTGAGGCATTGAAATAATGCTAGTAATTGCTTTTTAGGACTTTTTACAAAGTGTTCTATCCACAATGCTATTCAAATTCTAGAAATTTATTAGCCGAACAAAGCAATCATACTTCGTTTGTGCAAACATACTTAGATTTCAACTAATCGAGAGAAAATAGTTTGATCGTGCTAATTTATTCTTGCAGCACCAAATACTCGGCGGGCATTTATCTATTGCTTCGGTCATACCTCCATATTCCTCCGAATGTGGCAAAAACCCATGGGGATATCAATTGTCAAGTCGCCTCATCCAAGCCCCTTCATCTATTTGCCTATCGAACCCACGCCCATAAACTTAGTACAGTCATATCCGGCTACATTTACTCGGCGGACTCGGATTCCTACACACCCATTGCCAAGGGAAATCCTCAATGGCCTCAAGCCTTTTATCCCATGGACCAGGTTTACACGGTCAAATCAGGCGAGTTCCTCGTTGCACAATGTACCTACGACACGATTGGGTTCAATCAAAGCACTCGCATCGGTGCTACTGCCGGAGATGAGATGTGCAACCTTTATCTTCTGTACTATGTAGAAGATTCTCACGCTGACTACAAGACCTGTTTTGACGTTCAATCCACCAAGGTAGCCGAAAATATTCCAAAAGACTCGGATGTTCCTTTGCCTCCAAATCCACTTTTGGAAGAACACGCCAAACATAGCCATTTAGACGACGATGACGATACCATATCTACTATGACTGTCTCCACCAGTACTCATCGATCTCGAGGTAAAGGAGACTTGGATAATCCATTGGAAGAGCAGAGTTATCCGGAGGAAAAAGGAGGAAGACGAAAGGGGGATCTAGAAGCTCCCATTATTGACGAGGATCTTGGAGATGTCAAATCAGTGGAAATCCATATGAACGGAGCTGTTCCTACGATGAACGATGATTACATGTGTCAAGCTTTCGAGATCAAACGTGTCCTACAAAATAAGAGCCGAATCTATATCACCGAGTTCGATGCTAACGCCAATGCTCAAAGGGCTCACCATATGATCTTGCAAAAATGTCGTCGACCTCTTAAACCTGAGGGCCAGATCTGGTAAGGTTAATTTCTGAAATGGATCAGCAATGCAAAATAGATTAGATTTTCTTTCGTTTAGGAACTGCTTACATCACTCAATGTGTGACGATCAATCCAAGATCATGTATGCGTGGGCCAAGGATGCTCCTCCCACTGCTCTTCCACCCGATGTCGGATTTTCCTTGGACTCAGATGAGGGGTTCCTGGTTCTCCAAGTACATTATAAGCATCCATTGAACGAAAAAGATTTCACTGGACTTACCATGCATTACACAGAAGAGAGGTGACGACTTAAAGAGTTAATACTTCATGCGAATTTGTGGTTGAAATGTTACTTTTTTTTTCCAAGGCCGTCAAACATTGCCGGAATTTATCTGTTGTATCGATCGTATTTGCGGATTCCACCCCAACAACCTGTTATTAATGGAGATATCAATTGTCGAATTCCTGCCCCAATGACCCTATTTGCTTTCCGTACCCACACCCACAAGTTGGGTGAAGTGGTCACTGGATACAAGTTCAAGGATGGTGAAATGAAAGAGTTTGCCCGCGGAGATCCTCAAAAGCCACAAACATTCTACCCCATGAAGCAGTTCGAAACTATCGAGTCTGGAGACTATTTGGTGGCTCGTTGTGTTTTCAACAGTATGTCCATGAACGAGACAGTGAGAATTGGTAAGGGATGAAGATTGGTCAGCGTATCCTTATCAATTGTGCTTTATATCAAATATTTCATTGGCAGGAGCGACGGCACAGGATGAAATGTGTAATTTGTACCTTATGTATTACACTCAAAACGAAGAGGACAACTTTCATTTGTGTGGAGATGAGCAAATCCGTCACATAAGCACACTCATTCCTGAAGACTCTCATAATCAGATTCAAGGAGAGTTGCCAATATCCTATTCCAACGAAGACGAATCAAAGTCTTCGGGGACGAACTCTTCCTTCATTCCGAGCAAAATCAAAAAGCAAGGTGGGTCCACTTCTCATCTTCGTCCTCGAAGATATGCTTCATACTCTAACAACCCAATGCAATCCGGACAAATCTACCCACAACAACCGGTTCCGGTTCAATACTCTTACCCCTCTCAATCCCAATATCCCCTTCCATATCCAATGCAACCAATCCCTCAAATCAATCCTCCTCCTCCTGCGAGTCCCATTCAATATGGCTTTCCCGTTATGGGTCCTAATACTAATAGCTTTGGTTTGGGTCAATACAATGAAGATGCGGGTGGTGATGGGTTCTATTCGCAGTTTCTACCTCAAAATGAGCAAACAGCTCCGATGCAACAGCCACAACAGCGACCTCAAGAGCAGTTTGGTCCTCGTCCAGTGAATCCTCAAGATCAAACCAAAGAACCCAATGAGGTGACGAGGTCGACAACCGAGGCCACAACACGAAAACCTCGTCCAATCGCCAGCATTCATGGCGTGAATGAAGGTTGGATTCGTAGAACACTTTTGCATGCTCTCGACTTTGGTTCTTTGCCTTGTTTCTTTTGGATTGAAAATCTAAATTTTGATGTTTTTTAACGACATATTATTACCTCAGGAAATCGGAAAGGAAAGCAAATGGAGAAAGGGCTCTATCCAGTACCGGATTGGCCACCTAAAGCTACCATGGGCAAGATTGGGCAAGTGTCTGGGATAGCTCTCGATATTTATGGGAACCCCGTTGTATTTCATCGTGGAGATCGAATCTGGAGCTTCAACACATTTAAATCGTGAGTTTCCAGTAGTGAGTTCATTAACGAGATAACGCAACAAATGTTTTTCGTCATTAGGAATAACGTCTATAATGGCGATAAGAATAAGCCGATCGAAGCCAATACCGTTCTCACTCTTGATGGAGCCGGCAATATCATCAATGCTTGGGGCTCCAATTTCTTCTTCCTTCCTCATATGTTAACTATTGATAAACAAAACAATGTTTGGGCAACAGATGTGGCTATGCACCAAGTCTTCAAATTTCAACCTTATGGAGGACCCACCAAGAAACCTGTCATTGTCTTGGGCGATCCCGTAAGATCCATGATCAAAAGTAAAATTGATTAGAAATTCATCACCATCTTGCTCTCAGTTCGTTCCTGGTCGAGATGATCGACATTATTGCAAACCAACATCAGTGGCGGTTTCGGATGATGGAAACACTTTTTATGTGGCTGATGGGTATTGCAACTCTCGGATCATCAAGTACAGCCTTCGTGTGGACAAAGATGGGTATCACAACGTTTCGATTGTGACCCAATGGGGACAGGCCAATGGTGCGGGTTTGAGCATCACTCGTAGTCCCTATGCATTCAATATTCCTCACGGTTTAACTTTGGCCACGGATAAGAACTTGATTTGCGTGGCTGATCGAGAAAATGGCCGAATCCAATGTTTTAACGCGGATTCCGGAGAATTTGTCCGTTCTCTTCAACCCCCAGAAATAGGAAGTACTGTCTATGGAGTGGACTACGCCCCTGTTGGAGGTAACTATTGAACTTAATTCCATGACAAATCTAATTGAATCTGTGTAAAGCAATCCCCTCTATATTTTAGGAGGAAGGATTTATGCCGTTTGTGGACCCGAACCCTTTGGAGTTTTAACTGGAAAAGTCACCCAAGGCTATGTTATCGACATTAACTCCGGCAAAGTTATCTCCACTTTCAACGGTGATGGCAAAGGTTTCCAAAAGCCCCATGATTTGGCCGTCTCACCCAATGGTTCCATTGTATATGAAGTCGAATTACAACCGTTCAAAGTGTGGAAACTGACTGATGGTGAGAATGGAGGTGTGATACCCGAACCGAAAAAAGGCTTCATTGATTCCATAATGTCTTGGATTGGCTAGCCCTCACCTCTTGTTACATCTCAAACCTTTCCCAAAAGACCTTTTTTAATAGTAGAATTTCCCTAATGGTGGAATTAACAAAAGCCTATTCTTGCTAACTTAAAATGATCTGAAACATTTCGGGGACGGTATCCCTTGCATGATTAAAATTTAAATGTCTCTTTCTCTAACTGTCTTCTTTCCCAGGAAAAACTGTCATTCCTGGCAACACCCTTCAAACCTTCCCTGCCGTTCCCGGATCCCCCTTCCAAAATAACGGCCTCAATCCTGCTTCCAAACTCGCCAAAGAAAGCCTCGAGAAGATTGGCCAAATGATTCCAACCTCTGGCATTGGTGCCACTGTGGCTCTTGGCTCTGTTCTTCTCACATGCTTCATCTCGTTGTGCTTAGCATGTAGGAAATGTCGAAAACGAGGAAAAGGTACGAATTGATAAATATATATAGTCTTCGCAAGTTTTGAAATTGCCACACATACATTTTTGTAGGAACCATGACCGCTGGAGCCAAAAAGAAAGGCGATGGAAAATTGGATTTGGGAGACTTGTTGGGTCGATCCAAGGAAGGTTTTCAGCCTCTCAAGCAAGACGATGATGACGAAGCAGCCAATTTGTCCAGTGATTCCGATGATTTGGAGGAGTTTTCGGTGCCGGCTCTTCGAGCTTAAGATCTTGAAACAACGGCCTCATCTCAGAAGACAACTTTTTTCTGACACAATCTCGCCTGTGATATGTTCCTTCTTTGAAGGATTGGCGTTCTGCTTCCTGAACTCTCGAACAGGATTGCGTTTACATACTTCTGTCGTAATTCCCACATTATACATTCCTTAATTGTTCAATGTAATTAACCTCGCCATGTTCCACCCTTTTGCTAGTTAGTAGTAATTCATGCTTTAAATGTCTAGATTCTAGATCAATGTTAAGTTCTTCATTGTTTTGTAGAGTAGAGAGCAACCCAGTTCACAAATATGTTACATTCCACAATTCAATGTCGTGAAATATACATGCTGTCCATGTGGAATTTTTGTTGTCTGTTAATTAAAGAGCAAGGATATATGATACAGAATATGTTGCCTATTGATTCTGACAAGCTCCCTTGAGTTTAATTGTGTCTAAGGGAAGTTATGTAATGATTTTGGACTACCTCGCAACGAAAGTAGATCCGCTTGCGTTTGGTGGCTTTTTGCAATCTATCCTGCATATTTGAAGATCAATGAGGTGTGATCGGAAATAATAATTCTCAGAAAGAAGCTTATCTTTCACACAATTAAGGCTGTGGATGAGATTACAAGAGGAAGAATCGGCTAAGATTGAATTTGTGAGGTGTAATCAACTCTTTTTGAAAGGCTTTTGAAATCATTTCGAAACACGATAGACGTCCTAAACATCTCTTTTGAAACAATTTGGACAATACAATCAATTTTATTTTACTGGATGCGAAACAGGGGTATTCATCTCCTTAGAATGTGTTGATGATCAAAAAGCTTCCTCAATTAGCCAAATAAAAAAAACCATTTTAGATGAGACTTTGAGCAGAGCGATTTCCTGATATCATTAACTAGAGACACGCCAATCAAAATCCGCTTTATCTAGATTCAATTTCTTAACGACGAAGACACCAACAAAATCAACTCATTCATCACTTGGTTCATTCGGAATTCAATTGCAACGATCCTCTTTTCCAACAGACCTGTGTCAATTACTTTCAAAATGTAATTGATTACAAGTACTTTAGTTTCAACTAAAATTAAACACAATTACAAATACTTTAAAAATATATTTTACATATTTATAAATACTTTCCAATTGTCATTGATTGTTTTTCAACATTCCAAGATAACTTTGGCCTGAAGGATCAGTGCACCGAGCAATTTTGATACACGTGTTCAAAATTTTGTTTCGTAAGTGAAAATATAATTGTAATTTGTAATTGAAAAGCTTAATTACTATGACTGAATAGTAATCAATTACAATTACCTAGATCTCACAAGTAATTAAATACTTGAAAATTTTATTGTAATTACGTAATTGTAATTGAAGTTACAATTACATCAGAGGTCTGATTTCCAGACCTCTGATTTTTTTCACCACCATTTCTCAGGCTCCCTAATTTGCTCTTGAACGCTACTTCTTGTGTACTTTCAAAACAGTTTAGCTTCGATCTAACGGACGAAATTGGTCGTTTGAGGGTCTTTTTTAAAGTCAAAGACCGATTACTCCATGACGTATTTGGCCAGATTAGTGACGATGACATTTTCCTTCCATGAGGATTAAGATCAGAGATGGTCAGAAAGTTTGTTTTTAATTGCTATTGAATGCAAGATTTACAATTTATATTTCTTTTTCATCCTCACAAAGGGGCCAAAAGGTCATCGGTTTTTTTTTTCATTTTTTCAACAAAAACTTGGGCCATTTAGGAAAAATGTTAAATATTTTCGGTCAATTTTAACCACCTTTGACCGAAGCATTCGAATGGTATTTTTAGTTGCACTTACTTGTCCAAATCAGCCAATAGACAATGGGACTGACGTTTAAGCATTTAGGGAAACAAATGACTTGAAAAGACTACTTATGAGGAAGTTTGGTTCCAAGATTTCAGTATTTCTTACTTCATTCCATTCCCAGACCTGCAATATTTATGCTGAAGAATCAAACCAGTCTCCAGAGAGTATTTCCACGCCCAGATCGCCAATTGTTACCACGTGAGGATGATCCGTCTTCCATCTCATTGAAAATGACGGAACGAGCTCGAAGTTGTTCTGTCTATCATGATTCATGGTGGTAAATCCTGAACGGAGATTGGATTGTACTCGTCTAATAATGACAAAGAACCCGATGACTCTTTACATCCCCCCGACAAATAAAAGCCATGATTCGGACTTAGATTACCTCAACAAGAATTAATTTGTTGGAAAAGGATGAATTTGTACTTCTTGAGAACGACCGTGAACTCGAGATGCTTGTTCTTGAAGTTGATTGTAGTCAGCGATAGGAAACTTTAGAGATCCACACGGTAAGATTACGAAAGGAGGACATAATACATGGAGGCCTCTGGTCCACCACTGGTCTTAAAAATCAATCAAATTCGATTAAATGATGGTTTTGTAACATAAGCTATGGGAAGAATGCTTTAGACGGTCAACGGCAATTACTTAACTTCAGTATGTCTGGTCACAAAGTTTATACAAAAAAGCTTTTCCCACTCTTTGCTTGAAATTACTTTCACCTCCAAAAAAGTTTAGATGATCAGGCTGAGAATAAGTGTGTAGGCTTCAAATAAGTCATGAACTAACCTATTTGATTAATAACTTCATTACATAACTAAGAACTCAAAATGACCTTGTGTTAGTATTCAATACATTCGTCCATTTATTTCGTTATCCTTGGATTGTAGTAGTAAGTCATGGATGACTCTCTAACCTCGTTTAATCTAAACTGCTAAACTGCATCAATTCAACTGAATTTATCTTTTGTGGGATCTTAATTTAGGAAAAAAGAGTTGCAGAGTTTCCATGTAGATCTTCTTTGAATGATAATTGAGCCATCTTTTTGGTTCAAAAATGGCGTCACCCATGGAAATCGACTCAAATTGATCTATGAAGTGGAATATTTTGAAATTAATCCAGATGTTTATGAATCAATTGGGCTGTAATAATTACGCGCAGAAAGTTAATAGTTTTATGGAGACTTGGATTAGCTATCCTCAGCTTTACTCAGAAGTAAAATCCTCTGATCTGGATTGGATCTAGCCGATTGTATTGTTGTGATTTTGTATGTTCAAATGGGTTTAAGACAAGGAAAATAAGTAAACAACATTTCAGATTATTTTTAGTCTGCCTAACAAGAAATAGAAATTAAATAGAGATTGCCATAACGGAGAATGAACTATTTCTCTCGAACCATCTTTGGCGAGTTAATTTATTAGCTATTGATTCTTAATTTTTGCCTTATTCCAGGTGACTTGACCTTTGAACCGGTGCAAGTTAATTTAGTCCTGGGTCTTTTTAAAGTTGATCTCATCTCTACTAATTGTGCACTTAATTTAGAAGAAAATATCAAGTTTATTTTGCTCCCAGAAAGTGCGAAATGAAGCCATGACAAATAAACATCGATATAGGTTTTCAGAGTTTGAATCTTAAGAAGGGTTCCATCCTTATTCCTCACTAAACACAAAATGTTCATGAGGGAACTTATGATAGAATCAAACCCTTAAGAATCATCGAACACATGACCTTTTTATGGACTAGGGTTGAAAGAATAGCAAAATTCATTTCATGGTAAAATACCGAGCTGTGTTCTCTCCTCCATTTCTTTATTTCCCTAAGATTGGTTGGACTGAATAGGAACATGCTGACTACTTCTATCCAAACACAATCTATAGCAAACATGCACTATAAAGAATGGAGTTTAACAACAAAAATCAAAGATATTTTTGGTTTAAAAACTTCTGAAACTTAAGTTTTCGGCTTTTAGAATTTGCGACTACCCAACATCGAACACATGAGAAATATGAATTTCTAAAGTGAATTTTGTATACATACAAAAAAATTTGCAGTCAGCTGCCTTCGGTTACGGTTTCGGTAACGCCCTCTTTCGGCCGGAACTTTCGGTTTGGGTTAAGCTGATTCGGTCCATCACTACAATCAAACAAATGGTTGCCAATTTTTGGGTAGGGTAACATCGTACCAAAAATTTCAACCATCCGCCATGACTTGTGTCTTTTTTGCTCTTTGCTAAAAAAGACAAAATGGTATGATGGCGGTGTTTACCATGTGGTTCCACACATTGATTTCACCGCCTAGTTGTTTGGTTTTCCTAGAAGGATCTTTGGAATATTGACGATTGCTCATGCAATGCAAGACAGATCCGTGTTTAAGCGCTTTTTGTTTGCTTGCTTGCTCTTTTTACGGGTGGTTTGCAGTCATTTGCCAATTTTTTCATATTGGTTCATTCACAAATATAACAATGACTTTGCTATCTCAAAACCGAATTCAGACCAATCAAGTAAATCAGTTTGTTATCAGCTAAATCGACAAAGAGGATTTGCAAACTTGGTTTGTACGATATAAACAGAGAATCCCGAGGCATCACGATTTTTTCCCACTTCTAAGATAAACGCAACCAACTCTTTGAACGAGCTTAGCAACAAAACCTTCAAGTTTTTCTTGTTAGTAGGTTAGTTGTTGAGATAATTAGGAATAATCTCATGATAAGTAGAAATAACCCTGCTCAAGTGTTGCCTTAGCGCTGTTACGTTTTTGCGATTGAAAAGTGCACCTGATGTAGTGAAATTGACTGGAGTAGAGTTATTTCTACTATGTATGACAGTAGGTCGGTTGTTAAGGTAGTTTATGTTTGAAAAACGTCGAAAACGTTATTTCTACTCCATCTCATATGCTTCTTTTTTGCTTCTTCTATGCCTCCAGATAGCCTTTTCTTATCCCTCCAAACGACCTCAACAACAGACCTTATGCTTCCACTATGCTTCAACTATACTTCCAAATTTCCTCAACATCTGACCTTGTGTCTTCACATTTGATGGCGTCGAATCCCTTTCGGAATGTCGCTTCTTCTTTACTGACCCTTTAGGCTACAATTAATGCATCCACTAACTACGTGTTATAACTCAGTCGGTTGTCGAGATCGAGTGCAAAGATCCTACGCCATTTCAAGGTCGTCGAGTCGTTTTAGCGTCTTTGCCCAACTTTGAGTGTTGATATTTTGAATCCTGCTCTAGAGTCCGAATGAGAATTGTCAAAGGTCAGGTGGGATCTTCTTCGGTTTTAACATGGACTTCTGAATGGTTGCATTAGAGCGGGAGATGGATAGAACAGGTATTACATTAATCCAGTTCTGCACATCGTAATAGTTTTCTTGAAAACTTATAAAAAGGCGTTGTGTGAATGTACTGCATATCACTTTCCAAAATGAAGATGTACTTCTACGGTTAGAGGTAAACCATGTTCATTTGAGGAAAAGTGAATATAAATGCGGTTAATTCGCCTTTGTTATAGGTCCTTGTGATAAATGAAATACAACATGGCAATAAAACAGACAACTAGATTGGTTGAAATGACGTCACAATTGCTCAAGGGAAGGAACAAAATGCATTCCAGGAACAACAAAACATGCATGAACGCTTCTCATTTAATATGGATAAAGAAGCATACGATCCTAAGGCTAACAATTGTATTCCCATTTTCCTGGTTTTTATGGAATGTCAAACTTACAGCTTTGGTCAAGTTAAAGCTCGGTTGTGGGAATTTTATTTTGGTTGGTCGGAGCAATAATTTCCGAGAAGAAGAGAATGGTCATGAAATCGAATTACGAAAAGGGACCTACTTTTAAGTTGTCCTCGGGCATAATTGGAGGTAAGGCGATGAATCAAAATTACTAATTAAAGCAAACCAGAATGGAGATTCACCCATCCAACTTGATTTGAAAGATGATAATTAAAGTACAATCTTGGGATTCCTTGAAAGATTACTTGATGGATAGTGTTCTGAAAGTTTTTCCCCCTTTTTGACATGACCGAAATACATTGATACATTACGAAATAAATTGACGAAAACATATGTTTTATAACATCTTATCGCCCGTCGGTTTTTTTTTGAAAGTGAGTGCTCTCGTAAAACAATTGTATCTTTTGTTGAAACATATCAGAGCAAAACAAAGTCTAAATAGCTAAGTACAAATACAGTCACCAATAGGCAAAATGTAGATTCCTTGACAAAATACGTAAGTATTGAACGTCAATAAAACAAATTGTTGTGACAAAAGAGCTATTTTCTCTAAGAAAATATGACCAACTTTTTTTAGCAAAACTCAGAAAATGAGGCTTTGAAACAACCAAGCAAGAAAATAAGAGTTTCACGTCAACGAATTTTTTAACTTTGTTGATTAAAGATGTCTTTGAAATCAAACCAAAGATGTTAGTACAGGATTCTGTTATATCTTGCAAGATTCAGTCAATACCAAAAGTTTTTTTTGGAAAGCACCATAAAAAATTGCCGTCTGGTTTTCCTTCTCGTAAATGTGATTGATTAAACATACGGTTTCAGCAATTTCAAGCCATTTTGTTAAATTTACGTGTTTACAGAATGGTTAAATATCAATAAAAAATCCAATTTAATCTTGCGAAACTATCCCGTATTTCATGCAGTTGTAATCAATTAACACTAAAGAGATGTTACAATGCTTTGTGAACTTCCAATGATTGCATTCTGAATGATCAGCGATACTTGCAACTATGAGTAGGATACTAACTGAACGATTAGCCAAAATTACTGCCATTTAGGGTCTCCAATCTCTAGATTTAAGTTGAAATACATGTCCTGTTTCAAGACGTCCTGCAGTTCAAAAGTCGTGAAGCATGAACACTTTTAATACGCAACCTTTGTACGTTAAGGAACGAGTTTAGGTATATGCAGTACAAGGCAATTACCTTCCAAATTAGAACCATAAGCCTGTTCACTGAAAATAGACAATGGGCAATGTCAGCCACCCGCTTGACATCATTTCAAGGAAGACTCTTCTTCTTTGACTGACTCACATTTTGTCATTTTGCCGAGTATTCATACTCTGAATCTTTAATCCGAAAGAGGTTACAAGCCCGCACGTGTCTTCTTAGATTGTCAACAAAGGTCTAATAATGTAATAAGGAAAGGCATGACACACGAAGTGGAAGTGGATCATAATAGTACACGCATGGTTGAGCTAGAATGCAGAACTTGAAATTTTGGCAATATGCTATTCCAAGTTAACAACACCAATTCAAGACTGACGTTTATCCATGTTCGCAACATATCGGATAGTTATTTTCTGTTGCTGAGATTTTGGTTAGCCCACAATGTTAATGTTGTGGTAGATTGAGTACTCCAGATTAAATGCATTTGAAACATGTGGCTAAATGGTTCTATCTCTGTCGATTGTCCATTTGGTTTATCATTTGCCTGAAGCTCCAGTGGATTGCGTCATCCATACGTATCTTTCTGTCCAATCCCGCAATTAGCTCCTTGGGGTAACGGATGTCAATTCCTCGAAAAACATTGATTTGAGTCAGGAAATTGAGTTTCATGCATTCTACCTACTAAGACAGGATGTAATAAAGCACTTTGGGTATGGAATGGAAACCTCAATTCAATCGTGGTAGCAACCAATCTATCTTCATGACCATCGACAACGTGCTCAAGACTATCAATCCACGAGGAAAAGACGAAAAAATGCTTCTTCAGCAAGTATGTGCGAAGCCGACGATCCTGAACCAGTTTTTGACGAGTAAAGTGCCGATCGGCATCCAAAGTCAGTCCGACTATCGTGCTCCAACGGAAAATCCCCCATCTACATACAGTACGTACTACACACTGTTGTAGAACTGAAGAAGCTGGCATTGAACTTGCCGGGTAAATATTCACCGGGATTACAACCGTAGGCTCCTGTTTTCGATTCAGGGCTGCTCTGGGGAGTTTTGATGAAGTCTTATTATGAAATGATTATGTTTTTTTTACAATTTAGTAGAAAAAAGTGCTGAATATTTGGAGGACAGTTTACTATTCACAATCGAAATTTTGCTAATAATTTGAATGGTGACCCTGGTCTTGAGTATTTTCTGGTATGAGAAGCAACCCTCTTAAAGTTTGGGATGGAAGCGAGTATTTAATGTTCAGAATTGATGTGTTAGCCGTTCAGACGGTGTAAATACTCAATCAAGCAAGGAGCTTCTGGGTTCGAAACGACCCTTTTTACAAAACTGGATCCAAAATGCTCCGGGTAAGTCCAGTCTTATCATTTTGATTACTATTATGCTTGTTTCTCGTAGTGACTTCAGCGCATTTGCCCAATTCATTGGGATTGCAACAAGACTCAATCCTGACATGAGACCCATGCTAATATAACATTTTCAATCTCATATGGATCCCAAGAAATGAAGGCTCAAGTTCTTTAAGTGTCTAGTGCATCTTTCAATGATCGAGTTGCCTTTTTATTTAGGGCAATCTGGATTCGTTCTTGAGAGTGAACTCATATATGATATCCTTGACATCATTTTCATGATAACATGAAACAGTTTCAGATTCATTTTGTTCATAAATTACATTTTCCTCTGTTTTATTAACTGGCAGCAACCAACTTACGAACATTTAATTGATGGGCATAGCAAAAGTGATGAAGAACATTTTATCTGAAGACTAAGTTCAAGATGCGAAACTCTTAATCTTCTTAAGAAACTTTCAGTTTAGTGTCGAAATACGTAAATGCTTTAAAACTTCACATCAGTAACCCTATGGCATTCAGAACTACCAAATGATTTCATGAAGGCATAGTTGGCAAACGACTTGACGTTGTAAGCTGATTCGTGAATTAAGACCCTTTGGACTATAAGAAATAATCGCTCTGTTGTGTTCATTTTAGCATTTGACGTGCTTTAAATTTAGCTCAACGAAGACATATCCTTCATTTGATTGTAGTTTTATTTCAATGTTATTAACTTATCACGATTTTGAGATTCAAGATTCTTCTGAAGACATACTTTACACACAAAATATTAAGCTAGGAACATGTTCCCACAATGGAAAACTTAGGAACTAAGGTGTTCAAGGTGTGAAAATGGAATCAAAGCTGCATCATGTAGCACCTTTTAAAGAAGACAATTGACAATTGACAATTTTTGACAAATTGTTAACAAATTAATGGCAATTGAACATCTGGAAGGGTCCGCTTGACTTGAAGGGCGGCTGAGTTTTAGTTGTTAAGGTACCAACGATAATAAAATCCAAAGTAGCAGACTCATTTAACGAGGTAAGACTTGGTGCAGTCTCGACTCGACTTTTATGCCTCCGACAACTCCCACGTAAGACCACGCAAAAGATCCTAAAACTAAATTAAAAATACACCTGTAACAGCAACCACCTCTTTGGTAGTCTTGCTTTATTTTTATCTGCCTTGGCATCCACTTACCTGGGTTCATGGATTGATCTCAAAATCTTGGCTTTGTATTTGACGCTATTAATCAGTCGGCAAAGATTTTTTTTGGATAATTCAGAGTGTCCTGCTAAGATAGACACCCAACCATTACTACTTCAGTTGTTCGTGGTCAAAGGTAATTAACTTTTTTCGCCTGACCATCTTCCCACGGAAAATAACTGCAAACGAATTTGCGTAGGCTGATATTATACCGTTTATAAAAAACGCAAAAACTGATCGGCGTGTAATTGCAATGCAAAAACTGAAAATCTCAGCATTGTTCCTTGCAGAATGGCATTTTATTTTTCACACATCTTCGAACCAAGAGTCTGGATCCTGGTTTTAAGAAGTTCCTTATCTACTTTGAAGGAAGTTGAATGTTTCAGATTTGGGAGAAGGTGCATTCCTCCACTAATGAGCCTTAGTCAACTTTATTTTACGATAGACCGATCTACTTTACAATGACACAAAAATGGTTAGTTGAAAGATGTTTTAGATAAAAACGATATTAATATAACTATCCATAATTGAAAAATAACAAGGATGTAATCTCAAAGTGCCAAAATAGGGCTGTCATGAGCTGAATTGTTTGTCGTGGGTTCGCTGAATCTACTTCATAACCAATATAACAAATATGGCAGAAATAAAGATTTGCTTGCCTGAATGAAGTGCAAAAATGACAACGATTTGAAATAGTCCGACACGGTAATCCAAGTTTTTGACAACTTTCATTCAAGGTGGAAGTTTTAGCAAGAAATCCCGCTTGGATAAAAAGCGCGAAACTTTATAAGAGGTTTCGTGAGTTTCCCGTGAGAATTGATCTGGAGTATTTTTTGGCAAAATCGTGAGAACGCTAATATTACATTTTCGATCAATTTCGACATTTTCAGATTGAAATTGCATGCGCTGAAATGATGGATTGCAGGATTAAATGTTGCGAAGGTGTACATTTCGTGCAAAACCCGAGATTGAGATGTGAGCGTCAGACTTCATGCAATAAATTGATTTAGTCTTGTGATACTGCAAAAGTTCAAGAGATGTTGGCCCAACTTAAAACAAAGCAAAGAAAAAGAGATGACCTTTTGAACAAGGCAACGATTAAGAGTCAACTAAAATTACTTTGAATTACCTCAATGGCTTTTAGAATCTTCATTTAAGCTGCCATAAACTTCCCCAAAAGTATTCAAGGTATTTTGTGTGGATTCACACACAGCCAATAAGGGACATATTTGTTTAGAGGAAGGATCATTTCAGACATACCTAACTTTGATCCGTCTTTGACAATCTTTACGAGCCTCTTTACATGGGGGACAAAAAATTGATGATGCACTGAACCAAATAGTGTAACTAGGTAATCTAAACTGTTTAGGTAATCTTTTCATCTAGGCGTGAACCAGATCAAACCACACTTCCTTGTGCACCTATAGTATTGCTCTTGACAGACTAAATTGGTTTAAGGGTATTCATATTTGTAAATTTATTTGACAAGCTTCACGATTGTGACAGAGCTGGGAATTATACATCTTAGGCAAATGTCCTTCAAATCTTTGACTGATTTTGTAGGTTAGGGCCCTTCTAGGAATTTTCTTCTTTCCTCTCAGAGGTATCAAATTGTTGTTAGGCGATTGAGAGGTACCTTGCGGCGTGCGATGAATTTCAGTCCGTAAAAAAACTTTATGGCAATTTAGGAAAAAAATTTTGAGGCTTGTTCAAATATTAGGGTGTTGTTTTTTTACCAATCTTCGGATTGCTTCTTGAATTCAAAGTTGTACCCCCATCTCTGCTTTTAGAACCCATAACACTATCTCTCATTTTGGCTAATCTTCGCCAACTCATCCCTTTATTGGTTTGCTTTTAGGTGATTGTGGTAGGCTGCCTGTTGGCGCATTTGACTGCCGGTGTACCCTTCCCATTTGCTTCTCCTGGCAAAGATTGCAATCTGGTCCGTTCTTCCCGAAACACGGGTGAATGCTTCAATGAACCGGAATGTTCCAATCAATGCCGCACCATCAACGAGCAGCAATGCAGTACGGTTAACCGACAACAATGTAACACCGTCAACGAGCAGCAGTGCCAAAACGTCAATGAACAAAAATGTAGCACCACCGTGGACCGCCAATGTTCGACCGTGAATGACCGCCAATGTTCCACAGTGAACAAGCAACAATGTAGCACGGTCAATGAGCAACAATGTAACACGGTTAATGAGAGAGAATGCCAAACGGTCAACAAGCAACAGTGCAACACTGTGAATGAGCGCCAATGTAAAACGGTCAACAAGCAACAATGTGCCACTGTCAACGAGCAAGAGTGCTCCACGGTCAATGAGCAGCAATGTACTACGGTCAACGAACAGAAATGTACCCAAGTGCCGCAAACCACCAACGAACAGCAATGTAATACCGTGAATGAGCAACAGTGCACAACGGTCAACGAGCAACAATGTTCCACGGTTAATGAGCAGAAATGCTCTCAGGTGCCGCAAACCGTGAATGAGCAGAAATGTACGACTGTCAATGAGCAGCAATGTTCCACCGTTAATGAGAACAAATGTTCCACCACCTATGAACAACAATGTTCCACTGTCACCGACCAAGAATGTTCCACCGTAAACGAACAACAATGCTCGACTGTCAACAAGCAACAGTGCAATACCGTAACCGAGCAACAATGTTCCACGGTCAACAAACAGGAATGTTCCACCACCTATGAACAAGAATGCTCAACCACTTACTCCACAGTAAACAACAACCAATGCTCAACTGTCCACGAAAAGGTTTGCAAAACTGTTTATGAAACTGAATGTTCCAATGGAGGCAGCAGTTATGGTGGACACCATAACAAGAGATGGAAGCGAAGCCCTCATTTTTTCAAGAAACATGGCAACAGGGGTCACGGTAGAAGCTATGGTCACTCGCGGAAAAGTTACGGAGGGAAACAAAACTGTCGCTCTGTTCCCAAACAGAAGTGCTCATCTGTCCCTAAGCAAAAGTGTTCCAACTCTCAACAAAAGGTTCCCAAACAGGAATGCCGCAAGGTACCCAAACAATCTTGCCGAACCGTTCCTCAAAAGGAATGCCGACCGGTTTCTCGCCAACAATGTAACAATGTTCCTCAACAACAATGCCGCAATGTCCCCAAGAAGCAATGCCGACCTGTCTCTCGACAACAATGCCAGAAGGTGCCCAAGCAACAATGTAGAAATGTTCCCCGCCAAGAGTGTCGAAACGTTCCTCGACAGCAATGCCAGAACGTGCCCAAAACCACCTACAAACAACAGTGTTCTAACGTGCCTCGCCAGCAATGCCGCAACGTGCCACGAAAGCAATGTCAAAACGTCCCCCGACAACAATGTCGCACTGTACCCAAGACCACTTACAAGAACCAATGTACCAACGTTCCCCGTCAACAATGCCGAAACGTACCCCGCCAACAATGTCGCAACGTTCCGCGCCAAAAGTGTTCCAATGTTCCCCAACAAGAGTGCCAGAACGTGCCCCGGCAACAATGTAGAAATGTTCCCGAGCAACAGTGTCGGAACGTCCCACGACAACAATGCCAAAATGTGCCCAGGCAAAAATGCGTCAATGTTCCTCAACAAGAATGTCGCAACGTGGCTCGACAACAATGCCAAAACGTGCCCAAACAGGAATGCCGCAACGTTCCTAGGCGAGAATGTAAGAATGTGGCTCGCCAACAATGTCGCAATGTTCCAGAACAGCAATGCCGTAACGTTCCACGACAACAGTGTGAGAACAAATGTGTGGATGCTTATTGGTGCAAGGTTTGCAACTGACATTGAGCTCAGGTCCGTCTCAAATCTTTGTACAAATTATCTCCAAGTTTCTTACTAACACCACCGTATGTGAAGCATTACCAACATCACTGCCATGATATATACATGCTTTAACTCTCATTTCCTTTCTATCAATAAAGGAACGCTGGCTCTTTCGGCAGCATGGTCACAACAACCCTCAAGCCTGCCTATGAAATATTTTTTTTTTGTTTTGTTTATTTGTTGGCGCTATTATGTGGCGTTGTCAAGCAATTTTGAACGGTGCACATCCAAAGCACACCTTGAAACTTTCCTGGGTAATTTAATGGGTACTTTAGTAGTATTCTTTTTCAAAAGTTTTTGTGGACTTCACTTTTTCATAACATAAGAATTTTCAAATTCACGTACATATAAGATATAGTGGATGAGCATTTTCATATTTTGCTCTACCGTTCCGAGAAACGAAATCTCCAAAAGACGGATGAATGTACTGCTTATTGGTTTTATGATCTCTGGTCTACCGTCAAATGCATAGGAGTTGTGAAAAAATGACTTGGGAATGCATCTCATGTTCTGGTAAAACAATGGCAACTTTATTTTGAATTGGAACCAAAGCTAACTCTCAGGCAAGATGGAGTAAAACACTTCACAATCATTTCACATTATCACGATCCATAACAAAAGATTCATTCTAGGGGTCTGGAACAAACCTGGTAATAAAAGAAAGCTAGATTTTGATCAAATTAACCTCGCCAATACTCATTGGAAGATGCGTAAAAATTGTCGTTCCGTCGTTTGTATCTAGACAAAGCATTGCCCACATTGTGAGCGAGATTATTTAAGGCCACGTCCACCTTATATCTGAGCAATTTGGCCATCCTCCTCGGAACTTCCCACTCGTCAACGGTATCTGAAATTCAAGAAAAAGTCTCCTTTATTGGCTTACAAATGATGATATTTCCCACAAACTCAAAATAAGAAGCACATAAATAGAGGAGCATATTATTAGATATTCGCATGTCACCGCCTCTTGGTTCACAAAATTTCAATCTCAAAACATAGACATTTGGTAGCCTGGGAATATTTCGCGAGATATATGACGAAAACGCCCTCGCGGGCAAATATGTCATTCGATTTCTACTTTCACTAATGTAAAAATCTCATCACAATGCCTCATATTGGAGTGCGTGTGCGTAAGTTTTAACCATTATGATATGGGGTCTCAGCTGCTCAGAAATTGGTTATTGCTTGCATTCCGTTTGTGGTCAAGTCCGTCTGACAGAGTGCATTCGTGCCGATTCCCGGTTTCTTTCGTAATTGCAGTCCCCATACAACTTGCACTCTAATTCATGACAACTCATAAAAGCCCCACTGTACCCACAAGGAAGACCATCTGATACAGATATCTCGAATCTTCGACGAGCCAAGGCACCTGTTTAATCCCATTACACTAAATTTCGCATGTGATGGTCTCTTTACGCAATGCAGATTTGTTTTTTTAATGTTTCGACAGGAACATGACGAATTTAGGTATCAAAAACTAGATAAACGCTCACCTGAGACTCTCCGAATGGCGGGAAATCCAACGAATGGAATGAAAAAGCCAATAATGTACGCAATAATTATAATCACGATGATCGCATTGAGAACTGGGGGCCCAATTCCGGGCAATTGGACGTTGGGAAATGTCGAGAATGGATCGAACGGAGCAGACGATCCCCCAGTAAATGAACTCACAGGACTAGCAGGGAATACTGCTGGACGAAAAGCCACAGAAGAAGAGGCTGGGAACGTGATGGTCTCTGGAAAGACGCAAATAAGGTTATCATTGAGACCACAAACAAAGGATATATTTTTACTCACTGGCTCCACCCAAAGTCAGGATTCGGAACCCGTTGCCATTGAAACCAACACGGTTTGATGGAGGAAGCAGTGCCCTCTTAGAACGGTAGAACTTGTTTCCGATCAGTTTGCTTATATAAGTTATGTCATACGGATTCCATTGTTCTCGATTGTTGTGCTCTCTCAGAGATGGAACAAAGATCTTCTTGATGGATCGTGCCGCCCAACTCCTGAGTTGTGATCCATCCCCTGGGGGATCACTATCGTTGGGTTGGTCAGGGTTCATGGAACTATCACTGTCGGCATTGGGAATATTGGGATCGTTTGTATTGGGAATATTGGGATCGTTTGTATTGGGAATATTGGGATCGTTGGTATTGGGAATATTGGGATCGTTGGTATTGGGAATATTGGGATCGTTTGTATTGGGAATATTGGGATCGTTGGTATTGGGAATATTGGGATCGTTGGTATTGGGAATATTGGGATCATCACCATTGGAAATATTGGGATCGTCTCCATTGGGAATATTGGGATCGTCTCCATTGGGAATATTGGGATCGTTGGCATTGGTAGGATCGTTCGGTTGACCTGGGTTGTTAGAAGATGATCCATCCATGGGAGGAGTGTCGTTGGATTGATCAGTACTTTGAGTGTTGTCTACATCCACGATAGGATTGTCAGCATCCATTAATGCCGCACTGTCTTGTTGTGTTGCCGAACTTGGAACCAAAATCACTAAGCACCCATCGCCAATGCTTTCAAAGGCAATCTCCGTCTGCACTATCAGCACCGTATCATCCTCTGAAAATACAAAAATACCAAAAGGTTTTTAAAAGCACTTTCCCCATCAGCCCATCTAAACTGAACTGACCATGCTTATCTAGAATGGCCACTTGAAATCCATCCAATTCCTGAATTGATTCAATGTTGGAACAAGAGCCCGCATTAAAAAATACCACTGGTCTTTCTTCTTCTGCAAAATCTTCACCTTCCACCGAAATTTGACATTTGATCATGATACTGCCATTGGTCATTTCTTGGAACTGGAACTGATATTCCCCTGCATACTTGGGATCACTGGAAGACAACTCAAAATCTTCGGTTCGCAGCACAGCAACTTCAGTGGTTGTGGTCGTGGAGGCTGTGGAAGTTCCATCTTCTTCAGTCCCAGCCTCAGTGGGGGTTGTGTCTTCTTGATCCATAACTGATTCATCCTCACTTAATGTGAAATCTTCCACTGTTGGTCCTGTCGTTGCAAGTATAGCAGGATCGGTTGGAATGGTGTCCACTGTGTCTTCTTCAGCTTCTGAGGTAGTTGGGGGCACATCATCAGTTGTGGGGTTTGTGCTGATTGTGGTTGCTTGGGCGTCTTCTGGCTCAGTAGGACCCAGTGTCGTTTGACTCACTACAATATTGATTTGACACACGGAAACGCACACGAATAGAACGAAAACATGTTTTGGAGCTAAACCCATTCTGATATGAACTTAAGTAACACTAAAACATAACTAGACTTTGCACCACCCGTTATTATCTTCTGCCGGTTTTTCTTAAAAAGAATTGTCTTATGTATCTGTCAACCGTTGTCTTTGGAGTCTCACTCGTTTCGGAACTGAGAAGAGAAAAGAGGAAGGATTTCTTGAACCTTTTTATCCAACGCGTGCAAAAGCGTCGGGAATTTGAACCGATTCTCCTCCTTGCGCTCGGAACTTGGCCGGTTGTGCCTTGAAATGGTGGTTTGTCTGGCGAATACACTGACTAACTAAATGACTGCTGACTTTCCGAGAGCCTCAAAGCAATGATTGCCGAGATTCTTATCAAGGCTTTATTAAACTGGTACTTTCTTGTTCAGAGTGAGGCATGTCGGGGGGTTTGAGCACTATTTCGGCGAGAGGGTGTGTGTTCTCGGCTCTAAAAAAAGACACCGGGTCCCAAGCCTCGAACGATTTTCTTTGATTTCGTGTATGATTCAGACAATTGACGTTTTTGTTTGGAAATGAAGAAGGTCAAACAAACAAAGCGCCTGTTTCCTTGACACGGGATTCCGCTCAAACA
>JAAGOF010000204.1:313708-348642 GCA_010645155.1 Tigriopus japonicus
ATACAAGGGGAGTCAGTCAAAATAGATATGCTTGACCTCACTCTGTCCGCTCGTCGAAAAACCCAACTGGGTACCTCAGTACACATGACTCTCCCTTTGCACTTTGCAAGTTCTTAAGCACGGTCAATTGTGGGTCAATGGGTTGGTCGTGAGGAAGGCGGCAGCACGCAAGTGAAGTTCGTTGAGCTCAAGACGACCCACCATCACATCTCAGTTCTCATTGTTCAGGGAGCATCTTCTTTGTACCTCAACCAACCCGCTGAGTCTGTAGAGTAGAGTGATACCGGAGGGGGGACTAGGAATTCGGATCCCCATTCAGATGACTAAGGAATGCACGGGTTTCGCGGGCCAACTTCATCACTCCGATGTTTGGAGAAAATGGCAAAATGGGGGTTTGAGTAAGTGAGAGAATTTGAGATTTAATACACCCACTTGATAAGTCGCGGAATTTATCCATTAGTGCATAGTTTGAAAATATTTGTGGTGGAGATCTTAGTAAAAAATGGTGAGGCACTCCTACTTCAACCACAGACGCAAACCCAAAATCACTTCAAAGTGGCCCAAGATTCTCCGAAAGTTCCCGAGATTAGGAATATAATTAAAAAATTGAGTGCAAACAGATTCATGAGTAGGCAGGTTGTTGGGTAATAGTCGTTTTCGACTTTTACCCAATGAGGATTGGATAAGTGGACTGATCAAATAAAATCGCTCCCTTTTAATTTACAAATGCTACGGAGAATTGGAAAATGCTTAAAAATATAATTTATTTATTTAATTGAACTGCTACTCTCTTTTTTAAGAACGAGTATTTAAAGGTGGTTTTTCAACATGAAATTGTCAGAAGACTTCATCATAGAGCGAGCAACCTGAAAGTTAATGCACTAATCAAGATCCTACAAGAGTATTAACTATTTCTTTCATTTTGAAGGTTATGTTGGATCAAGTTGAGAATCACTGGGCTCTATATCTTTAAGGTTGACGCCACTTTTACAAATTCTGAGTGGAATTCAAGTACCTCCTAAGTAAGTAATTATTGTCTTTTTCACGATTGACAATATCTTTTCAGACTTTGATCCTTAACTGTGCTCAAATCAAACCGGAGAAAAATGATTTGTTTTGCAATAATCAATGCACGAAAACTAGAATCAGAATAATGCCTTGTACCAGAATAACCTAATTTCTACCTTTTACGGGTTCTCCCACTTTTTGTGACTAATTTCAACATGTTACATATTCAACAGTTTGGATGAGCTCATTGTCATCTCCAAAAAGTTCACTGATCTTACAATGTGCCAAAAGATACAACGGTACATTTGACTTCACGCCGTTTTTTACAAGGTACCCTTCTTTTATATCATAATTTTCCAGCATTTGGAGAACAACTTACATCGTTGAAAATTTTCCGAGGCAATTCTTTACTTTTCCAAAAATAAACCTCACGATTTCCATCGTAGTGGAAAGTAAGTGAATCTTAAACGAAAATAAACAATGGTTCGATTGCTTTTGTTATACTTTCTCACGTATTTCTTTGAGTCCTGACCAATTGTGGACAAATGTAATTCTCTGGACTCGGAAGGTCAAGGGCACGCTTTGTGTTGTCCCATGTTTGTCTTGTCTAACAGGACCAGATCACCTGCAATACTTTTGTTTGACAAGTAAGCAAGATAGGTTTTACTGAAAATGACCACTCAAAAGTTTGTTATTCACATTCAAGCAATTCTTTTATTGAGGCTGAGACACAAACTGCATTTGAATTCCGTTTCGGACGCTAGACATTTCAGTACGACCATATTTGGAAATCTGCAAAGACAAGCTCGATGTCCCGTCGTCTCCATATTTTATCAGCAGTCTTTTCACAGAGTCTCAGGATCTCCAGCAATTACAAAGTTCTGTGCATGTATTCAGAACGTTTTCAAACCAAAGCTACTTCAATTCAATGGTAAGCAGACACACAATAAACCAATCGCCCTTGGGGCATCTTCATATCATATCTCCGCTTCCAAGTCTTGTGCGTTTGTTTCATTGCACCACCCTCTGTGATTTCACTTAACTTTTTTCTCTTGTGGGCTCGTTGAAGTCACCTCCGGTCAGGGTAACCGCTAGGCTTTGTTATTTCTCGATTCCCTTGGATTATGACCGGTCAAATGCAGAAAGGCAGGATGGATAGATTGTCTAAAGATAATATCTTGACCCTCCAGGGGATCGCAAAAATTTGTGACGTGGTATTTGTGGTTCTTTTTCAATAATCAAGTTACGGATAGGGGGTAAATGAATTGTGACCATTGAATCAGCACAGCTCAATTCAGCTATAAAAGCACGACCTATAAAAAATGACCCTGATGCTTGAGAAGCGTTTTACTTTATGAAAACTGATCTTTTTTGAATCGCCGTCCTCTTTCCAGTAAAATGTTGCGATTTCAGCCCAATTAATTGGCATCTCAACACAAAATTCCACCCAATCGACAGAGGTATTTTTTTTTCGTTGAAGCATAGTTCATCGCGCAAAAACCGTTCCATGTTTTAGGATCCAACCAAATTCAAAGTGCTTTAAAACTGTTTGGTAAAACAAGAGTCGATCAAGTTTTCTGGATGGACCTAGGGGTAGCCAAAAAAGATTATAACTTTATGGTTAGTGGCAAAAATGGCCAGCTTGATGCTGAATTATTGGCAAAGCACAGTCATTGATAGATCAATGAAATTGTAGCGTAAAAAAATTGGCGTGGATTGAAAACCCCAACTATTCATATGCTAAGTTTTGAACCTCAAAATTTACTATGCTGCTAACAGAGTTGAGCGTTACATAAATATTTGGTGCTTTTTTTCTCTCTCAAGTCTTGTTGCAGGTTGAATTAACTTTGGTTCAATTGTCCTGAAAAAACTCGTATTTTTCCGTTTTGCATAGTTCAAAAAATGTAAGCAGGTTCCATTGATGGTGGACAATAAGTACGCCTTTCGCAAATCTTTTATAACAGGGTTGTCCATAACTAACGTCCCCTAGATTTTAGCACTAATATATGACAAAACTAGATGCCAAACGAACTTTTTGGTAAATATAACAGAAAGATAGAGGAATTCGCCTAAGACTTTGTTTTTTCGTCTGAGCAATTCAGTCACTATAAGGATTTGCAATGTGCGGTCAAAGGTAGAATGACTTTTTAGCATTCGGATGTTTGGATAAGGTGTTTGTTTGTTGGTCCCAGGACGTGTGTTGCGGGATTTACGCTAAAAACAAGGTTGCAGGTCAATCTCAGGTTGATTCAGAATTGTTTCTTCCTTTGCCCTTGCTGAACACAAGTTTCAATAATTCGCGCAACACTATGCACGAGTTTTGTCAAAAAGTACAAGTAAAAAAACCTGATTGAACATCCGAACGTGTGTACCAATGCGGGGAAGTCGTTCTTGAAAATAAATCTTAGTTTTATAACGAGTTAGTCAATTCCATCAAGTCTTGCTACGAGTACACCTAAAGATATTTCTTCAATATTAGTGTAACATTATTGTGTTTCGAGTAAATCAATATTTGGCATGGGACAATAAATTCAAATGACCCTGTAACTAAAGCCTTCACCTGTAACGATATTCACCTTGTGTCACAACAAAGAGAAAGGATGAATCTGGGAAATCCATGTTCGCCTGAAGGTGGAAACTCAGTCCAATTTCATTTTGTGCATTCAACATACCTTCGCTGGAAATGAATTATGATTTATGCGTTGTGTCTCAAACAAGTCAAGGAAATTATAATCTTACTCATCACCAGCCAAATAAATCTACGTTAAAAAGTCGCCTTGATCAAAATCAAAACTTGAATCAACGACCGCGAGCTAGAGACGGTTTTCTCTTAGTCTTGGATCACTACTGTCGCCTCAAGTTTCCGCAAACTTGTCACGTTTTAGTTTTGAAAAATAAACCTCAAATAATTTGTCAGTGCCACATTTAAAAACTCAGTACAACAGATTGCATTCTTAGTAAATTTAAAGAATTTTGATGTGGATGTGCAAATACGTCTGAAGTTAGTAACAAACTTTTAAAGAATCAGTAACTGAAAATAACATTACTCTTTGACGTACAAAAGTGTTAAATGTAAGAAAATGAATTTGGTTTTCCAAAAATGTATTTATCTACTGTTAGAGCTATTGAAAAAATAAAACTTTTGAAATACTTGGTTTGGCTCTTTTGTGTGGCAAACCAATTTTCTGGGCTTAAAACTTTTTTCGATTTTTTTTTTTTGCATTCCATAGCAAGCCAATTTTGATTTTTTTAAGTTTAGACCTTGAAACTAGTGTTTCAACATCCAACATTAAAAAGGTAGAAATTTTGTCAAAGTGAAAGAACCAGCCCCTGGAACTAAATACAATTAAATTGTGATAAACAATTGGGATTTGTTATAAACGTAGCTAATAATTATAATAACTTTGTCACCAAGTATATCAAAATTGAAAATGTTCAGTGTTGAAAGACGAAGAGAGAGATTCATCATGATTTACATGTACAAAATACTCCATAATCTTGTGCCAAATGTTGGCATCATATTTGCGCAAAATAATCGCACAGGCGTTCGAGCTACGGTACCATATGTACCTAATTCAAAGAGCAGTATATTCAAGAAAATCAGGTACAACTCATTTGGAGTTATAGGCCCACGTTTGTTCAACATGTTGCCAAAAGATATTAGAGAATTTACCACTACATCTCAAAATGTGGTGCACGCATTTAAAAACGTTCTTGATAAGTACTTGACGACAATCCCTGATCAACCAAGAGTCTACGGCCTCTCACGACAAGCGAACACAAACTCATTGACCGAGCAAATCGCATATGCTGGAAAGACTAGAACATGATATTAACAACAGAGCCATTGTAGTCCACTACAATAGCCAGATGTACGTCTGAAATAAAACCTGATTTGATTTGATTTGAAGTGTAAATAATCACAATCTATTTATCAAAAATGGAAATTTCAATATGCATTCACATTGCAAGAATTGTAATTTTAATTTTTCAATGAATTACATTAACGTTATTGAAAATTGCAATCACTTCCACTTGACCTGGATTTTGGTGTGTGTCTCAACCGTTGCCGCCCATTCTTGCATTGAAAATTGAGATCAAATGTCAACCTGACCTCTGGAAAGCCTTGCTGCGTTCGTTGTACTCCTGCCTCCCATGGATAATTAGCTGTCTACCGATTTTGAAAGTAATGAAGAGAATTGCCCCGTCATGAAAGCTATTATTAACATGATTGTTCTAGAACCTTTGCCAAAGGCATTTATGTACGTTCATTTTGAAAGCTAGCCTCATTATCAGTCTTCTTACAACATAAACATTAAGTTGCCATCCTTGCTCTTCGTATCGACCCTTTCTTTGAAAAACCTCACATTGTGGACAAATCTGTCATTTAATGAGTGACCTTTGTTTGGCCCTCCGGAAGAATGAGAATCAGTTTTTGACACAGAAACTGCAAGTTATCCCTCATGTTTCGACACTTCCATCTGACTAAATCGGACTCTTAAACCTAGCACGTACATAATAGGCAGTTTTTCGTCCGAGACTGATGCAATTTACGCAATGTATTTTGCGCTAGGAGAAAACAAAACATCCATCTCGATAAATAGAACAAAGCTTCTTCTGTTAGAATGCGTCAATATTTCACACCCCTTAAACACCTTCTACAGTACTTGCTCCTCATTCAGTGTCTCTAACATGCAAACATGTACTACCAGATAGATAGACAGACGATATTGTGCAGAGGGCTTATGGATGGATGATTTTGAGAATTCTTGTTGCCAGATGAATACATTGCATTATCTCGATGGAGATTCCGTAACCAGATGGATCAGAATAGCTATCCTACATACACGTGTCAAGGTAAAGAGAAAATGGCGATGATCGACCACATGATCAGAAGTGAGGATATTCAAGTTCGCAAATCGGTCCACAGTAATGCGTATCTGACGTCAGTTCAAGAAAACTTGAGATCCTTAACAGTCTAGAAGCAGGCTGTCGTTACTTAAATCTCACGTACACCTTCAACTCGGACATTCATATGTACTATAATCAATAAAGGCCCCATTTTTGTCCTCTTGGTTGCTTACTTACTTAATGTGCACATCAAAGGCACTCATGACCTAATCTTATCTCTTTGTACGGAGGACTAGGAACAAACACAAGTTTCGTCAGATTCTCAAAAATTGTCTTGGTGGTCGTTTCATGTCTCGAGGGCTAAAAGTATGAGCTCGCAGGTGATTCAATGCCCGGTTTGTCAAGAAATCAGTGAACAACCCTTTCTCAGCTATGGTGTGAAGGTTTGTCATAGCTGTCGGGCATTTTTTCGTCGGATCTTTCAAGATCCGTCGACTTCTCAGAAGTTGAAATGCAAAGCCTCCGGACAATGTGTGATCTCGGTGAAAACGCGAAGAGTTTGCCAAAGATGTCGCTTGAACAAGTGCCTAGCAGTTGGCATGAATCCAAATTTGGTGATGAATATTGTAGCCAAGAAAGAACGCTTTCGGAATGCCTTCCAAAACGTGTTCGACTCGAATGGGATCCCACAATTGGTTTGGCGTCCTCGCAGATCACGCGGATCCTCCACGGGATCTTCATCTCCATCCTCGACCTCGCCAACTAGATTGCCTTCCCCAGACACAATACCCATGGTCAATATCATCCTGAATGCATGGCCAGACGAGAATCCCACAGATGAGAATAACTACGACCAGATTTCCTCCGATTTGTATTCACAATTGGCTGATGTTTTCCAATATTTTCCACACCCTCCTCCATCCTCTTTGTCTCCTTCTTTCGGTCTTGAAAGTCTGGATCTGGTCAAATTAAGCCAATTTACGGAGGGTTTCCGTGAAATTTCTTTGGGCGAAGAGTACATCAAGGAGTTTCTCATGTACAGTCTGGACGTTCCTCTCTCTCGCCAGTTTGTGCCACAGACCATGAAAACCTTTGCAGCTAGGTACATCAATGCTTTGCGATCATGGGACGAATTCCGAGAGCTAACGGGTCAAGATCAACACGATCTGCTCAAGCGGAACCTTTATAAAGCGGTGGCCTTGAGTGTGGCCAAGGCCTGTCGAATACCCGATGGGGAAAGTCAACTCATGTTCATCGTGGGTCAGCATGACCAAGCTTTGATTCAAGAACACTACTGGGGTCTCTTTGACGTGCACAAGTTGAAAACTTTACGCATGGGTGACATCAATCAGAGCACCATGGCTCTTTCCGATGAAATCTTACGCGACTACAACCGATTGGTGGACTCCGTGTCTAATCTAGTGGAGGACTTCCAGACATTCCAATTGATCTCGTTAGTGATGCTATTCACGGATTTCCCCCAAGAGGCCTACTATCGAGCCATGCTTGAAACCCATTTAAGAGTTCAGAATGGGGATTTGATGGTGACTCATGCTTTGAAATGCTCGGGGCGACAACAAATTGAGGCACTCGCACAGATCATTGAAAACATGTGTGCATAAACAAATAAAAGCAAAAGTTCGATAGTTCAAAAACAAAAACACTTTCTACCGATAAGCATTTGTCTAAGGGAATGCAGATCGGAAAAAGTGCAAGCTGCAACTGGTGTGAAGATTAAGATGTATGTAGAACGAAAATATGACGCAATTTGCACAGACAATATGAGAGAACCAGAACTCATTAGAATGGAAACGAGAAACCACAAGTACCATACGGACAACTATCTTTCCGAGTTGTGTACCTTGTAGGTGTTATAAATGACGCAAAATGATGCAATGACGCCTCAAAGGAAGGCTCTTTTTTTCTCATTGAGGCCGACTTGTTTTGATGGGTTGGCGTAAATACAAACTTCTGTCACGGTAAATGACCGACCTTCCTGTTTGTGAAAAACTATTGCGAGGTTTACCGCCGTTTCGCCAATTTCGAATTTTCCCCGAGATCGGAATATGCCATTTTTAAACCAACGACACTAAAAGGTGACTTATTTCCTGCCAAGTAATTAGATATTGTAGTGATTGGGCAGAATGGACTCTCACCCAGATAAGACAAGATAAAAGAGGTTATTCCATGACGACAGCATAATTTGAGTCCTCTTGAAAAGAAAGTTTTCGGGGGTGGTTTTCAGTGTGGTGTGGAAATTGATGGGTTCGCAGATTTCCAATGGGGCTCCCAAACAATGACCCATTCTTGATCATTATCATTACCGCGATCAAGAAAATTGAGCCAGAGCGTGGAAATGCGATCAACAGACCTTTTGATAGGGATTTCAATTGTCGAAAGTGAATTTTCGCGTCGAGAGGATCAATTTCTTTGAAGGAAAGTATGATGGACTGAGGCGGCTTTGGCGGACGAGAACCTGGCTTGCATTCAAGACCGATTCGAGAACGTTCTCATGCAGTCAAAAAGTTCAACTTTCCTTCCGGGCTCAAATTATCTACCACAACAAGAAAAACTCATCATTGTCGTTTACCTTTGTCATGAATGAGCTTCATCATTCTAGAAATAGCAATCAGCAGACACGATATTTGGTAATCGATGGTGGATCAAGTTAATAAAGTACATCCTGGTTTATTACTTAATCGAATCGAGTGGGTGCACATCTTTGTCAAGGTTTTTGTGTTCAAGATAGAGATAAGAACCAAAAAGTAGTAGATCAGATCGGATGTTGAAGATGTTAAACCACAAAGTGTGACCGCTGCAAGACGGAGGTTTCTCATATGTTTTTCTGAGATTTGATGTTGATAGTTTCAATTGAGATCTAAGAACAATGCATCTCAAGGACGTCTTAATTCTTTGAACACCGATATTTCGGCTTAATATTGGTCAAACCCATTGATTCGATTGACCTTCAACATCTTCGTGTGTGTCCTCAAACAATCAGATTTGGTTCCAATTTCTTAAGGACAAAAGAAGCATGAAACGCATTGATGGAAACATTTTTTGGGAACCTTTTTAACTATCTGTATCTTGCTTATGGTAAATGAAATATGTGACTTGGCATTGGAGTTAAAAACGTCTCCAAAGCAAATGAAGTTTCGTCTCTTGATTTGGCCTTGCTATTTTTACGCCAGATGAATATTAGCATATGACACACCCAATGAGTGCTTGGAGTCATTAGTTTTAATTGACGCAGGACTTGAGCTTTGAGTATAATCAAAGGTATGCTGAAATAAGGGGGACTAATAGTCTAATCGGTCTTTCCAAATCCGGAACGAGAAAACTCTGAAATCTATTCGTTATAGTTCGTGGAAAAGGTTGGTTGAGAAATAAATATCCCGAAGTAAAACCATGATTGAACGACAAAAGGGTTGATCTTAGAACGTGATATTCGAAATTTCGCCGAAAGCGGTCGACATAAATTTGAATGCCCGTCGTACGTTTACTCAATATTCAAATCTTAAACCAAAAGAAGGTCTCGGGGATAATTGGTTAATTTACATTTTTCGCTACGTTATGTAGAAGCGTCTATTGCAATTACCTTTTTTGGCAAAACTGGCTTCATTTTTAACCCTTGTGTCGTGTGTTATCATTAGAGACGGGCAAAAAGTGTAAAAAGATTTTTAGTAACACAAGTGCATTTATTTGCCTTTTTGCACTTTTCGCCTTTATTTGCACGATTTCTTTACGAATTCGGCCTAAAATGAACAAATAGTTGAGAGTTTGCCATTTCTTCTTTATGAATGTTTACTTTTGGAAGATTTTTTCAAAATTTAAAACTAAATGTGATTTTACGGCTCCCAGCGTAGGCTAGCATAGCATTGATTACTACTACTTCAATATCTAAATTTTGCTCTTCAAGATTGAAAAAAACAAGCGGATGACAAGAAAGTATCTGAAGCTTTTTGTTGCAGAAGTTTCAGTTTTTTGCGATTTTTTTAAATTTTATTTGCGCTTTTTGGTTTTTATTTGCACTTTTAACTTTTTTCTGCATTATATTTTACGATTTTGGGCTGATTTTTGTGCAACATTTGGTAACCAAAAGCTTCTTTTGATTTGCACTTTTTGCCCGCTCCGTAGTTATTATATTCGAGACAGACTTGTTATGCACTTCACCACGGAAATCACTTAATGAGGAGGATTACTCGGGAGGAAAGATGTGCCTTTGGCTATATTGCCAGTCAGTTAAATTGAAACTTTCATTTTTTCCATGGCAGAAATTCTTGTATTTTCAGAAACTTGACACGCAAACTAAATGGGTTGGGTCAGAAGATGAAAATTGAAAAAAAATAAGCTAAAGTGAACAAATCCAAATCAGACCAAGATGTGCTATATCTCATATTCATCTAAAATTCAATAGATTCCATTCTTGTTATGTTCTTTCTTCGCTGATTATTAATATTGGTAAGTTTTTCTCGAATACTTATTCAGTGTTCTCAACAACCAATAAGGAAACACATCTGAACATTTTGATAATTTGGCATGTTATAACTTTTATATTTGATATAAAAGAACAAGTTGACATTCCCTTGCCAACCAAACTTAAATCACTTCTTAACGAAAATGGAAAAACTAAGGTTTATGTGATCCCATCAAACACATTCCGTTCCACTTCATGGAATTAAGTCAATTTTATATTTACACACTAAACATTAAACTTAGATCTAACCAAATAGGGAAAGATATGGATCCAAAAAAATTGACACAACAAGTGAGGAAAAGAGAGTTGACTGGAGGCATTGAAGAAGAAATGGGGACGCGATCCGTTGGTTTGTAAACCTGCCACTTGATTTCCTGTAACACAAAAAGAGCATATCAAATGTTTTCCAATTTGACCAAATGTTCTCTGAGTAATGTCTACAACATCGAAAGCTAGAAGGATGTCATGTGCTGAGCTAAATAAGCTTATACCAACAATTACAGTCTCTTCGCATCAATGCGTAAACTAATCTTATTTGGTTCCACGAGGCCAGCGATGAAATGGCGCTCCCCTCTCGCTTTGGATCTACTGGGTGTTATAAAACAAAGGCTACACTTCAATTGCCTCATCCTCTTTGAATAATACAAAGATAACTCAAGCCACAAGTACTTTTGTCCCAATGGAATAATATTTTTGTTGCAAAAGCCTCACATTTTAACACAATTATTAGACCCAAGTTGTTTTTTGAAATTCGTCCTGAATGCAATGGCTCATGACTAAAGATAAAAAGATTGGATCAATCAGACATGAAAAGTAAAATATCAAAATATCAGTCAAACCATATTGAAAAGTCACAAAAAGTATTTCCATGTCCGTTCCTAATTCAGGCACCACGATTTAACTCAATTTTGAAAACGCTTTTACTTTTCCTTTCCAGAATATCCGTCGTAATGCATGCCGAAATGTATTAGGCAAAAAAACGTTTTTTAAACCTTCAGTCACTTTTTTAAGTTTAGAAGTGCAGGAGAAAAAATATGCTCGGTTTCATATGGACCCCCCTGTACTTTCTAACCACTAGGTTCCTCTCTAGAGGAGCAGAGCAAATGGATCACCATGCAAAATAGTAAAAAGGGAATAATTGTCGAAAAGACGACTGAGAATATAATCTCATTGTCCTACATTCCCTAGGGAAGACTTTGTTCACTCCAAGCCCATTCCTAGAAAGACCATGATCATTGTTGACTGCTTTGAACAGTACATTTAGGACATGAATGGGTCCATCTAGCAAAGCGTTCACCAAAAATAATCGGATTGGTTCGGTGTTCTGGTTGCTCGAATACCTTGAATTAATCCGCAGATAAAAGTCGGAGGTAAGGCTCGATTGTAAGAGGGGGACAAAAAATGGATGACAACTGTATTTCGGCCTTTTAATGAGGCTAAGTAAGAAGCTTGAAAGTTTCCTTAAATTTCAAAGTGAAGTATTTGGACAACTAAAAGGGTACACTTCAAAACGCCTTGCGTTTGCCGAGGCTCCTTAACAAAAAAGTCAACGCTAAGTAGAAAAAGGCAAAAAAGACAACAAAAATTGTCCATTGAAACCTAAAATAGACCTGAAAAGAACTTCTAGCCACCATTCAAGGGATTTTCAATATGGATGAAAGTGCACAACAACGGAAATATGGAACGTATATCATGTGCATCAAAAGGGTTGACAATGCATTCTCACTATCATCTTTATCTTACCAACCTACCGCAGTCGCTCAATATCTACTTTTCTATTGAAAAAGAATTCTTTTTGTGCCTGAGCTCCATTTTGCCTTCAATTATCGTTTTCTTCAGTTACTTTGGAACCTTCCTGGGGTCTCAGTTTCTCGGCTTCCATGGGCATTTCTTTGCACCTGAAAGCTGAAAGCTGATGCACCTAACCACCCAAGCTGTCTAATGTAAGGAAGCTTCTTTATGGGGCCATTTGGTGGAACCAAACTCGTTTCTGGTGTTTCTTTGTTGCACGTGGTCCACTGAGCGAAAGTGGCGTAAAAATTCTGATCATGAACTCCATACACCCACTGTTCATGGACTATAAGCAGGTGGGAGGAGGATCCTTTTTAAAAACGTAATTGCTCTATTTTGCAGACAACGACGCTAGTCAAATTTCATTGGGCAACTAATAGTTATTTGGGCACCAAGTTCATTGAGAGGGGAATTGAAACCATAAATGATTCATCTCTCGGCTCTTCTTGAGAACTGACAAGCAGCCACTCACATCATCAGTTTTAGATGACGAAGAAGAATGATGGTCCCACTTTTATTCCCTCGAATTGATGAACCATGGCGTGGATCATCCACTCGATAAAGAAGTGTGATCCCTTTCATTTTGGCGATCGTCAACCGGTTCTTTTTATCTCCTACTAGAAATCGATCATATTTTTTGCCAAGCACCCACCTCTAAGAATATGGACCTTGATTTGGGCTTTGGGGGCGTTGCTTGGAACACACTCGTAGATCCCCGAGTCTCGCCCATTTGCTCCTTGCATGAGCAAATGAATTGTCGTTTCTTCGGCCTTTTCCGTGATAACCTGCAAATAACGATCGGTGACTTATTTTACAGACAAGGTGAATTTAAAGGGCCTTAAAATACGATGTTTGCCGTCAAGAGGAAAATCGGGAAGTTTAAACAGAGTATTGTGCTGATAGAACTGAGATAGGGACAAAATTATCATTTGGGTGGAGTAATAAGGAAAACTAGTAAGTCTGAAAAGAGAGTTGAATAAACTTTTTTGCTCCCTTTTTGAAATTCGTCTGTATTTCTACCAATGCCATTTTAAATGTGAAAGCTTTCAAACATCTGGAAATGTTACTCAAAAACAAAACTGAACGCTTTCCCACAACCTTCCAGATCTTGATTACCGCAAAAAACTGCCGAAATGTCATGATCTGAATATACATTCATTATGTAAATCCAATTCAAAAAGTATGTACGTTCAGAATTCAGTTAGATTCTGAATGATAATCTACAAAATAATAACATACTGATGGCGGGATTGTAATGAAATGAAGCATATCAATGTCGATCATCAGGATCGCAAAAAGCAAGAGTTCTATTGTTTGCAACAGCAATGTGAACGAGTGTGTGCCACACAGCATGCCTAATAACCAGGTCAAGCGGATAACTTCCCTTACCGCTCTTCCTTCTTCTTTGTTACGAGCAAGATAAATGAAGGTAGAGTAGGAGATTAGGCAAAACTAGGCATAACCGTCTTCTTAGTTATCTCTCTTTCTTCCATTTTTCCCCTGTCTTCTACTGTTCACTGACTGACTGCCACTCCCACTGGCATCTACCTACCAAACTCTGTTCTCGAATCTTCGACCCAATAATTTCTTTCCTTTCATATTTTGGCACAAAAGGGGAAGAAAGGCCAAAAGTTGAGAAGAGGTGAAGGAGCTATGCTTAGAAAAGCTCACCATCTCCATCCAAGCTTGGCCACCAAACAGGAATGAATATCCCATAATTTTTGATGCAATTTGCAATCATCGACAGGGTTCTTGGCTTCTCACCCCTTGGTTCAAACCGCAAAAGATGGAATGGAAACGACCTGGACACATGAGAAAGAACCTTTTTCTTTAACAAGGAACACTTGGCCAGCCTCCATTAGGGATGCACAAATCTGCAAGTGATGAAATTGCTTTCCGGCCATTCTCGGCATTCTCCAAGAAACGTAGTCTGGAGAGAGGAAAAAATGGTTGGTGTAGCATGTAATGAAATAAAGTTTCTCTGAATATCAAGCAAGCGATTCATCATTTTGGGGTGTTTTTTTTGCAGAGGGGCTACTTTTGCGAATCTGGAATTTGGAATGAAGTGAGAGAGTTCTTTCGTTTATGAGTCTTTTAGCCAACGAGTTCTCGTCTCGTCTAGTTACTACTCATTTATCATTTCACATAGATGGTTTGTTGGATTGTAACGAGATGGACCAAAAGGAAAACATAAATGTAGTTTCAAAACGAGGGCGTCCAGAAAAGTGGGCTATGGATAGAAAAATGGTCTCGTTGTTGCCTCGAGAGATGACGAGGCCAAGCAAGGGATCGACTAACTAGATAAATGGCCTTCCTGGAGGCCTAACTACTCACCTCGACCTCGGGTTCAAAAGTTCAAAACAAACATTAAAAGAGTTTCTCAACCACCAACAACCTCCCGACTTGACCATGTGTTTCAAAACAGCCTTGAAAGCAATCAAAACATGTCCAATATGACAATCAGGCCTTACAAAATCTTTGCAATAATTGCTTTGACAACATGTTTATGCCACATTGCATGTGGAGAATATAACACATTTTCTACCTCACGGAATCTCCACGTGGAGAACTTGATATTCTACAGCAGTGATCAGGGAACTTTTCAAAGACAGACTGATTTAGTCCTGTGAGCTCAAGAAAAAGATTTTTGACAAACCACAAGCACTCCCACAATAAACTTGGGATTCCTTCATCCACAAGGAAAGAAAAGTTTGTTCAGGACCACCAAGGAAGGACACAAACGATGTGTGCATATTCCTTGTTCACAAATGTACCGGGATTCGGACCAAAGCTCACCAAAGCCCGTTGTTCCAACTGAGTGCCCGATCTTCCGTCCGTCGTTCTTATCTGGGCTGGATCATGAGTCCATGTTGAAGAAAGAGCACACCACAGACACAAAGAAGAAGAAGAATCCGGGATTTTTGCTCGAACTACTTTACCGATCCCAGTTCCTGTCACTCAAGATAACCAATGAAAGAGAAAGAGAACCTCCAGAGACCTCCATACTCGACGATCAACGTCAACCCGGAAGGAAACTTTAGCCAAGTAATGCCACTTTTAGAGGACACCATTTGTTGGATTGGGTGCCACTTGTTTCGTCCCAGTTGAACTTGGATTGACAGTCACTACTTCACTTTGAAAGCTTGGAAGACGAAATTTGGATAGCTCGATTTGGGTGATATTTGTTTACAAGAGCGTGAACTTCTTATTCATCTCACGTTTGAGATTATTCTCTCCAAATACTTTTGATAGCCATAAAATATGCACATACACCGAATTTCCCTCTTGACCAAATATGAATAAATAGTAAAAAGGTCGAGTCTTTGAATATTTTAAGAACCTCTACATTTGATCTGCTCAAGCGAATGGGCATTTCACGAGGAAAAAAAACGCAATTCTCAAAACCATCCACCATGAACCCATGCCAGGTTTGTTTTTTGTCAAGGAACAAAAACTGATCCACGGTCAGTTTTGGTCGAGGAATCAATATCTCATTTAGCACTTCATGCATGACAAGGCCAAATTGCCCGAAGGCTACCAATAATCAGTGAGATAACATTTCCGCCCATTTTCCTTTCTACTAGATATCGATCCATGAGTTAAAGAGAAGAGAAGAGGGAGAAAGTGATTCAGATTGTTCCGCTGAAATATCCCGAACGAGTCGTCTCCGTCGTCGTCTTACAAGTATGCGGACACCCCATTCCGTGTTCGGTGGGTTTTGTGGGCGAGGCGCCATAACTCACCGAGACTCCATTCCTTGGTCCTCTAAATGAGATCTCCCGTCCATTGTGCAACCAGGTGACCTTTGATGGGGGTCTTTCGGTGTGGCCCACCACGCAACTCAGGTTCACCATACTCCCAACGTCCACAAACATATCGGGTCCTCCAATGATTTTGGTGTTTGGTTCTGAAATGGAACATCAATTTTCAGCGAGCTTCAAAATGGATAGAACGCCTAATTTTATCCTTGTCGAACGTCCGAGGCCAAGAGTTGTTTTTGTTTTTTCTCCCTAATCTTTGAGTGTGTTTAAGGAGTTTCTCGGGCTTCACCTTGTGCTCTGGAACTGTCCCAATTCTGAGGGCCTAAGTTTGAACCTCTCACGAAAGCACATAAACACTAGAAAGAGTCCTGAGCTTGAACAGCATTTAAGAACGAGTTGTCTTTAACGGGGAAAAAATGTTGTCAAAAGATCTCTTTTAGACCGGTCATTAGACCGAGAAGAGATTCTGGCCTTCACCCCTCCATTACCGAAACTCGTGGAACAATTAATTTTCAACATCATTGAACCGAATGTCTCTTAGTTCTGTTGAAGAAAAGAGAGGATGAGCTACGGCCATATAACGGTCCATTCTAGCTTCCAGTGCTTCCATCACGATTGTCGTAGAAATTTGCTGGCTTTTTTGCTCTATTGCTCTTTGGTGGAAGACTTTTTTTCCTTTGGAGCAGGGCGTGAAAGATCCAAAGTTAGTCGATGCTGTCTATCCAAGACATGTTTTTGCCTAAAATGTCATGAAGAAAGTGATCTCCAAACCAACTTGTGTCAACCCAATGGGGTGTTTGCCGTTATAGAAGTAAAGATGTTTCTCATTCAATTATCGTTGCAAACAAAAGAGAAGAGTCCGACGTTATTCGAATTCGGTTTCTTCATGTCAGAAACTCGTGGTTGGGTGGGTCCTAAATCGGGCGACCCAAATTTGAGCAAACAAAGATTCCAACCCAAATTCAGCTCCGAGTTGCAGAAAACAACAACAGTCGAGAAAGGAAAGCAAAAAAGATCGTTCAATATTGGAACTTGGAGGCTCGAAACCTGCAAACAGAAAAAGCCGTCACAACTCGAAGTCCTCGAAAGTCAATAGCACTTCTTAACATTCAATATACAGGTTGACCGTTTCAAAGTGGCATCTAAAATCCGTTCCAATGTTGGATTCTTGAACCCTCCAGAGAAAGAATAAGATCAAATAAGGCAAAATTTCTAGCCAAGCTTTAAGTAGAAGTCTGTTATGTTTTCCGCTCTTTAAATATATGCATGGTGTGAAAACGGCTCACTCGATTTCAGGAAAGCATTGTAACTCGAGAGGATGACTTATGATTATTCTGATTTACTCGCTTTTATGGGGGAATACTACTACATTTATTTTCCGGAGTGTTTCAGCAACCTGTTTTCCAGACTGCATGAATAACATATTCCTCCAAGGCCAGCCAACTACTATACTGTAAAAGTCAGGACAAGTGTAGTTCTAATGGACGTTATGGTAGATGGTGAAAACAGGGAAAAGCTTTCAAAACTTAGTTTGAATTACATCCAACGTGCACGTTGCTACGATTTTTACTTTCCAAACTCGAGTGCAATAGAAAGGGCTATCAATAATACTTTACACAAAAGTACCTCAACGTTAAACATCATTTCATTCTTCCCAATATGAGAGTTTTTGTTGAAAGAGTTCTGGATCCACATTGGTCAAGTCATCCAAGCATGGAAGCCAGAAGTTTAGGAAAATGTTTCGTGGCCTCGAGCAGTCTTGGATGGTTTAGGCGCAATTGGCCTTCTTTCTTTGTGCGTGTGTATGTTGGTTTTGCAAAGTAGAGCAAGCGAGCAATGGACCCCAACATGCTCGTTTCAATCTCAAATAACGCGTTAATGGAATAGACCCCTAGGGTCCAATGACGATGTCCAACTATGTCGTAGGCCTTAGGAAGTTACACGCAGTGAAATCCCTATTAAAACTTGGCCAGACAGGTCGTTGTCACCTTATTTCTTGTTCCTCAGACCCCAAGATCTTGACCCACAAAACCACAAATGAAAGTGTTTTTCGTGAAACCTTTGTCTTGCCCTTGAGTATCAATAAAAAGAGTGCTAATAAAACATGTTTTCCTTATATTAAAATAGCAAATATGCAGGTAGCTGAAATAGCAAAGAGGGTATGGAAAAGTACATATATTAGAGAAAGGTTTGAGCCTCAAATGGAAAGGTGTTGGTTACTTTCTTCGTTAATTTAGCTTTCCAATTAACGGTTCCCAATAGTTCCCATGAGTTTCTAGATTATTCTTATTGCTTCAACGCATGATTCACCTCAAGTCATTTCAGTTCTGCTCCTCTTTCGAAGGTCTCCAATACTTCAGTAAAGGAAGACTTTTAATAATTACACTCAGAAATTTTGCTCCTGCTTTTTTATCGTTTCAGAAAGGTAAGATATACTCATGGGAAATGAAGGCAGTCCTTTGAGTACAAAAACATAACTGTCAAAGATATTAGATACATATATCGGAAAGAGACTTCCTGCATACGTAAACGATTTTTCATAGACGATTGACGGTTTTTGAGCGTAAAGTTTTTTTCAAGCCTCCCTGTAACGCAGGAAGGCAATGTCATTTGCGAATGCTAATAAATCACATTCATAATACTGAAGGGAATTGTCCAATTAGCATAGACCAGACTGTTTCCACCTTTTCAAAGTCGAGAACTTTGTGAACTACTAAGCCTAATTTTAAAACGACGTCACGTATAAACAAAAAGCACAAACACGTTCCAGGGCCCCTTTCGATGGCCTACTTTGTAATTCGATCACAGACCAATTTGTAATAGATATAGACCGATCGATCCACCTTTTCACGCTTTTTGTCTCAAACTCGACCCTCCAATTGAAGTGGAATGAGGGTCATTGATGTTGTACAGAGCTGGTTCCGAGACTTTTATACACTGACAGCCAGAGACAGGCGCTGCATTGAGACCGAGCACCTAAAATTGCACCTCCTTCTCTTGAATTCTAAATTTTCTTTTCAAGGATGGCTCCATTCATAGATCTTTTTCACTCTAGATTCGCTCTGAAAGCCCGCCCTACCACTTCTAAGGGGGCAAATCTGGCACATTTCAACTTTTCGTTGCTCACTAATTCGCTCTTTAACATAAAAGAGTTAGTGTGAAAACTACTGGTAGGGCTCTAAAGAGTACGAAACATCTATGGTTGAAACTGGGATCTCGATTAGGAACCTGGTCGCTATTGTGAAGACACACAAGAGGCAAATGTCAGAATAATGAGAGACACCAAGAGGTGGAACAAAAGAGAGGGGTTAGCTCTGGCAAATAATGTATGTGGCTCACGACAGAGACAAAATAGGGAATCGACTCAGGTTCACAAGCGAGAAAAGGGGTTTCTTTTGCTCCACCACAAACTTGATTCACTCTGAGTTTGATTGTCGAGTGGTCGGGGTTTTCTGTCAAAAATTACTCTCAAGTTATCCGACACAATGAACACAGACCAAGAACTAGTAGCTGAGGGGCCCCAAAATTTGCTGTGCTGTCAGTCAGTCAACAGTCTGACAAACAAACTTGACTGGCACAAAATGGGCAACTTCAAGAAATGAGACATGGTAGTGTTGATCAAGGATTTCTTGATATATGAAGTTCCATGGTCCATGTGTTGATCCAATCCTCTAGATGTGGACGGAACCAGGGAACTTAAGCAATATGAGACATGGGATAGGGCTTAAATATTGAATTCAATGGCAACAGATGGCTAATGATAAGACTTATAGGATGCCATGCTCCACCATAAAATGCAGGAAGGCATGAGTCCATTCTGTTTTTTGGAGGGTCAGATATTGTATAAAGTGTGCCTCACTCGTGGGGCTTGGTTTCCCTTGTGTTCAGAGTTCGCCATCTTTTCGAATGATGATGATGATGATGGTGGTGGTGGTCCATGAATTTTCAAGAAAAGTCAAGAGCTTGAAAATGAGCTGTAGATAAAATTTGGGGAGGAACTTTGAACATCAGGTCTAAATGAAGGACAAAGTTCTCAGCGAAAGTTACTACTGCCGAGAGATTGTTGTACCAAGAAGTCGCCATCTCAACTTTAAGCAATTATCAGTTCTCGGCACATATCGTGGATGTTGAGAAACAGGAGGCCATAATCAACTTCAAACCCTTGCATTGACCTTGGAGTAATGTATTCCTCGCCCAAAGGGGTCCAGGTTCGTACCGAGGTTTCGCCTCGAGATAAAGTGTTCCATATTTCTTCCAATCTATACCAAGAGGTCATAGCTTGTTCCCTACAGACCCTGCTAGCATCAAACGGGAAGAAAGGAAAAACGAGACTGAGGTCTTCCTAATAAATAGCCCCAATTTCAAAATGAAATTTCCCCTCTGTTTCTGTAAACGAAAAAGTCCCAGAAGTCGCAACAAATTGTCCTTTGACGTTATTTTTGTTTCTCCCCTTTTTCTGGTCTTCGAGCGTCTAGCAAAATTTAGATACTTGGCATAGATTGAAAGAAAGGAGGTCAATTCTATCTTATTTCTAATCATCATCCATTGCTGATTGAGGCTGTTCAGTCGGAGAATCGTTGTTATTCATTCTTTTTATTCATCTTTTTATTCATTCATTTGAAGGTTTTCTATAAAAAGAAGAAATACAATGTTAACGATAACTGGTGTAATAGTTAAAATGTATTCAAACTGGAGGACAAAATTGGAATTGAGAACCGTAATTTTTGTCGTCGATCTTGCAAAGTATTCGCTTTTGTAGACAATCAATATAATTATAATACAACATATCATCAGATTGTCTTCTGCAACGGCTTTAAGTTGATTTAAATTAGGATGAATACAATCTAATCGGGCGTTCAAGTTATCGACTTTTATCCATTTATATATTAAAGGAAATGAGTAGGGAATCAATCTTATTGCATAATAATATTGATAGACATTGTACACAAAACTTGTTTTCGTTCTTTTTCTTGAGTTCACAAATTCACTTCGTTTCTTCAAAGGGCCAGATATCAAGGACAAAGTAAAAGAGTTTCCCTTAATCTCTAGAACTCTAGAAAAGAAAGATAGAACAAGAAATCGGACCAACACAGAAGGTTTAAGGTTGTTGACTCGGAGCAGACAAATCATCAATTCAACAACTCACTCTTAATGAGATTTTTTGCGTTCTTCTTTTCTACGTGGATTTTAAAATACAACCTCCAGATTTACGTCCATATACTAAAATAATCATTGCATCCTATCTATGAAATGTTCTATCCTCAGACAGTATCTTCAGTCCACAATAAGATAATTTCGGTTTGCTTGGAATTTTTTATCAACACTTTGAATTGTGGCTGGCTCAAAATGCTGGTTTGCGTCTTCCTTACAGCAGCACTTTAATGTGAAGTGTGTCGAGCGTTTGAGCAAGAAGCTTCAGCCCAAAAAATAAAAGAACGAGGAACACTTTTTGTTCCATCGTGCGCAAAGAAAAAGACGAAGAGCATCTCCAAGCAAGAAATGTCGAAGAAATCCGACTCTAGAATCTATCAGTCCAATATCAATTCAATAAACCCCGAGCCAGCCAGCCAGCCAACCAACCAACCAACCAAGAAACAAACTACGTGGTCCATATGGTTCCACTTCCACAGCTCAACACACTTTATCCGCAAAAATATTAGTTCAGTGGCGAAAACTTGACGAATAGACGAATACATGTGGAAGCGGCCAAAAGATTGATGCCAGTGATTTTGGACTTGGTCAAATGCGAGTAGGCCATATTCGTTCGGTTAGAGTTGGGCACAATTTGGCTGATATTCATAAAAAAGAACATGCTCTCACATCCTCCTTAAGATATGGAAAAGAGATTGAGGACCTACTAGGTTTATGGACCAAAGTAAGTGTCTCACAGCCTGAAAGACTTTCTTCCTTGACAAGTGCCAATCAAAATTGACACTGACATACGTGTGCATGGTCATACATAGGCATGTACTAAAATTGAACTGCTTTGAGCAAGTTCCAATATTTTCTAATTGACTTCCCTGGAGCAGAGTTGAAATTTGCTTAACAAGTCTTGTTGAAGTTGAGGAGACGCAATGTTGACGAAGGTTTGAACGACTAATCGCTACAAATTAATATCGGAAGACAAAATATAACTTAAGAGCTATTCATTATTTATTCTGTGAATGAAATCCCTTGAACTTTATGATACCTTTTCCTTTTCCTGTTTTTCCTTTCATGATTTTGTTTCTTCTTGATTTCCTCGACTATTGAAGAATAAGTGCACAAAACATGTTGCAAATATTGATTCACGAAGAGATCATGATTCACAAACCTCATAAATTCATTAAGAAGCCCTATGATTATGAGCAAATCACATGCATTCAACTATAAAAAGGTCATCCGACATATACCTAACCTGAAATCAAAACTCGAAGCACTGATTGAAGGCAAGCCCATTTCTGTGAATAATCTACCCTCGAGTTTTTAGGGTTTGACATTCCTCGTTCATTTCATCTTGGGGAATGGTTACTACTCATTCTCAGTTAATCCGAAATCCGAGGGCCAGCGAAGTGAAGATCGTTCATTCGTTCCACTGAGTATACATTTCACGAAGTTGTATTATTCCGTTCACCATTTGAACTGCGGAATGAATGATTGGAACATTTTTCCTCGACTCTTCAACCAAGACAAACGTTGAAGGAAAAAAACGAACCTATTCGCGTTCCTCGTCTTTTATGAACACATTCATTCTGCCAACTTGACGTAAAAATGGGGTTTAGAGTCAAGAATGTAGGATTACAAAGTGAGGAAGATTCCGTCTTTACAAGATCGGACAAGCCCTGAGATCTTTGGTTGCGGTATAAAATTTAAAAGGAGCTCTCTCCGATATTGCATTAGTAGTATATCTCGCTGCTCGAACATTTCCCTAGTCATTTCAAAAATTCAAACGAGGACTTCTTCTCTGTAGCTCTGAGAGCAGCTCCAAATTATACGGAAGTAAGTAATTTATGTGGATTGATATTTCACCCCACTTTTGATTCAAGCCCACCCGAAAAGTTTTGACACAACAATCGCTCGCTCGAGACTCAACTTCCGTCAACGGAAAAGTACTCTCTGGCACATCAAGCATGCAATATTCATAATGCAAGAAGCACCCTCTAACTTTATTTGGGTGCGAACAAGACTTTGAGCCACTTTCCCTTCCGTTGATCTAAATTTACGCGGTCAGTTATACATGCCGACAAAATTCCACTTCATTTCGAAGGAAAAGCTGGAACGTCAAAATACAAGTCAAAGCAACCGTGGGATTGAATGACATTGGCGAAAAAAGTGCATTGGGGTTTTGGTGCATTGCCTGCTTACTACCGATTCATCCGACTGATCCTTGAGTGATTGAAGGATGGTCCTCCTAGAAATTCTATCATTGCATTGTGGATCTGACTGGCCCAAAAAGAGGAGGGACCTTTTTGCTTTTGCTGTTCCCTTAAAAAAGGGAGAGAGGCTCATTTCTTTTGCATCAAGTCAACGACGATGAAATAGATGGCACGGAGGAAAGTTCGGCATCAAAGTGGCTCTAGACATAAATGAATGCAGAAATCAAGATCCATGGGACCAATGACGTTTCTCGTGGCAGACTAACCCTCAGGAGACTGCGATACAGGATTGCAACATTAGCGTTAGTCAGGGCCCAAAGTGGAAAAGTATCAAAGAAGAGGAGATGAGAGGAAGGAAGGAAGCGGGTCAAAGAATTATCCATGAGGGAACAAGTGAAAAAACTGCATCCTAGCCTTTTGAAAATGAGTGTGATGACAAGGGAAGAGAAAGACTAACCACTCAGGTTCCCTTTAATGTTAAAGCGTATCTTCCTAATCTCACAAAGGGTAATGTCAAAGCTTAATTGCCAAGTCAGGTTTCAAGGAGAGGAGCGAGTCTTTCACCCAGCGTTTGATTGTGAAGCTACTCAGCAATTTGGAGGCCTTGAAATTGTTCATCTTCGTCCGTCAGTCAGCCAGTCGGGCTTTCATACATGAAGGAAAGGCCATGTAAGGCCACGGCCTTCCTTCCTTCTTTCCTTTCGTTATCCTTCCATGGGCTGCGACAACGGGAGTGAGTTGTCATCATAACGACATAGTCGTCAGGGTAAATCCTGTCGCACGCATCCATGGGTGGGAGCCTCTAATCTAAGGGCTACTTTCGGATGTTCGAGAAAAGTTTTTTTTCGCGTGGGCCCTTTAACTATTCGCCGCTTTTCCGGGCTATCCCATTGAGTTGTGCCTCATTCTCCATGAGTTTTGTCGGAGTCCCATTTGGTTGGATGCTTTTCCCAACTTTTGCTCTCTTTGAACCGAACCAAGACAAGATGAGGAGAAAGATGAATTTTTCATGCTAATGTCAAATTGGACATCCTTCCTGCTTCGCGTTTATGAACTGCTAAGAGATTGCTTTAGCAAGTCAAAGTGGTGCATTTTTGTACGAAAAGAAGATGGAAAAGGCGTCTCCAGGCTCAGAAATAATGGCAAGCACCTTCCTTGAAAATTGTCTGAGAAACCTCTCGTCACGAATGTGCACAAACGAAGGTTGTGGACCGGGTTCACCTCGCTCTCTAGTGGGTTTGATGGATCTCAAAATCCTAAATAAGCCAGATTAATTCAGATGTTCTCTCAAATGAACCTGCATCGAATTCACAGGGGAGCAACAACATCTTGTCTGAGAATTTCAGACTGAATCCTGAAATGGGGCAGTGGAACGCAATTACGTTCTTCCCTGAAGGAATATCCCATCCAAAGTTGTGGTTGTCAAACTTCCTGCAGAGCTGAGACTCGAACTGGAGATTTATCCTTGCAATCACTTTACCACATCTTCCCACATCAAATTCTGGCCAAACACTTGCCATAGTCGAGTGTAAAAGGAGTCGCGATCGAGGTAACGTCAAAATGCATCTTGGAACTTTACAGCCAGTAACTTCAGCTCATTGTTAAAGATACGTGGATTCCACATTCGTTGGCATTCGGGTCGAAAAATGTGCATGGTTGTTGGAGAGCGATCCTCTTCTATTCTCCCAAAAGTACCACTTTTGTATCTTTATGTGGACAATGAATAGTATAAATGCATATGGAGCAACTCTGACATTGATGGCATCAACCAAAGCCAAATCATTAGTGCTAAATGTCACCTTTCGTTGTTTTATTGTTTTGATTATCTTCCTTTAGTTGAGGAAAGGTATTCATGAGGGACAACCGACAGTACATCACTTTCCTTTCCGTAAAGAGGTAAAAGGCAAAATTTGCTGGCTTTTAGAGACCTCATAAATAACTTGAAAAGTCATAACATAATGATCCTCTCTTCGAGCGATTTGATTAATCCTTAAGGTGTTGAAACTGTGTATTATGTTGCATCAAGCTCTTCAGTGCTATCTCCAATCTACATCTTCGCTCTAGTCACATCGGGCAGCATAATCTTAAAATTCCAATCATCCAAGTAAAAGACAGCCACTTAAGTTAAATGGTTCAAGACCTAAAAGGCATTACATGGTTCTTGAAGTGGGATCATATTGTTGTTGGATCTAGGAAGGAAATTGATCTCCAGAAGCGCTAGATGCACTTTGAAACCGTCGGACGCTGAGCAAAGTGAGCGTGCATTCCATTTCTTTAGGTCCTCCAACTTTTTTGAGGCTTCCATTTCCCAATGCAATTTGAGGAATTAGCTTGGCCGCATTATCTGGCCCTGTGGCCTTTATACAAAGAAAAGCTTCTAGACAAGCCAGGATGGATCGCAACTTCATTAGAACAATCCGAGCTTTTCAAGCACTTACCGTGAACAACCAGATGGACCAAATGAGTTTGGTGAGGTGTGGTGGATATTTGGCATCCGTAAACTCCGGTATCTTTCGGTTTTGGGTTCTTGAGTCGGACGATCCAGTCATCCGTATGAGGCGAGTGAAATGCCTCAAATCGAAGGTCAGTAGTGTACGTGTAACGACCCACCGTCAACAAACTCGTGTCGGCAATTCTTATCCAAGAGACCTGTAAGAAGAAACATAAATGACAAATGGAAAGGCTCATTGGAGTCCCCAAGAGTGAAAGATGAGAATAGCAAACTCACCGTGTGATTTCCCAAGCGCTTGACGCGACAAACTAAATGAGTCGTGACTCCTTTGAGAGCCGTTACATTGACGGTTCGGTGGAGATCGAAGTAGGGACCCGTGTCTGGTGTTGGATAGGGGTTGAAAATAGGGTCAGGATCCGGCAGAGGTTTCACTTGCTTTCCAATTAGGTTCTCTAGAGGCAACGCTACAAAAGCAAGGCCATTTCTTATTCAAAAGAGAGACGACTTCCAAGAGAAAAACAGCAATGGCGAGAGATGTCTCTCCGGGTTCATTAACAACTTACCCTCTTCTCTTTAGCTAGAAAGAAGTGTTCAACTTCTCGAATGTAGATGATTCCCTCTTCAAAACTCAACTCTAAATCTTAGAAGGCGAAGTCTATGAGTTGGTTAACTTTCCGGCTATGTAGAACGGCTTCGGAAAACTTTCCTCCTTGAAGCCAATGAGAGATAAGACACAATTACACCATAAAACCCTCTACACTGCAGGGAGCAAATCATCCGCCCATCTTCATTGCTCAAGTCGATCAAAGAGCATAGTCGAAAAGGTTCACCAATTCATCGGTCAAACCTTCCCCATCACAACATGACCATTTAATGTCTTAATTCAGACCTCAACATTTGAAAGGAGTCACTTTAAAAACTGGAAACTCAATTTGGGCAACGATCTTGGATGGAAGGTCCAAGCAAGCACCATAACCATTACCTCTGTACGTATGACAGGAACTCTCTCTAACTTTAGCCGAAATTGGAAGTGCAGCCAAGTGATGCAGCCATTCATTGGGTTTGAATCTAGTGCATTAAAGGCCGCAAAGTGCTTCAAGCACCGTGGAATACGACGTCTGTGGCTTGGATTAGTAGACATTGCTCTCCGATTTGGAACATGAAGGCCATTTCAAGTGGTTGTCACTGACTCTTTCGAATGGCTCGCATTTTGAGAGACTTAAAGAGAAAAGTGCTGACAATCATCATCTTAATGAGAGAGAACACATTCAAGGTCAGTCAAGCTGACTTCGAGAAGATCACTGTCTAGCCAGATCCTTGTGGTTTGCCAATTCCAATGAGCATACCTTCCCATATTATCAACGATCCAAGCAAGCAAGCAAGCAAGCAAGAAAGAAAGCAAGGCCAATGCGGAGATGTGAAATTTTCTTTCGGCCTTTGGCGATTTGGCACTTAGTACCCGCTGTCAAGTGAGGCCTTTGATCGCCTGTCAGATAATGAAAGCCGGCCTTTTTATCTCTGCCACCCATTCATTGCAGTAATGGAAATGAATTTTTGCACAATCTCTGAAATGTCTTTCATCATGTCATGGCCCATTGAAGCTCCTAAAGGGAACGTTAATCATTTGTCTTAAGAAATGGATAAATTATTCAATTTTCTTGGCCGGATCTTCCTTAAGGTGTTGATAACAAGGGAATTATCTTGACACACCTTAAGACGGAGTAGGGAAACTGAGCGGGTCACGTCGCTTCTTCATTCCAAAGGGGCCCATTAGGAATTTTTGCAGAAGTGCATTCGTTCTGGTACGTGTGTGGGCGTGATATATGGCATGTCGGGGATCTTGCGAAGCTACACCTTGGCGTAAAGTTCAAATGAATGTTCCCCATTGAACATGGATATCATGAATTGATAGCCCATTTCGATTACAAGCGATGGAACCACGATCATTAGTTAACATTTCCCTACCAACCTTTCGCAGGATTTGCGAGAAATCCGAGCTGCTCCATTTGAACATTTGGACTGAACAACTCAGTCAGTCACAGCTGGTGAAAAAAAGTGAGAAAAATCCCGGGTGCTCCTAAAATGTTTCGAAAATTGACCTATTTCTCAACTTCGTGTTCAACTTGGGCTAAAGTAAATCTTTCTGTCTGGTTTCGTTCAATTTCTTTTTTGCGAATGTGTAAGAGGCTGCAGAAATCATTTTTCCTGGCGTCATGATCTTGTTGGCCTTTTATCCAAGGCTGAAAAAATACAGGAACAGCTTGAGTTTTTCAGCATCATGCACTTGTCAACTAAGAGCATTTTCAAGGGATCAATTGCCCTTGAATTGACGCTCAGCAGATGTAACTAATTAGTGCAACAAAGCACTTCAAATTAAACCTTCGATTTTTTATCAGGACCTCGAAGGCCAAAAATGTGCATTTTAAATGCTCGAGGCCATTGTTGTTCAGAAAAGATATTCGAAATAACGATACGACTCTCATACGAGCAAAGGACTTTCCGGGCCCGAGCTTTCTACGCTCGCGTATCATGCAAGAACTAAATGTAGATCCAAAAGGGGAAGCATAACGAGGAACAATAACAATTTACCTAAATAGAGGTAATCCTAGTCCAATGAGGAACATATCTGCTCTATGTATCCAAACCAAAGAAAAACACCGCACGATGGTCCTTCACAACGATACAAAAGAGTTAGATTTGCACTGAACTCGATTGGAACACTCGAGATCCAATGCTAAAACAGTAATTTTGGGTTTGTATAGAGGAATGGACTAACTCGGATATATTTCTTCGTGTAAAGTAACTTCCAATCAAGAATGACTTTTCTTGAACATCACACTTTTGGATTCAGGCCAAGGTACAAGGAACAGAACCTTAAAGATAGATGGAAAGGAATGTTCCACTTGTCAGTACGAAGATCGAACTATTGCTCCTTATCCCACCATTCGAAGGTCTCGTTCGACACCAAAAGAGAGATGGAATCAGTTCAATCTTCCACACAAGAGAAGACAGCAGAGGGTAAATTTCACGGTGATATGCCTCGAGAATGGTCTCCAATTGAACAAAAGAACATTTCGATACAAAGATAAAATAAGTAGGGATCTCTTGCCAATTCCTCTTCGGTACTTGACTTTTTTATTGACCTTTGCTCACAAACCAAATTCCATCCGGATCAAAGGCCAAAGAATAGAGCTCATTTCAAGGACGCGTTGATATTGAGTTGGTATATGTTGTTGGGGCCCAAAATCAAGATCTCTTCCAAAGAAAAGTACATGTAAGCAATAGCCAACACTCATGTACACATTTTAGAATTGTTGCTTCGATCTAGCACGAACAATGCGAAAGTTTTTGTGGTCGGGCCCATATGGCTGTCAAAATAGAATAAATTCGTTTAGTTTTCCTTTTCTTTGGAATCTCATGCATGAGAAAGAAGATGGAGAAAAAAGTTACAAGCTTGAAATTGCTTTCAATAGCTTATTCGGCAAGATGCTGGAAGTGAAATCATGTCTACATGCAAATCAATTGTGTTACGCCCATCTGCAGGGATCTTTTTTGATAGACGTTTGATTGATGTACTGGATCCTTTGAGAAGGTAAAATCTGACTCACCACAATTGGGTCTCGAAGTTCGCAAAACTTTGACGACCGCACCTTTAGATTAAATTTGGCACCGCTTTGGGACACCATCCATCGAGAAAATGTTCTTTGGCATTCCAACAAGATAATTCACCTTTCAGGGGAGCCAAACTTGCGTGAGAGTCTTACATACTCACGTCTTCACACTTTTGGCGAAAGGAAATATGGCTAACCCCCCTCTTGAACTCTTGATACTCGGACCAAAGAGTTTCAAAAGTTGTTCGCCCTCAAGAGCAAACCGTGCCACAAAGTAAACTAGGGGTTAATCAATAATCAGAAGGAAAGACTGGCCACAACATGGAAATATATTCTGTGACGGCCACCGTAAAGGTACTCTAGCCCGTTGTGAATATCGCGGGAAGACATGTTCTAATTCATTTAGATGTTATTTAAGTTACATTTAGGAGCAATTTCGGTATGTTGCTAAAATATTGTGCAAAGAATCGATCATATTGAAAAAAAATTGAGTTCTCCTTCTTGTCCTTTGCTCTACGTACAGAACTTAGCCGTAATCTTCTACCCTTCCCTATCAAAAAAATTAGTTCCTTACAAAACACGTTTATTTACGAAATACAATTCTGTCTTATTTATACGTGGAACGTAAATTTTCAGATCTCATGTAATCTTGAAAATGATTGCACGCTGAAAGTCCAAGACATCTTGCGCCTAGTTTGCCTTACCGCAGTGCAAAAATGGCAAATGCAATAAGGTGGTCAAATCTCCGTAACATTGGCTCTGTCAAATCCAAATATCGAAATAAACCAGACCCGTGACTGAAATGTACCTTTCCTTTGAAATAAAACCCCTATTTGGTCCTGAATTCAGGATCTGTTTCCACATTGATAAAATCCTGATGTCGGAAACGCATCTTTTGTTGTAAGACTAAATTTGAGCGTCTTGTTTTTTCACTAATGAAATCAGCATTATTGAAAAATTTGAATCGCAGTAACAATATTAAAGCAAAATATTGTTTGTAGTGATGGACCGCAAAAGGCTGTTAACAGAAAATGAAAGATTCGGCGGAAAATAGGGACAATCCAAAACCTAAAGCGCTTTACTACAAAATAAGATGCATGCATGGTTCACTTACAAACATAAGCTGATATGCCAAGCGTCCGCCATGTGCTAGAAGCATTCGAATTCGCTGTCAAAAATTGCACGCCCCTTGACCTGTTGTTGAGCACAGGGTTGAAAAGAGTACGAGAGAGAGAAAAAAATGAAAATGTGGGGTAGCTAAAATCAGGAGCAGCTGGCTCTATGTGCTAGTCTCTGATGTGTTTCGAGGTGGATTTTTGGCACAGTTTTGCCAATTTGGTTTTAGGGTAAAAAACTGGCCACAACTAAACTTTTCAACAGGCAATAGATCTTATCTACCATAAAATATGGCAGCACTGCCAACTCGAAATCCATTTTTATAAGTATCGATGGAACGCGAACTAGTCCGTATGTTGCTAAATTGGTCCTTGTTTAGGTCTTTTCAAAAAGTTCAATTCAACCTACCCTTTTTAACAGCTATAAACTTCAGAGTCAAAACTGGCAGCACTCCTGGTTCGAAACACATCACTAGATGACTCTGAAAGCGGGAAAGCGAACGATCATATATGTCCGGAAATTTCAAGATCGAAACGGACCGTCAGATTCGAAAAAAGCCAAATCGATGGAGAAAACCAGTCAAGCCTAGAGCGCTATAATCTAGTCAAGCCCACTCTGAAGTAAACTAGCAAGTCAACTAACCAGCTTTGCCTTTAAAGCATACGAGCTATTTTTTGACCATAGGAAAGAAGAAGGTAAATCATATCTTTTTAAATTTCGAAAATAATCCTGTTTCAAAAGTTTTTGTTTAGAGAAACATGAAATTTGAAAGTTTGAAAACCTGCAATTTTTTTCTCAGGCCATTCTTTATTTTTCCTGCGTTCTTTCGATTTCGGGAAGCATATTCAAAACCGAAACCGAAATTTCAGCGAGATTTCCGATGACATAATGTTCGGTCTTTCACTAATTGTATGCAATTCTTGCTAATAAAAAAATCGTAAAATTTTTCGTAAATGTGACTAAGATTCGTAGATGATGATATCTATGCGTTTTATACATTGTTTTGAACAAGCTCTTGAGTCTTGACACCAGAAGTGGCACCACGAGGCTCTGGAAATAATTTCCAGTCCAGGGACGACGATAAAATAAACCAAGCATCTAACTATTTTGCCTTAATCTCAAAATTTATCTAAAGTTTGTGCTATCACTGCTTTTTCGTCACAATGAATAAGTAGAATGTCAGGAAATAATTCATGTGAGCCAACCAGTCGGTTATATTTTAATTGGGAGTAATGGGTTTACACACATTTATTTTGCTCTGAGAAAACTCGGAAGGTACTTTTTCTTTTAAAGCATGTAAAAACTTTGGACAAAAGTTCGCTTAATGCTCTCGAGAACACCTGGAAAAGGTGCCATTCATGTCGTGTTCCAAACAGGCAACTACTCCCTCTTCAAATGCACTTGGAATCTTTTTTCCGTCAACAATTTCCTTAAAGAATATGCCGTAGTAGGACTATAAAGTTTGGTCATAAACGTCATCTCCCAGATTTGTTCTCCAACCTTTTTCACTTCTCGAGACCAAAGGGATTGGTGACGACGTGCTTTAATGGAAAACTTCATAAGTCATTATTCAAAGATGACTTATGAACAGAGAACGGATTTGAAAGTGAGTTTTGAGTGGATGAAAATTCAGTTCTAGGGAAACAAACTTGGAAAGAAAAAAGTCCTGGCCATTGAACTTGCAATTGATTCAGAATACGACCTTCTAAGAAAAGTTAGCATCTTGATTTTAAGCACATGGTATTGTGCATCCTATTTGTTGTCATTACAACTGCAAAAGGATCAAAGTTTCAAATCTAAACTGATCTAATCCTGGCCATCATTTCTGATCAACCCTTCATTCGGAGGTTGCCAGTTTTGTGAAAGGTACAGTATCTCGTTGACCAGACATATGATTGATTCATTTTATCACGCATCCATGAAACGTTATGTCAAAAAGGAGATCGAAAGAGGCCAAAAGCGTGAAAAATATTATTGACAGAGCGATGCTTGAGAAGTGATTCACGTACACTAAAACATTGACAGTTCATTTAGATTGACCTAAATATTGACAGATTTTTCTTCAAAAGTTGCCTTCAAATTGCCTAACACTGAAAACAGTTTGTCGGTCACTTATTTGTTCTTAGATTTAGAATTTACATATGGAGACGAAGAAAGAAGGAGTGCGAAAAATTGCAAACAAATTTAGATCAAAAGGGTTAAAAAAAAGTTGCATAATATTAGAATGCCACCGCAAAATATTAATGTCGCCAATTGACTCACATTCGTCGTGTTTGGATCAAGCTCTTCTAAGTGTCCTGTCTCATTCTAAAGTAAATCAAGTTTTAAGTGAATCATAATACATATTCAATATCATTTTTTGATCACATGTTTATGGGGAAGAACATTGAATTCCGTGATGGTCTATAAAAAATTAAGAAGCTCCTTTTCAATCAGAAACCCTTTTTTTCTCGTAAGCTCGAGGGAACAAACAACACATGACTACCCTAGAAAGTTATAAAATGTCAATTTTTTCCTTATATAGACTTTTATTGTTTCCTTACATGACATGTTCATCCTGCCCCCTCCTTGTCAGAGTAGTTTCTAACAAGGTAAGAGTACCGTTAAAGGAAGGTCTAAGTTTGATTTTTGTATCATGTAGAACCCGACCCTTGAGACAACTCTCAGCCATTTTTTGTCCAAAGGAAGATTAAGAACATTTGGATACTTACAACTTTGAGCAAAGCAAATGAGTAGAGCGCCTTGAAGGGCTTGCCGGCTTCTCATATTTTAAACTGGAACAAAGAAACAATGGACTATGTTAGTAAACAAGTACGACATGAATATCCTCATAAATTGATGGCAAATCTCAGACATTTTCTGCACAAACAGTATTGCCTCAGATTCTTCCAGCTATTTAAGAGTTTGCCAATGGTTAGGCATTCGCTTATATCCCAGATAAATTATTGGGGAATTTGTATCTTCTGAAAATTGCCTGGTGTATTTTGTTCGGTTGATTGTTGTTGGATATGGTAGATGGTAGATGAATTGGTTGGTGAACTAAGTCACCAAAAAAAAGTCTGTTTTACACTGGAAATATTCTCATCTTTTAATGTCAACTCCAATGGGGCTGCCAAAGTAACAATCATTTTCCCAATCTTTGGCCTTCATTTCCTCGTGATGAGTTTTTGTATGGAAGAACCACCTGATTTCCCGCCTCGTATTTGAATGACTTGAGTTGCTGATTTTGGCGGGAATAGAACAAGTTTGGAAGAAGAGCAAAAACAAGAAGAGCCGGTTGAGAAGTGAGGAAAAAGAACCATAGAATTTAGAAGAAAACGACGTGAGCTTTTTTTAATCGGAAAACCAGTTCTTAGACAATCAATCCATTTGGTGAGGGATGAAACTTCCCAGTATATAGGAGATTTATAGAACATGGGAGCCATTCAAAAATGCAGATAGTTTTGACTGAGTACTAGACTCAGAAGCAAAGACGATTTAGAAGAAAATTACATCTTTGAAATGTTAGAGCAGATTGGTGTCGTTTCAACGTTTCAATTTCCGCAATTGATTGTGTTTGAATGTCAATCCATTATCTCTTTTCCGCTATCAAAAACTAGTTAAGATTTCTGCCTGATTCAAACTTGATGCTGCCGTTTGAGAAAGTTAATGTTAGAGTTTGAGTTGAATGGAGTGACCGTTCATCTAAATCTTAAAAAATATTGATAATATAAAAAAGTTTATATTAAAAATATTAACTTAAAACAAAATGGCTGTTTACAGGGTTCGCCAATTAAAACCGGACAAGGAAAATTGTAAATTTTGGGCAATCTGACCCTCATTTTCGACGGGGACTTAAATTCAATAACAAAATGTTCCTCATGAAGTTCTTGTCATTATGCCATCAAATTTGAGAAAGACCACTATTCTATTATCAATACCTTCCACATTCATCTTTTAAAAGGGTTCCTAATTCAGGTTTAATTAAATGGTTCATGGGATTGAGTTTTGGCCAAGAACGAGACTTGATCCTAAAATTGACCATGCCCTTAAACCAGGCAAAGAAACCACATCTGACATCAAGGGTCCCTTTTGTCAGTATTTTGTGTAAAAGTTTTATCCAATAACATGATAATTGAGTTTTAAACCTTCCATTTTTAAGGCCTTTAATACGTCACAAATGAAAGAAATCTGAAAGAAAGTCAATTTTGCAATCAAGTTCCTTTCTTTCTTCTCAAAGCCCAATCCCATGGACTTATGAGAAAAAATATATACAGTAATCTATCACACCCAATTGCGGGATTAATGTTGAAAGTAAAATTTGCAAAAGATGACTGCTATTTAAGTAATTTGCCAACGCCATGATCAGAACCTCATAAGGAACATATTGAGGGTGTCATCCCTTCTTTTAATGCTAAATAGATTAAAAACCTCGTTAAAAAGGAACCCTTTTGTGACGTTGTTTAAGAATAAGTTCAAGATAAAATTATTCTTAAAACTTTTTTGAAACACTAACTATTTGATTCAAAGCCC